>JASSKH010000009.1:12159921-12679603 GCA_031763025.1 Macrocystis pyrifera
GGGGGTGAAGGAGCGCTCCGTCGTTTTTGTAAAGAAAACGTTTTAGCGGAAAATGTGCTACTTTCTACAAGTATCGTAGAACGAGTCCGCTGATGGACAAAAACGCCTTGCACAGCGTCGGCTTCGCGCGGCATAGCGTTCGTCTTCATTTTTTGTTTTCTTGTCGTAGCGGTTTCTTTTCCTTGTGTGTGTGTGTTTTTTTTTTTTTTTTTTTCAGAGTTTTCTTTCACGTGATGTTTTTTTTCTTTGTCGTTTTCTCTTTTTTTTTTTTTGCGTTTTGTGTTGTTTTTGTTCGTTTTCGTTTGTTCTCCTCTCCTATTTTCGTGAGTCCTCCAAAAAAAAAAAAAAAAAAAAAAAGGGTCGGGGTATAGCGGCCACTTTTTTTTTTTTTTCGCGAAACAAACAAACAAACAAACAAACAAACGAACGAACAAACCCCTTTCGTTGCAAACGGACTGCTGCTGCTGATGATGATGATGATGCGGCTGTGTTGCTGCTGTTGCTGCTGCTGCTGCTGTTATTCGACCTCCTGCCGTCGGGTCTACCGACTCCTTCCTTATCTGTTCTCTGGTCGGGAGCGCTCATAAATCAGATAACACCCCCACTGACATCGCTGATTTTAGGTGATGCGAGCCCTGGGTGCCAGCGAGCGCGTCATGGCCATCATCACTTCCGCAGAAATGCCTGCCGCCACTGATGGCGCCGATGGTGCTGCTGCGGTTAGCGCCAATTTGGAAATCGCGGGAGGCAAAGCCCTCCCTAGAATGGTGGCAGGCCGAGTGGTTTTTCAAGGTACACAGGTGGCGGTGGAGGTGGGGGGAGGAGGGGGTGTACTCGATAGGAGAGATGTACTCGATCTCATGCATGGAGGTGGGGGGGAGGAGGGGGGGGGGGGGGGGGGGGGGAGGGGGGGAGGGGGGGGGGAGTACTCGATATCATGCATGGCCGTAGTCGTATGGCCATAGACCCCTCGGGGGGGGGGGGGGGGGGGGGGGGGGGGGGGGGGGACACGTGCGCTGGGGGAGGCGGGGGGCGGGAGCATGGCCGCCACAGCTGTATCTGTATCTTCATCGGGAATTTTGCGCGCTGTTGGTTTGTTTTGGTTTGGTTGATTTTGATTCGGTCCGTGCTACGAGAGAGTTTCCAGTGAGTTTCTTTGGGCATAAACGCGTTTGTGGCTAATGGCCTTCCGCAAGGGCAGCGACGAAACTGCCCGCCCAAAATCGCAGGAAGGCCATTGCTACAGTGTTGCGTTAGAGTGAGGCAGTGAGGCATTGCCTTGTGAACCCACCACTCTTTGGGCGTGACGTACGAGGAAGGACCGCTTGGGTGTTGATATTAGTCGGTAAATGTTCCTTGTATTTCCGCCCTCGAGTGACGTTTGCCGTTGGTAGATCGTTGCTCATGTTGGCTCACCGGTAGGTTTAGGGTCAGGGTTTATTAGGGTGGGAGAAGAAGAGAGCTCCATCGAGACTCGCACTAAGTGTTTCGTTGCACCCCCTGCTACCGTATCGACATGTAGATGTATATAGATATATAGATAGATGTATAGAAAGCATGAGTTTTGACCCTTTTAGGACTGCTGTTACGGGGGTACCGTAGTAAATAGGACCTACGGTGCAGACAAAAACCTATATATTTACCTATTTTTACTAGCAATATTTGGTCCTATTTACTAGGGTCCCCCGTAATAGGACTGCACTCAGTCCCGTTTGTGGAGACAATTCACTCTAATTCCAAGTAGTTTGTTCCCGAAAACGGGCCTGAGTGACTGCAGGTTTTGCCCTGTAATGGCTTGACCTAACCACCGTGCCGTTTCGGTCTCCTTGGGCGGGGAGAAAAGCCTCCGAGTTTTTTTTTTATATCGTGGCTGGTAACGGCTCAAAATGGCCAATCGGCACATATTAAGGCATGAGGGGTACACCCATTTGGATTTTTTCGCGGGGGGACAATGCAATCAGGGACGAAATATGCTTCGTGAAAATACTGTGATATATGCCTGGTATTACGGAGGTCCATAATTAATAGGACCTATGGTACACATAAAAACCTACATATTTACCTATTCTTAGTAACAATATTTGGTCCTATTTACTATGGTCCCCCGTAATAGTTTTTTTTTTGTGTGTGGTGGGTCCTGATCACTGTGAAAATGGTCCCCCGCCCCCCCCCCCCCCCCCCCCCCCCCCCCCCCCCCCCCCCCCCCCCCCCCCCCCCCCCCCCCCCCCCCCCCCGCGATACGTCGGGCACTTTGCAGAAACCTACAGTAAGTAGATCTGAGTCTAATTTCAAGTAGAGTGTTTGATGCGGAAACGGGAGTAGGGTTCCTGAAGCAATCATTTGGGCATATGCATAGAAGGTTGCTTGCTTTCGCCTATGGACTTGGCGTCGTTGCCAGGTAGTAGGTGAACCGGTAGTATTTGGTTTTTTCATGTATATTGGTTGTTGCAGCTCTTGGCCGGGTATGAAACAACGATCGTGGCAAACCTGCGTAGCAATAAAAGGTTGTTGTTGATGTTGATGTTGTTGTTGTTGTTGTTGTTTTCATGGTTCGCCTCCCCCGTTTATTCCCGCTGCTACTGTGTTAACCCACAGGATGTCCACTTCAGCTATCCTACACGCCCACATGCCTCGGTGCTCGGGGGCTTGACACTCGAGGTGAGATTCGACGGCCTTCTGCCCCTAAATGAAGCTTGGCCGGTCTTGGTGCGAGGCAGAACGATAGCTTTTCCTGCAGCGCCTGTCGTGAAGCTGGAGAGAGAACTACAGTAGTTCGTGCCACGCGCCAGCGGCCCGAACGCTTCCGCGCGCTCCCTCCAACTTTTCGGTGGTGCCCCCGTTCGATGTGGCGATTGTACCAGAGCGTTGACGCTGGCTGATGCCCCCCCCCCCCAGCGAACCCCAGCCCAGGCAAAAAAAAAAAAAAACAAGAAAACAAAAAAAACAAAAAAAAGAGTCCCGATGATCGCTGTTTTGATGCCGCCGCTCCGAAGCGATGCGTGAGTTTTTGTTTTTGTTTCGTTTTTTTTTTTTCGTCGATTCGCGCGACAGTGGGGCGTGTGCGTGGTGTCGACTTTTACCGTTTTTCGCTCCATAAAACCCTGGTCTACGGTTTGCGGAGGGACCATACAGTAGTAAATAGGACCCAATATTGTTGGTAAAAATAGCGAAATGTATAGGTTCTTGTGTGTACCATAGGTCCTGTTTATTATGGTCCCCCCCCGTACGAATACGTTCCGTCACGGTCTGTTTGGGGCTTTCGCCGCGAGTGAGCTCAGCTGGCGGATCGCAAGGTTTTGCGTTGTTTTGGTATGTATATATCTACCTTGCGACAAAGTTGTTTCAGCTTTCCCGCCACGTATATATATATATGCCTGTTTTATATACCACACTCTGTCCCATAAGGTAAGCACCGGTGTTACACTAATTGCTAAACCAAACGGTGCTTAAATTCCGGACATAGCGGTTCGTATATTTTCGTTCCTGGTCTCCCGTGTGTTTTTTTAGCTCTTGAATTCCTTTTTTTTTTTTTAAATATATTCTCGTGTTTTTGTTTTTTTGTGAATCCTGCTTTTGCTACCCTCGCTGCCTTGCTTGCCTCGCTTGCCTCGCTTGCCTCGCCTCGCCTCCTCGCTCGCTCGCACAGGTGGAAGCAGGCTCGTCTCTCGCGATCGTGGGAGCCAGCGGGTGCGGAAAGTCGACCGTTCTGCGACTGCTGACGCGCTTGTACGACCCCCAGGCGGGAACGATCGAGCTAGACGGCGTTCCGCTGAACACGCTGGAGCCCAGAGGTCTCAGGGGCAGGGTGAGAGACGACGATAAGAAACGGCCGGCGCTGGCGTGTGGTATACATACGCCTTACCTCATCGGCACAAGTGGTGGCGTGTGGGGTCTGTAGGAAGACGGCTGGCATTTTTTTTACCGATGAGCCGACGGTTCTCTTTACTATGGGTTATGTTGCTACCGTACGGAGTAGTAGGCAGACAGCTCGCATTTTTTTTGCAAGCGATGGGCCGCCGTGACTTGCGAGGGCACTCTCACTCTCACTCTCACTCTCACTACTCAAATCAGTTGTTATCAGTCATTGTTCCCCCCCCCCCCCCCCCCCCCCCCCCCCCCCTCCCCCGCCATCCATATGCAAGAAAGTCCGCCTCACAAGCGATTCTTTGTAGGATGCAGCTCACCCTTCATGCGACTCGCCGGACACGTCACGTTTCGCTTCGCCCTCTTGGTGCAAGCACTGCCTGCCTGGTCGGTGGAAACCCGACGTGCTCCGTCCCGGCATTGTAGGGATGCGAGGGACTACGGTTCATACGATGACGGCCATTTTGATATCGAGTACCCCCTCCCCCCCCTAACACACCCCCCCCCCCCCCCCCCCCCCCCCCCCCCCCCCCCCCCCCGCCCCCCCCCCCCGCAACAAATCCGCCTCCATGGTTGTACCGGTCGTCTAGATAGGGGTGGTTGAACAGGAACCCGTCCTCTTCGGTGGAAGCGTTGCAGACAACATCCGGTACGGTCGACCGGCGGCTAGTCAGGAGCAGGTGGCGAAGGCCGCGGCCGTGGCGAACGCGTCGGCGTTCATCGAGGTAATGATGGCTCTGTTGCTCGACGTGCAATTGGGGGGTGATGCGCGGTACAGCAGGGGTCGCGAGCAGGGTGATGGTGTTGCAATTATGGGGTGACGCTTGCGTCTGAATGTCCGGCAAAAGGCGCACGGAGAGGTGTCGCTGTTTTTTTTTTTTTTTTTTTTTTTTTTTCAGATTGTTTTCCGCCGGGGTGTGTTGCGTGCGTGCGTGCGTCAGTGACACCGTCGATTCCCCCCGCTCGTAGAGCCTGGTTTTGATTGGCTCAACCGCACACCTTTCCCCGCGTTTTGATTGGCTCAACCGCGCCATCCACGGCGCCGGCGCCGATGGGATGCTTCCTGTCGCCCCCGAGTGCGTCCTGCATGCAGCGGACTGTGATTGACAGCAGTAGAACGCCGCGGCGGTACGGTGCTACTACTTTGGCTTAATCTTTTCTGGGCGGGGTTGGTCTCCTCATCATCAGCGGTCCCGTCTTTGAGGACAAACCAGTCAAATTTTCTAAGCAGTTTGTTCACGAAAGGGGAACTACGGGTCAAATGAGCCGATTATTATCGGTTACCGCTGTAGTATTGACTATGAATATGACGGGGGGCCGTATTAAATAGGACCAACGTACGCACAAAAACCTACACATTTCGCTATTTTTACTAACAAAATTTGGTCCTATTTACTATGGTCCCCCGTCCATAATGGTGGGATATTTTTTTTTTAGTACGGCAGTATTCCTGGCGTATGCATATATTACGGGGGACCATAGTAAATAGGACCTACGGTACGCACAAAAACCTTGACGTTTAACTATTTTTACTGTTACGGGGGACCATACTGTAGTAAATAGGACCAAATACTGTTAGTAAAAATAGCGAAATAGATAGGTTTTTATGTATACCACAGGTCCTATTAACTATGGACCCCCGTAATAACACCATTTGGTCCCATTTACTCTCATGGTCCCCCGATATATTATTACGGGGGTCCATAGTTAACAGGACCTATGGTATACATAAAAACCTATATATTTTCCTATTTTTACTAACAATGTTTGGTCCTATTTACTACGGCCCCCCGTAATAGTTGCGCTTGTTTCAGGACTATGAGTACTCGTAGCGCATAGAAATGTTTGGTCGAGTCGCGCGAGCAAAACTCGTTCGAACATCGTGGTTCGGGGTTGAGGCGAGTGAGCTAACAACAACAAAAAATAAGGGCACGACCACCCCTACTGTGAAGACACTTACTCAAAACATGAATTTCTCCTCGCAATCAATTGTTGCCTTCCTTCCTTCCTTCCCTCCTTCCTTCCTTCCTCGCTGCCTCCCTTCCTCCCTTCCTCCCTTCCGCCAGCAGGGGTTCCCGGATGGGTACGACACGCAGGTCGGGGAGGGGGGCGTCCAGATGTCGGGAGGGCAGAAGCAGCGCATCGCCATCGCGAGGGCGGTACTGAAGAACCCAGCAATCATGCTCCTCGACGAGGCCACCAGGTGGGAGGGAGGGAGGGTGGGAGGGAGGGAAGGGGCGTACTCATTTGTTTCCCGCCTTACGTATTCATTTTGATCATTGACCGCGCATCCCCTTGGGGACGGGTGGGGGGGGGGGGGGGGGGGGGGGGGGGGGGGGGGGGGGGGGGGGGGGGGGGGGGGAGGGGGGTGCCCTGTCCCCGGGTGGCAGACGGTGGCACGGGTAGGTGGTTGCGGTCTGATTGGTGTAGCGTTTCCGGCGCGGGCCATGATGGGGAGGGGATTCAGTTACGATTACGATGCGAGTCGACGATGGCAAAAAAAAAAAGGGCCGAGGTTCTTCTCGCGATAAAAAGGCAAGCCAAGAAGCGTGGTGGGAGAGGAGGGAGAAAGAAGAGCCTGCTACGTATGCCCCCCCCCCCCCCCCCCCCCCCCCCCCCCCCCCCCCCCCCCCCCCCCCCCCCCCCCCCCCCCCCCCCCCCCCCCCCCCCCCCCCCCCCCCCCCCCCCGGGTCTGAGTCACGACCATGAGCAGGAAGGAGAGAGAAAACGTATTTATTACGGAAGACCATAGTAAATAGGACCTACGGTACACACAAAAACCTATATATTTACATATTTTTACTAACAATATTTGGTCCTATTTACTAGGGTCCCCCGTAACAGTCACAGGAGAGTCATCGACCGAGCCGTCCGAAGCATGCTCTTGAGCCGTCTTTTCAATCGAGAGGTTTTGCGCCCGGGGAGTGCATTCATGCCGGTACATAGTGACCCTTTTTCTGCTGACTGTACCGTGCGGAAACGCGTACTTTGACTCTAATTCCGAGTGAGTCTTTCGTCCCCCAAACAGGACTGCTAGTCTCGAAAGGGTTAAAATCCGGGCGTCCAGTTATTGATGCGCGTACAGAAGGTAATCGTTTGGAGTAGGCGCGTAGGTAGGTATGTATTGCTGTCGAAAAACGGTTGCGGTTCTTCGGGCGCCTGGTGCGCGACTTTACGACCTAGCGAAGCCGGAGTATATTCCTACCTTTCCGTACGTATTATGCCCCTGTTTTTTTTTTTTCTCTCTCTCTCTCCCAAAATTGTGTGTGTGTGTTTTGTTTTTGCGCTTTTGACATGTGGATAGGAAAGAAGCGCGATGGGGTTTTTTTGACATCCAGCTCTTCGCGAAAGGCGTGGGCGTGTGATATACGGTCATGATGCGAGCTGTTTTTTTTTTTGTCCGTGCGTGTTTGCTTGAGGGTAGGTAGGTTACCACTTGAGTCGAGAAAATGGTTGAGACCGGTGCGGTTGAGGGCCGCTGCTGTGTGTACGAGACGAGTAGATGTTTGTTTGAGGGTAGGTAGGCAGGGAGATTGCCACTTCTTCGAGAACCTGGTTGAGGCTCACCGTGGACGAGGCAAATGGAGCTAGCCCTATCCCCAAGAGCGCCAGACATACACATTCGCTTGTTCGTACAGAGCGCTGGGAGTCGAAAAAAGTACGGAGACCGCCTTCTTCCCAGCTGTTAATAGCTACCTTTCCTGGCGCCCAAATGAGCCATCGGTCATCACAATTACTATTACGGGGGGACCATAGTTAACAGGACCTATGGTGTACATAAAAACCTATATATTTTCCCATGTTTAGTAACAATATTTGGTCCTATTAACTATGGTCCCCCGTAATAGTCACTTTGCATCGTGCACAGTGTGAGCCAAACCATTTTCTCGGGTTGAGTGGAAAGCTCTGCTATTACGGAGGACCATAGTCAATGGCACCTACGGTACACACAAAAAAAAACTATATATTTCCCTAGTTTTACTATTAATAGCAAAAATTTGGTCCCATTTACTATGGTCCCCCGTAATAATAGTTTGTTCATTCGGTAGTAGCGTTGCTGCTGCTGCTGTCGTTGTTCTTTTCGATTTGCCGTCTTTGTCGCAGAAGACTGACTTGACTCGACTGACTGCCGGTACCGCCTCCGTGTTTGTCCCCCCCCCCCCCCCGCGGAAGTCGTGTTTCTGCACGCGACACACGCACCCCCCCCGCGGACCGTTCTGACGCGGGTCAACACTCCGACCCCTCTTTGACCCCTCAAGAACTACAACCATTGTTTCGGGACACACTACTTACTCGGAATTAGTGTGAGACACTATTTTTCGGTGGTGTGTAGGAAGGGTTAATTAACGCTTCTACCCCGTCCTTCGCGCGGCCGCGTTTGTCTTACAACGTCCGTGCGCGCCGCCCGGCTCCCGCCGAAACGAAAACGGAAACGGCAAAAAAAAACAACACTGTTATTGCCGAAAAACAAACATGAATAATGCCTCCGGTGTTTTCTGGAGGTAGCGCCTTGGATAGCGAGAGCGAACATCTGGTGCAGGCGGCACTCGAGCGCGTCACCGAGGGGCGGACATCCTTGATAGTCGCGCACCGCCTCTCCACCGTGCGGAGCATGGCCGACAAGATCTGTGTGCTCAACAAGGGAGAGGTGAGGAGAAGACAAAAAAAAAGAGGTGGCCTTGCTCGCGTACTGCTGTAGCTCGCTATAGGACGTACATGCCTGGTACATGCCTGGTGGATTCTTATGAGCGAATTATTTTGGCGTATAAAGGCTGTCAGAAATTGTGGACCAATCTCAAACCTATGTACACACCCCACCTCGGCTCGGAGCACGCTTTGATCTTAGCGTCACTATCGATAGTATCACGCCATGCCTACAAACTGCCAGGTATTATTTTTGAGGAAGATTCGATCTATCTCACAGCTTTGTTTGAAAAAAACTCTCCCAACAGCCCACTACGACGTACCCATTTGCGAGACCCAGACAAGGGGGAGTATACTAAAACCAAGTAAAATGTGTGCAAACTAAAAAAAAGAAAAAACTCAATTTTTTCGTCCGTAAGTCCCGCCGCGCTGGCTTGTTTTTCGTTTTTGACCTTGCGTGGGTCGTTTCTCTTTTTGTAGATCACCCCTGCCTCGGAGCTTCATCTCTAGTTATTTTTTCAAATCAGAAGGAAGAATAGGGTTGTCTGTATAATATGCAGTGACGGCCTCCGCAAACGCAGTACCGGACACATAACGTGGTGGTGTTGGTCGATGTAATGGGGTATGGCTTGGTTCGGGGTCCGGACCAGAGTCGAAGGATACATACATACAAAGGTCAGCCACCCAGTCTTCCCTTGGGGAAGACGTAACGTGAAGTCTAACAAAACAAATCCCCCGCCTCACTGCAAAAAAAAAAAACTCGTGAGAACCTCAAGCGCGTGTCGGGCACAAGCGGTGTACTTCGAAACTAGAGCAGGATTAATTCTGCAGCGTTGGGGTGAAAGGAAGGGTTTATTCACGTGCGTAGTTCTTTGTGTGTCGTCGCACCCCCACGACGCAATAAGCCGTTGCCGGCGGGGGCAACCGATGACATGTACCTGCCGCCCCTGCTCGCCCACCACGACGATGGTTGCATTATTTCGGTTGTTTCTGGGTCTGTGCCGTCCTGTGCTGGGCGTGCTGCCGGCACCACGACGGTACTCACGGACGGGACGCTACTATCATACACCGTGTCACCAACCGCTCTTTGGTCTGAAATATAAGGGTCGCTTACATTAAACATTGGTATACAGACATTTCTCATGTTTCGGGACTTGAGTGGTCTACCGTAAAGAGCCTCTACCGTAGAGAGCCTCTACCGTAAAGAGCCTCTACCGTAAAGAGCCTCTACCGTAAAGAGCCTCTACCGTATAGAACCTCTACCGTAAAGAGCCTCTACCGTGAAGAGCCTTCGAGTTCACGCGGGGGTCCGCGATCGTTTTCAGCGCTCGCTTTTCTCAGCAGCGGTAAAACCAACGATTACGGGGAAAGTAAAGTTTGAGCGGTGGCTTCTGGCGAGAGGTTGTTTTTCTGTGTGTTTTCTTAGCTTTTGAGGCTCCAACAACATGTGCATGAGAAGAAAGGACCATTTTATTTTGTCGTGGCTTCTGAGTCTGGAAACTGGTTTCATATAGCATGGGTTGGTCTTGTTCGTGTCATAGGAAGCAAAACCCAACGGCCGCCGCGTCGCCGCGAGCGTGGTCTCGGTACCCAAGGCCGGGTTGATTCTCGCCGGTGACGTCGAATCGCCATTGCTGCTGCTGCTGCTGCTGCTGTTGCTGTGGGTGTTGCGACGTCGAATCGCCATCGCTGCTGCTGCTGCTGCTGAGCTATCGCTTCCATGTGGGAGAGAAGCCTTATCTTACACGAGCACCGTTGCCCATAGTAGGTGTTAGGTGCGAACCTTTGACGTTGGTGACGGATATACTCGGCAGATGGGCAGCAGCAGCACACTGCTGCTGCAGCAATAGTATCCAAAATTCAAGTAACTCTCAGATCCTGGAGGCACAAAAGAACGCTCAGAACTGGGCTCAGTGCTGAGAGGATTCGCTGAGATGGTTGCCCCCTCTAGGGACTGGGACAAAAAAAAAAATGGATGATTTCCTGTCCCATAATATAGATGATTCTGGTTTCTGGGCTTCGGAAATCGCTGAAAACTCCAGAAACGACAGAATTTTTTTTGTTCCCGTAACGGTTGGTCTTAGGGCGCCAAGAGTCGAACATTGTATTTTCGGAAGGCTCTCTCTCTCACAACCAGATCTTTCCGAAAACGCTCTTGTTGGGTATTCATGGGCAACCTTCCCCGTTCTGGAAAAATCGAGCAGCCCTGAAAAAAAAACGACGCACCGCGTTGCGAACTCAACGCTAGTTTTGTAGGTGTTCTTTTTTTTTGTTTTCGTCATCGCTTATACTCTCCAGCTTTACTCGTAGGAGGTTTTTTTACCCTCAGCAATCCTCCGGACAAGCCGTGGTCACTGGTGTCGTTCGTCCTCTTTCTCCCCCCCCCCCCCCCCCCCTATTATATATATATTATATATGGGTTGGGTTGGGTTGGCATCGGTTGGCAACGACACTGTAAAACATGCCGCTCACTACGTGAGCTAGACATCCAGGGTACCGTTTTTTTTTTTTTTTTTTTTTTTTTTTTGGCGGTCGCCCACAGCTGGTCGTCTAGTTAGATCATTTGTGCGAAGTAAAGAACCTTTACTCTGCACAAGGGAATTGATCGTATCACGTAGTGTTCAAGGTAAGGCACCCAAGAGGCAGTTACATAGTACTCCCATTGCTGTCTCTGGAAGTGGCCACACCGGAAATTAAACTAACTCATTGTGGCTGTCATCCATATGCAAGTCCGCCTCACAAGCGGTTCTTTAGTAGGATGCAGCTCACCCTTCATGCGACTCGCCGGACACCTCACGGCGCTTCGCGCTTGGTGCAAGCAATGTCTGCCTGGTCGGTGAAAACCCGACATGCTCCGGCCCGGCATTGTAGGGATGCGAGGGTCTATGGTCATATACGACTACAGCCATGCATATGATCGAGCACATCTCTCCTATCGAGTATCCCCCCCCCCCCCCCCCCCCCCCCCCCCCCCCCCCCCCGGCACGTGCCTTCATTTTTATCGCGCATACTAATATTAGGGTTCAGAATTCCCACTGCTCGTCGATTTTCATGGAATGTTGCTTACTCGCGCTTTCCGCCAGTCAATTTTTATGCACGAATAAAGTCTCTAGGAGTATGCACTCGGGGAGACTCGAACCCCCGAGCTCAATCTTGGTAGGCACGCGGACCACCTACCAAGGCACCGGGGACGCCGGCTGTACCAATATTTGCGGACCGTTTGCTTCAAGTATTGAAACGCAATTTTTTTTTTCGGGAGGTAATGGTAAACAATTAAGATGTCACACCCCGTCGGCCGACAATTCCAAGCTGAAGATTTTCTCGGAAAAAGGGAGCATGCAAACAAACGCCAAGAAGAGACGGTACGTACGTACGTCTACTGCGGAAAAATCTCGATGTACATTTTTTTTTTGGGGCCTTTTAATTCCAAGCTGATTTTCTCGGGAAGAAAGGAGCATGCAAACGAACGCCAAACGATCCAAGGCGTACGTACGTCTACAACGGAAAAATCTCAACATTTTTCTTGCTTTTTTTTCCCCCCCCAAAGCCACATCATTTTCGTTGTGATGTGTGGTAAAACTCTGGGCGGCAAAATACGGACCGTTTATTACGGGGGACCATCATAGTAATTAGGACCAAATATTGTTGGTAGAAATAGGGAAATCTATAGGTTTTTGTCTGTACCGCAGGTCCTATTTACTATTAATACGTATGGTCCCCCGTAATAGGCATGAGTATGAAGACCAAGCGGTGCTTATATTTACGGTCATGTTGGTATTTTTTATTTTATTTTATTTTTATTTTTTTTTATCCATCACTTTTACTTCCCAGCCCACTCGTAGGAGGTTTTTACCTTCAGCGATCTTCTGGACAAGCCGTGGTCACAGGTGTCGTCCCTTCTCCCCCCCGGCACGTGCCTTTATTTTTTGTCGCGCATAGGGTTCAGCATTCCCACTGCTCGTCGATTTTCATCGAATGTAGCCAACTCACGCTTTCGCGCTTTCCGCTTATCAATTTTTTATGCAAGAAAAAGTCCCTACGAGCATGCATGGTATACGGTGGGAAGATGGGTATCATATCATTGGAAGTGAAGAAACTCAGCTTGTATATTTTTTAGAAGCTGTTATACCTATAGATGTATCTGTCGCTGTGATGTGCTGTGGTTGGTGTGAGATGCATCCCTCTCTTCCCAAGTGAGAAAAAGCCTTACAGTCAGTAGGGTTCGCTGGACCAGCATCTCTTGTTGACTTATTTCAGGGCAACAGCCCAACAAAAAAGGTGCGTACCTACGTATGATACGCCTTTTGAGCCATGTATAGGTGCACTGCTACATTGTGCACTCTCGTGAAGGCTTCCTGGCCCTCCCTCTAATTGGCCAGCCCCCTGATCTCACCTGTAAATTGCTCAAAAGGCCATACATGCGTAGGTGTGTACCTATTTTTGGCTTTCGCCCTTCATTTTTTACCCTTTGACGCCTGTGAAGGAAAGCATCTCAAATAGACATGACGAGATTACAGCATCGTCCGGGCGGAGCGGCCCTAGCTGCCGGGGTACACGGCGGGGGTGTTGAGGAGTTGCAGCGGAAGGAGCTAGCGGTACCACACACGCGCATGCAGCACGTCAATATGCTGCAGCACCTCTGTGCACTGCTGCTTTTCACGCGCCATTCACCGTACCGTCGCTTGATGATGTGATCGCAATCAGTCAACCATACGTCGTCGTCGTCGGTTTTTTTTTTTCTCGATTGTTTTCAATCGCTCAACATGGGTCCCTTACCGGCTAGCAAGATACAGACAGATCTTCGGTTGGAAGTCGGTTGGAAGTATTGCTTTATTTTGTTCAAAATGCAATTTGTTCTTTCTCGGGAGCATGAACAATCAATCCAATCCCAAGGCCAACCAACCTTTTAACCTTGTGGATAATTCTTCACGACTTCCCCCCCCCCCCCCCCCCCCCCCCCCCCCCCCCCCCCCCCCCCCCCCCCATGAATTCAGGTGTTCTGTGCGTACCGCTTTTGTTCATAATGCATTCCATTTCTCTCGGTGGCAAAACATTCCCCCCTCGTCGTTTGGAAACCCGCGGGCCCTTGTCCCTGCCCTGTGCCTGCTTATCCCACCGCCGATTGCTGGATACCGCCTATTCCGATGCGCGCAGGTGGTGGAGGTGGGGAGCTACGATGAGTTGGCGAGTAAACCAGACGGGCACTTCCGACGTCTGGTCCAGTATCAGATGCTAGCGTGACCCTTTTGTTCCGGCTAGGTGTACGTACTCGTGGCACATACCTTGTTGTTCCCGCCGTCGTCTGGTCTAGTATCAGATCCCAGCGTAATCCTTCTGATCCGGCTAAATCTAAGAAGTCTGTAACTTTTTCATGTCCACTCTATGAGGCGTGATGCCTTTGCCCCGCACCGGCCCCCGCCAGCATCAGGTGCTACTGCACGTGAAGGCGACAGGCTGTTGTTTTTGCTGTTCCCGGTGTTGTTTTTTATTTGTTGAGTTTTTGCAAAGGTGGTGGGTTCTGAGAAGTTGTTTCTTTCCAGCACTTCTGGTTGATCCGATGCTGCTTCGAGACCGTGCTGTTACAGCTGTAAGCGGGGTGTTGACCATTTTTGACTAGCTATTTATTTTTTGTACGTGTATATCTCCCTATTTATAGGCTTGTTATGTGTTTTTGTACCGTTTGGCGGTCCGCCGGGACGGGGGGTGAAGCTACCGCCGTGTCGTAGCTATTTCGCTGTTGATTATTAAAAAGAAGGGATAACCTGTTACAGGTAGTCTACTCAGTCAGCGCTGCCTCAGTAGACTACGAGCAGTTGGTTATCTGCTGACTCGGTAGGCTGGCAGTGAGTTAGTTATCTGCTGACTCAGCAGGCGAGAAGCCGACAGAGTGAACTAGTACGTGGTAGTTGGTTATCTGCTGACTCAGTACGCTAGCCGTAGGTTATCTGCCGACTCGGCAGACTTAGCAGTGGGTTATCTGCTGACTCGGTAGGCTAGCAGTAGGTTATCTGCTGACTCAGTAGGCTAGCAGTAGGTTATCTGCTGACTCAGTAGGCTAGCAGTAGGTTATCTGCTGACTCGGCAGGCTAGCAGTAGGCTGTACGCTGTAACCAAGAGTAGTCGCTACGCAGGTTAAGTGAGGGTGAGTTCGAAGTTTTGTGTTGTTCTTCTCGCCTATACATTCACGAACAGCGTGCTGTACGTGTGGAAGGAGTGCGAGATATCTCTGAGCCGAGTGTACATATTAATTTGCAGCAACGGTCGCTTTTCCCCGGACGACTTATCTCTATCCTGCGCTTGGATCACACCCCCCCCACACGCATGTCATGCATGTGGACAACGCTGCTTTTGGCCTGTTCGGTGTTTGCATCTTCTGGTCCCCGGTCTCCGGGGAACATACATGGGAAGATATAGTACCATAATTGATTGTGCAGAGGGTCGGAGCGCCGTTTACTCGTTTTGCTACCTTTTGGAGAACTAACTTTTAACCACTACCAGGTACCACACGTATCCTTGATATTGATTAATACTCTTACCTACAGTAGCATAGTACGTAGTAGCGGTCATTTTTATCTTCACATATATGTTGTTTTAGTATACCCCGCGGACCGCGGAGCAC
This sequence comes from Macrocystis pyrifera, assembly GCA_031763025.1. Taxonomy (NCBI): domain Eukaryota; class Phaeophyceae; order Laminariales; family Laminariaceae; genus Macrocystis; species Macrocystis pyrifera. The sequence continues at coordinate 12,175,049 of JASSKH010000009.1, forward strand.
CGGGTCTCCCGACCCCCAAACGAACCCCCGCGGCCGCCCGCGCGACGCAGCACGCCCGCCCGCCCCGCAGGGTACGTAGCCCTCTGTATGAGAGCTGTTGGATGGCCTAGTTTGGGTATGCAGGCGAGTGGTTAAACCTTTTACGAGTAGCCCAACGGACTATGTATGAGACTTCAACATCTCGGCGTCCCCGGCGAAACAAGGGGCGCCGTGTTGGTGCCGGGCGGTGGGTCACCACGAGCAACGCGTAGAACGCACGGCGTAGTAGACAGTTTTTCTACGCATACCTGGTATATAGTTTGATGTGATGGTGATACAGTAGGTCTTTCTTTTCGTCACCACGTGCTGCAGAAATGATCCTTCCTGCTCTCTATATACGTACCCGTTGTTTCGTTGGTTGGTTGCCGTTCGGCGGAGTCGACGCCTGCCTCCGAGTCAATCGTTGCGGAAACGCTGGTGGCTAAAAAAAAATCCGCTGGGATTTGTCCGACCAAATATCTACAGTGACTTAGTAGTAGTCGTGGTAGTAGTAGTAGTAGTAGTATTACGGGGGACCATAGTAAACAGGACCTATGGTACACACAAAAACCTACCAGTATATATTTACCTATTTTTTACTATTAATATTAATAACCAAAGTTGGTCCCATTTACTGTGTATGGTTCCCCCCCGTAATAGTAAGTGCCGGACTGAACACACCCTCCCGTCCCTGTCTGTTTTTTTTTCACCACGAAGAAGGGCATTGAGTTCGCACAGAGGGAAGGGTGATATCGTTTCTTGAGCGCTCGCTTTCTCTGAACCCTCGCAGGACCGCAGTCAGTCCCGTTTTGGTCACAAACGACTTAGAATTAGAGTGCTTCGTGTCCAACAACGGGACTGCAGTCAGTCCTGAAAGGTACGAAGGTAGGTAGGTATGGTATGGAAGGGTGATAATCATAATAAAAGTCAAACCTTTCATTTTCGGAAAGGCTCTCCCTCTCTAACTCGAGTCAAGCATTCCATTTTCGGAAGGCTCTCCCTCCCGTAACTCGAGTCAAACGTTTCATTTTTGGAAGGCTCTATTGATAATTATCCTTGCATGTGGCAGAGGCATGCACTTCAATCGATGTTAACCGACTGGTAAAGCATGAGCTTCGAGCTCGAAAGAGCTGATGATGAAAGAGATGGCACTCCAAGGCCTTGTCGTTGATTATTGCGGTCTCGCAGAGGAGACAGGTGGGGAGAGGAGAGAGAGTGGGCGAGTGTGCGTTGTGCACGTGTGTCGCATCTGGATCCATAACTCAAAACTAAAATACTGCAGAGGGACTCCGGACCCTCGAAATGCAGTGTAACCTCAAAACTAAAACAAGCAAAACTCGGGAGAACTCAGCCTGTTTTTCGGGGTTCTACAGTTCCACCGTGTACTGAACCGTAACAAGTAATCCCGCATTCTGAACAAACTGCTACTCAGTGTACTGTTGTACTCTACGAACTATATCAACAGATGACTAGCTATGTCCCGACAGCGAACCGATAGGCTACTGACTACTGTTTTTGTTGTTGTGTAGCAACTGACTACTGCCAACGCTGCTTTTGCGTAACAACGTAGCTATCTTTAATAGGCTCTCCCTCCGTAACTCGACCAGATCTTTCCGAAAAGCAGAACATTCTCGGAAGAATGAGAGAATGTGAGTTTTGTACGTACGTAAGAAGTTCAAGCCAATCAGATGACTGCGGTGATTCATGGTAGCATGAATCGTAGCCCTTGGTAAACACACCTTGTCTGGTACGTAGCCGCAACCTACACGTATCAGCGCAGTGATGCGGAGGCAGAGCTACAGGTCTAAGGTGTGAGACTAGTTTGAGCAACTGACTACTGCCAACGCTGCTTTGCGTAACAACGTAGCTATCTTTAATAGGCTCTACTCCCTCCGTAACTCGACCAGATCTTTCCGAAAAACACCTTTTTCTTATTTAATTTGTGTCGTTTGGTATTGTTATTGTTATTATTATTGTTATTATTATTATTGTTATTTTATTATATTATTTTTTTTTTATTATTTTTATTATTTTTTTTATTATTATTATTTTATTATTATTATTATTATTATTATTATTATTATTATTTTTTTTTATTATTATTATTATTATTATTATTATTATTATTATTTTATTTTTTTTATTATTATTATTATTTATTTTATTATTATTTATTATTATTATTATTTTTTTTTTTTTATTTTATTATTATTATTATTATTATTATTATTATTATTATTATATTTTTATTATTATTATTAGTGTTGTTGTTATTACTATTATTATTTGTTGAAGCTTTCCCGTTCTGGAAACTGATGAGCTCTGTGTGGATAAACGATCGCATCACCCCTGATGTGCGAACTCAATAATCCTCTTTACGGTACCTGCGCATCAGACCGTATCCCTGAACCTCCTACTGCATTATTGTTATCTCTCTTCTATCCGCAGCAAGTCTGATGATTTTGTTTTAACTGTTGAGCAAAATGAGCGTTTAAAAAAAAAAAAAAAATTTTACCGGCCGGCAGCACGGGCGAGGCCTAGTTTCACCTTTTCCACGCTATACAGTAGTCGGCTTCGTTCAGCTCTTCTTCTACCGTATGTACGGCAATAATAACACAGCGTTGTTGTGCCAGTCCTCCAGCAGAATCTTGCATCTTGAAATCTCGAGTGTCTTTCGTCTTGTCGTGAGTCACACCATCTCTCCAGCCGCGGTTGGCTGTGCTTTCTACGCCCCCCCCCCCCCCCCCCCCCCCCCCGCCGTCGACCTCCAAAAAAGGTAACGCGTGCCTGCTGTTGAATAATATGATGAATAGAATGTATCTCTGTACTCAAGCTGCTGCTGCACTACCGGTCTGCCAATCGTAATCGTTACACGTCTCTGTACTGCTGTACAGTATATTGGTTCGTATCTATCTACACTGCCGGCATCTAGATTCAATTCGAGACATCGTCTACTCTGTACAACATCGGCCGTGACTTCCCCTGTCCCCCCGCTTCCGCTCAACACACGGAGGACAATCCGGTTATTAGTAGTCGAGAACGGATAACAAACACGTCTCGTCTAGAGAAACCTCTTTTTACGTATGTATGCACGAGTAGTACCTCGTACTTCATACGGTATAGTATACCATACCTGACGCCGGTGGGGGCACGTCGTATGCATGATACAAACGACAACCGTATGTACGAGGTCGCCGCTCCAACCACCTTCCGTTGCTGGCAGCTCGTTCCGAATCGCCGGTGTGGGAGATGATCTCCTATAATAATACCATCATACAGCCAGTATAACAATAAAGTATAATGATATATATGATAAAGAGTAACATGGGGACGACGTCAAAATCATGAGGTATCCGCGAGGTCCGTGGTGAGGGCATATATATCCCAGGCCAGAGGCAGGCAAGCATTAATTAGGTTGTCAAATATTAAAATCTCTTGTTGCTGTGGGCTTCGAGCGGCGGTTGGGCAACGGCTTCACGTTGTTGTTGGTTGGTCGATTGCCAATCACGGATCACCCCAACGTTACACGTTTTCACTCCGCGCGATGGTCGTTCCAAAGTCTCTGATTGGCTGGATTTTTTCAGAGCCCGATGTCCCGCATCCCCGCATCCCAACAGATCATAACGCCACTCTAAAAAGGTTGGAACTCCTGACGAAACACGGTCCGGTATCTTCTCAACTCGAAGAACGTGCTGGGGGGAGCTATGGCAGCAGGAGCGAGAGCCGCAATCCCAAAATCACTGAGGGCCTTGCGAGGGGCCCCTTCATTATCGCCCGCCGGTGTGATCGTCCGACCAGTGAGTCGAGCACGGCAGGAGGTCGCAGCAAACATGCCAGGTGTGACCACTACTACTGCTCCTCTTCTGGCCTTGTGGCGGTGTATGGTCAACGACGCAAGTCCCACTCCGTCTCAAGGACCAGACGACCTCACCGCCCAAGCTCACACCTACCGGTGGCACAGCACACCGACTGACGGCAGAAAAAACGGCACCCTGTCTCCTCCTAAGAGCAAGTTCCGGGCCACCAAGCCAGCGGAACGTCCCGTGTCTACTCTTACGAGTCCATCTAGCAGCAGAGGTTTGTGGCGGAACCCCAAGGACGGAAAGCGGTTCGTGCGAGAGGTGGGGCGCCTAGGGATCGCGGGGGACTGGCGGGGAGTGCTGGCGCTCCTGCGAGCGGCGGAGGGAGACGGGCGCGCCGTGAACCAGATAATGTACAACGCAACGATCGGGGCTCTTGCGAAGAGTGGGCGGTGGAAGGAAGCCACCTTGATCCTCGAGGGAATGGAGGCTAACGGTGTTGGCCTCGACGCGACCGGGTTTTCATCGGCGATGGAGGCTTGCCGGGTGGCGGGGGAGGGCGACCGAGCCCTCGCGCTGCTGTCGCGGATGCGCAGCGCCGGCGTCGCGCCGAACCTCTGGTGCTTCAACGTCGCCGTCTCGGCCTGTGTGAAGCAGGGGCGGTGGCGACGCGCGCTGTCTCTCCTCGAGGAGGACATGCCGGACGCCGGGGTAACGCCGGCCCTCCAAACCTGGTCCACCGTGCTCGACGCCTGCCGGGTGGCGGGAGAAGGCAAGCAAGCCGCCGCGATGCTGCCGCGAATGACAAAGGCGGGCATCGAGCCGGACGTTCGTTGCTACAATTACTGCATACAAGCGCGCGGGGAGAGCGGAGACTGGGAGCTCGCGCTCCGCCTCCTCGAAGAGATGACCACGACCACCTCCGCCGCCGCCGCCGGCCTCACACCGGACAGCTGGAGCTTCGCGGCCGCGATGAAGGCGTGCATCAGGGGCCGGCAGTGGCAGCTCGCCCCGGTGCTGCTGAGCGCGATGGGGGAGGCCGAGGTCCCACGGAACGCGTGGCACTTCAACATCTGCATCGATGCGTACGGAAAGATGGGGGAGTGGGACCGCGCCGTCGAGCTGCTGCGGAGCGGCATGGGGGAGGCGGGGGTCCGGCCCAACGTGGCGAGCTACGCTTCCGCGATGGACGCGGCCGGCAAGGCCGGGAAGTGGCAACTCGCGCTGTCCCTGTGGGACGAGATGAGGGGGCACGGTGGAGACAGCGGAGCTGGCGAAGGCGGCGGTGGAGGCGGTAGCGGTGGTGCGGACGTCAGAGACAGCCACGCTGCGGCAATAGCCCCCAACGAAATCGCGTACAACACAGTGATCGATGTGTGCGGCAAGGCTGGCCTGGTGGACAGGGCGATGGCAACGCTGTCCGAGATGCGTGGCGCCGGTTTCACGCCCAACTTGATCACGTTCAACTCGGCCATCGACGCCTGCGCGAGAGCGGGTCTCTGGCTCCGCGCGCTGAGCCTCCTCCGAGACATCCGCGAGGTCGGGCTCACGCCCGACTCTATCTCGTACACGTCGGCGCTCGCTGCGTTTGCTGGGAAGCACGTGGGGGAGCTGGGGGTGAGGCATGCGTCGGGTTTGCTCGAAGAGATGAAGGCGGCCGGGGTGGCCCCGAGTAATTTCACCTATTCTGCGGCGATAACGATCTTCGCGAACGCGGGCAAGCACGAGCGCGCGTTGGAATTATTCGAGGAGCTCAAGACGTCCGGCCAGAAGCCGAACAAAGTGTCGTACACGGCGCTCGTCGAGAGCTGCGGCGGTGCCGGTCGGTGGGATACCGCGATCCGCCTGCTCGAGGAGATGGAGACGTCGGGCGTGGCGCCGAACCTGCTGACGTTCAACGCGGCCATTCGGGCGTGCTGTAGTGGTGGGAGGTGGGACTTGGGCGTCTCGCTGCTCGGAAGCATGAGGCTGTCAGACATCGACCCCGATGTGTCGAGCATGAACGCTCTGATTAGAGGGTTGAGGCAGGGTGCATCTGCTCCTCCTGTTGTTCCAGCAGGAGTGGTATTCGTATAGCAAATTATGATGGCATGCTACTGAAGTATTTAGCGGCAGGGAGTTCGTCGCGTTTAAATGTAGTTGAAGCAGTAGCAGCAGGACTCCCGTAGAGTTTAGCACTACTCTGAACGGAAATATAATGACCGTTTGGACTCTAATATTATCATCAAACGGAGCTTACCGTTTGGACTCTAATATTATCATCTAATGGAGCTTACTGTTTGGACTCTAATATTATCATCAAATGGAGCTTACTGTTTGGACTCTAATATTATCATCAAATGGAGCTTACTGTTTGGACTCTAATATTACCATCAAACGGAGCGTACATTCTCGATCATAGTAGAGTGGTATTGGGTAGCTTCTTCTAGAACTGGCGATGATGGATATTATTCGTAGCTGTCAACTCCGTGCGCGGGGGGGGGGGGGGGGGGGGGGGGGGGGGGGGGGGGGGGGGGGGGGCGTCTCATTTGTTGCTTGCCTTAGTCATTTGACCATTGACCACGCATCCCTTTCGAGACGGAGCTCGGGGGGCGGGGTATGTAGTCTGCGCTGCTGGCTGCTGATTTGTTCCCTCGCGGTATCAAGCAAACAGTGCGATTGCTCAGAAGACCGGCAGAAACGAGCGGTGCACCACCAGCAGCAATACGGTGTGTATCACGTGGCGAAATGAAGAGGACCACGATGTGTTTGACTCTACAGCAGTAGTCCTCCTCTTCTACTGGACTGACTGATGGATGCATCGTTTTCGTTGCGGAACATTCACGTTTAACTCATAGCGGCGCAGTAAGTGCTTGTTGCTGCTGCAGTACGACACCACACAGAGTAGTATGTGAGACCGTCGGAGTGTTATTTTTCGCTGCCTGTAGGGGTGCTGCTTGCTGTACGTACATCATGTAATGTTTGAGTGCTTGCTGTACGTACAGCGTGTAAACGTGCTGTCGAGCGGCCAAAAATAGGTGTATCCGGTGTCCAACGGGCTCAAGTTTGCTGGGTTCCTAAAAGCCATTCACATTGAAGTATTATGGGTCGTGCGGGATGGTGGACGACGTGGTACGCAGGTACAACAGTTTTTTTTCGTGGCTAGTCCGCCCTTCCTTGTCGCGCGCCGCCGCTCGTTTCTTCCCCCGACATGTATCTGCTGTTTGCAGCTGATCGTGTGGTTCAGATAAATTAGATGTTACTGCTATCCATCGCTGCCTATTTCCCCCGTACAGCCTGACACTCGCTCGTTCGTTCGTTTTTTTGGGTCTCTCGCATTTTTTTTTTTGTCATTTACTTCATGATCATGGGATTTTCGTTGGCCTGTGTTTGCTTTGCCGTTTACTCCACGGGTGGTGCCCGGTGTTGGGTGGGCGGGTGTGTTTTTTTTCCTTATAGCATATTCCGTCGCGAAGCGTGCTCATGTAAAAGCCATGACCAGAATAAACAAGAGGTGCCAACAATATGGAGCAAGAGAGAAGGACATTTCGGGCCCGCAGTTTTCTTATTTCGAGATGTCTTTCTATTTTGGCAAGTATAATACACTGTTTATGTTACGCACATTTCGTGTTCATCGGAAAGACTTATAAAAAACATATTCATACACCTGGAATACGTGTTTGTGTTTTTTTTCATCTCTCTTTAGGTCCTTGTGTGAATCGGCAAATGTAATGTCAAACCCTGGTGGTGGTAAAGCTCACCACACTCCAACCCTACTAACTGTACAAAGTCGTGTCTTGACTTGGGGATATCAACGAACGGCGGCGTACGCACGGCACCAATACCTCGGGGTATTTCTTAGAGCCCGCATTATTTGCTCTATGATAGATCGATGACGGTTTGTGCGTAATTTCGGAACGATGTTCGTTCCGATTCTTATCGACATACAGCATTAGTACGATCGGGCGTCGAAAAATCGGAAATCGCAGATCAGAAATCAGGGGTTTTGGTGCAAGCCGCTTCTTGTTTGTGTCAGCCATCGATTTCCGTCGCTCGTTGTATCGGGAGGGGCCGCTTGGAAATGAAAAAAAAAAGCGTACAATAGGTGAATAGATCCTGAGCTACGTTCCGAGTGTGGGGGGTCAGACGGACAGACGGGCAGCAGTAGCAACATATTTTGAGTTTCACGTACAATCGGCTGAGCAAGACAGCAGGCAAAAAGGGAGTTTGACAGAGTTCACATAAAAGCTTTGGTAGGTGCGTGGGTGGGCCTCCCGTTACTCTTCTCTCCTATGATACGAGCATAAATAACAAAAAAATACAAAACGATGTGTTGTCGGTTCAATCGTCATTTTTTATTCTGTTTTAACAATGTGGACCGGCTTCATTGATTCGGCCACGAAACCCACACCACCCCACTACGTGCTGGGGGTTCGCTCCCATGGCTACTGTAGCCTACCTAATCCACGATGCGCAGCCAACCCACCCCCCCCAAATAATAGCAAAACCTTCCCCGAACTAAAAACCCTCCCCCAAAATAGAAAACCTCTACTGACCATAATATCCACCACCATCACAACCACCACCACCGAAAACAAAGAAAAAATAAAAACGGCGACAGGCAGGATGGTCCATCCTATATGTTGCTGAAAGGACCACCTGCATAATCGCAACCCAACGTCGTTGACTCTTCCTCCAGCCATCCACCATCTATCAACCAACCCACCAGCGCAATCTCTCCTTTCATTCCTTCCAATATTTTTTCCAGAAACAAGGCTCGACAACGACATTCAAGTAGTAACTATTGGTAGTAGCAGAAGTAGCAGTAGCAGAGCGTCTCCCACAATAATTCACTCATCATCAGCATAATATTATATCATACCGCAAAAATATAGCAGCAGCAGCAGCAGCATCAGCAGCGCCAACAGCAGCAGCACACACATGGGTTTTCTTGTTTGTATATCTCTTGCGGGTGCGAAAACCACAACACCTACAAAATTTACACCGTTCGTAAAAAAAAAAACGAAGGACCAAGAGAAAATCGGGGGGGGGGGGGGGGGGGGGGGGGGGGGGCGAGCGGGTTCTATGATATTTCCACCCCTACACCACCAAATCACCCCTTTCCCTGCCAACCACCGCCCTTTCTCATACGCATAGTGCCGCATGCCAGGGATAACGTGAGGGCTTCAAGCAACGAGAAAAAACTCACGGGCAGGAGGGAAGGCCGACGCCAATCAGTCCACGCGCGGAACAGATTGATGCAGGTCAACGGCCTGTTTTCAGTGTTGCGAGAGTCCACACGGACACACAAAACGCACAGAACACGCCGGGAGAAAAGCAGACGCCGATCGACAAAAGCCTGCCAGGATAGTGCCAAAACCGCAACAAGCACGTGTCGCCCAAATCGTAACGCCTCGCTCTCCCCCCCCCCCCCCCCCCCCCCCCCCCCCCCCCCCCCCCCCCCCCCCCCCCCCCCCCCCCCCCCCCCTCTGAAGCAACTACTTGACTTTGCTCATCGCCCACTCCCAAAGCAGAGGTCGACCGGTCCCACTAACAACCTTCCTCCATCCTTGACCTAAAATGAACCTAAAGTCACCTCCACCCACCCTCCTACCCCCCTCCCTCCCATTCTCCCACGCCAGGCGTAAGCTCTCGCAGCAAGCAAGACTACCTATTTCCCACCCCAATGCCGTTGGCAACACGCATTACAGGCAGGCAGAGAGGGGCAGTAGGCTGGGCGGGCACGGTGCTGAAGGCATATTCCAAAACACGCGGACAAAAAAAAAGAGATAGGGCAGGCAACAAAGACAAGAAAAAGCAGGAGAGAGAGCAAAGACAAAAATAAGAAGAAAAACAAACGGGAAGAGGAAGTGGCACAAAAAAAATTCGTAAAGTAAAGACTAAGAAACGACCGCGTGGACAGCAAAAGCAGAAAGGGTAAGCGGGAGCCAGGACCGTCGTCTATTTCTTACGGACCCTTCTCACCCGCTACTGCTCCTCCTTCTGCCGCCGCCGCTACTACGGCCACTGTCGCCGTCTGGCCTTCACCCCCCCCAACGTCCACCCTAGGAGCCATTTGCACCACCGCGCATTCTCCATCTTCTACCCCTTGCGCTAGAGCACCAGGACGCCTCCCCCCATCCGCCTCCCGAGTCCGTCTCTCCGTCTCTCTCAGAACCCCTTCCGCGGTCGAATTCGAAGGCAGGAGCGAGGGTAAGGACGAGGGGGCCGAGACCCTCCCCAAACCAGCGGGGTTAGCTGCTGCCCCGACAGAACCTTCGCTTTCGTCCATCGACACGACGACCCCGCCTCCGCCATCCACTCCCCTTCCCACGCCGCTCTGATCGCCCCCCCCCCACGCGAGTCCCGCATCCGTGGCGCCTGCTGCTGTTGCTGCCTTCCGCTACCGTCACCGTCGTTGTCAGACAAGCGAGCCCCAGGCGATTCCGTAGCATTTGCGCCGCCGCCCCCACCCTCACCTCCACCACCACCATTCACCGCCGATGCTACTCCTGGTCCCATCCTCGACCCCGCTGCTGCCGCAGATGCTGCCGCTTCGGTATCGGACCTCGCACCACCCGGAGACCTCAGGGGAGACAGGCTTGTCCCACCGGTGGCAGGAGTCAGGCCTACGGCGGGCGACTTTGCCGCGTCTTCCGTTGAGAACGTGACTCGGTACGGGGTCAGGGGGTGTCCGTCTTCGCACTTGGTGCCCACATCCTCGTCGCACTCCGCGCACCTATTATAGGGTTTTCACAACAAAAGAGGGATTATACGTGGACACAGGAAGGGCGGGGGGAGGGGGGGAGGGAGGGTGTAAGAATAAGCGGGTCGTGGCTGTGGATTAACGGAAGACGCGGAAACATGTGATCTACAGGCACTGCCTACCACGGGCTACGACTGCGCTTTCGAGACGTCCTGGTGTAAACTTGCTAATCTCTCTCTTGATTAACATACCAGGTAGCACATGGGTAGCAAACATAATTATCTCGGGCACATCTACCTGGTACCAGGTGTATACCTCTTACTCATATTTACGCTCACATGTTTCTGCAGATACTTGCGCGGAATAACCTGGACCGCGGTTGTACTTTTACACAAATCCTTACACGCGGTAACAAAAAATCCAACACTAATGCCAACTAGTTTGCGCCCGAAACGTCGGTGCACGTCAAGCACACACATGAACAAGGGGTTGAATCAGTAATTCATCCTTTCGCCGCTGCAAATATCAGTCATATTCCAAGTAGCTTGCGCCTGAAAAACGAGGGCGCAGTCGCCGACAATGTGCTAATTTTAGTCCAATTCAAACTACTTTTCGCCAAAAACACGAGAGTGCCTGCAGCAGCCGAAACAATGTTGCTAAAAATAGCTACCAGATACACATATACCAGGTATGTACATACAGGACGCATTTTTCATCCACCCCGCGGTGGCCACTCACAGGTCGTAGTTGCACACGCCGCAGTGGTACCGCACGAACCGCACGGGGCGGTGGCAGCGCGAACAGAACGGGTTCAGGCTGCGGCTCTCCGGGCGATGCAGGTGGTAGAGCACCATGGCCGAGGAGTGCTTTGCCCGGCGAAGGGTGTCGAACTGGTAGTGGCGATACTGTTTTTTTTTTTGCGTTGCGTTGCGACGAATGAAGAACGCCGACCGAGAGAAAAAAAAAAAGTCATGTGTGAGTATCGTGAAAAAAGAAAACAACACGAGTATCGCGCAGCTTGACCGTGAAAACAAATTACAAAAAAACTAAACACCGCGCTGCCTGCAAAGCTGGGTGTCGACTATTACTAGTAAAAACTCAACCAATAGTACATACATGAAACATCAAAACAGCCGGCGCGCAAGGCGCAATGGCAGGAGAGGGAGTGGCGCAGCGGACAGTCCCCTGTCTGACCCGTCGGAATACGCACGATATTCCGTCTACCCTGTTTCCCACCCGGTCTGGTTCTCTTTCCTAAAACTTGAAATGACTGGAGAACTAGACTCAAGAGACCGCCACAACCACTCGAGAACACCACAAATACACAACACAGCAGCCGCTCTCCCCGGGCCATGGCACAAGGTCACCCCCACCCCCCCCACCGTCAACCCACCCTCCGTCCTTTACCTAATACGCCACTTCCCCCCCCGCCACCCCAACCCTCCCCTTGCCCTTCCCCGCCCCCGTCAATATAGGTTGGGTTGGCGTAGGTTGGCAACGACACTTTAAAACATGTCGCTCACTAATCGACCTAGACAACCGGGGTACCGCTTCTTTTTTTTTTTTTGGCGGTCGGTCACAGCTGGTTGTCGAGTTAGATCATTTGTGCGAGGTGAACAACTTTTACTCCGCACAGTGGGAATTATCGTGACACGTATTAATAGTGTTTATGGTAAGGCACCCAAGAATCGGTTACATAGTACTCCCATCGCCGTCTCTGCAAGTGGCTACACCGGAAATTAATTGAACTCATTGAAGCTGTCATCCGTATGCAAGTCCGCCTAACAAGCGGTTCTTAGTAGGATGCAGCTCACCCTTCATGTGACTCCGCCAACACCTCACGGCGCTTCGCGCTTGGTGCAAGCAATGTCTGCCTGGTCGGTGAAAACCCGACATGCTCCGTCCCGGCATTGTAGGGATGCGAGGGTCTATGGTCATACGACTACGGCCATGCATGAGATTGACTACATCTCTCCTATCGAGTACACCCCCCCCCCCCCCCCCCCCCCTCAACCCCTTTACAACTGCACTCCCATTGTAAGGATAAAACGCTTGGAAATAAAGTCAGATGTACCACCATTAAGAGTAATAGTAGGTTTCCATACAGTGCAGCATTAAAAGAGCTACCTTAGCTAGCAAGCAACACCACTAACCTGGCACATCTCCAAGAACGTGTGCCGCGCATCCACCAGCGCCCTCGAGATGGGCGGGTCCGGGTCATGACAGTCCGGCGTCAGCATCCCTTCCAACCCCGACGAAGCATGCCACGCCTGCAACTCCTTCAGCATAGCCTCCGTCGTCGTGCCGGACCCGGAGCGAGCGGGCGGCGGCTTGGCAGGCTGGTCGGGCTTACCAAGCGTAACCACCAGGAGATCTTTGCTGATCCGCGTCACCGCTCGAGAAAGGGACTATGAGGAACCAATCGGAAGGGCGGCGGTAGGGGAGCGGGGGGTAGGGGGGAGGGGGGGGGTAGGGGGCGAGCGGGGGGGGGGGGGGGGGGGGGGGGGGGGGGGGGGCGTACTCATTTGTTGCTTGCCTTAGTCATTTCACCATTGACCACGCATCCCTTTCGAGACGGACCACCATTCCTACTCCTAATAGAGACACCTCCAACAATTGGGCGCTCATTACGTTGTTTCCATAAATTACATAGAAACTTCTTGCTAATCTTATCCCCTTCCTGTTTGGCCTCCTGTGGCCACCATCTATCTCCTAGGATAGCGATCGTTTTCTCGCTGCTATTCATTGTATCAAACTCCTCCATGTCAGATTCGTCTATCTTCCTCATCTCTTCTAGCACATCCCGTTCCTCCTTGTACATTTCACATTCTCCTACTATGTGAGTTCTACTCTCTATTGCTTTGCCACACGGGCACATCTGTGCGTCTACTTCCTCCTCCTCCCGGCTACTGGTGTACCTCTTTCTTCTTTCTGGCAGGTCCAGGTCCCCTACACGAAAGCGCAGTTTCAGCGTTTTCGCGAAGTCCATTGGGCCATGCAAATACGTTTTCATTCCTATTCCTTCCCTCAATCCCCCGTATATCTCCAAGTGTTTTTCCGATTCCACCTTGTTTCTTAGCGCTAGCCTTTCCCTTCTTTCTATCCTTTCTTCTACTTCTGCCTTGTACCACCCAAACTTCCCCGCGGACATCATCCCTACTTGGTTTCCCCCTAGATCCTTCCATACTTTCTCAACTACGCCATCCCACCTTATTCCAGCTCGCCCTTTTGTTACTTTCTCTCCTTCAGCTCCATCAACTATGGCTGGCAACCTCTTTTTTGGCATGTTCCTTACTTTATATTGCCAGTTCAACTTTCTCATGTCTCTATTTGTCTTGAGTGGGCCCATTCCCAGTTCTGCTCTTAATACTGTATTACTAGTCGTACTTGAGCATCTCAAGATTTTTTTAGCTGCTGTCATTTGTACTGTTTCCAATTGTTTTACGAGTTTCGCGTTCCCTTCCCATACTTCTCCTGCATATTCTAGCTTTGGTACTATCACATTCATCAAGATACATCTCTTAATCCTAGTGTCAAGGTTCGGGTCTGTTAGGATCGCATCCATCCTGCCTACTTGTGCGGTGGGGGGGGGGCGTTTCGTTTTGGTCAGGGTGGGGGCGGTGGGAAGTATTTTATTTTGTGTATTGGGGTATGGTGGCGGTGGTCAGCATAAAAAGGAGAAAGTCAGCTCACGGCTGACATGTAGTATGTATATATATATATATATATATTTTTTTTATCCATCACTTTTACTTCCCAGCCCACTCGTAGGAGGTTTTACCCTCGACGATCTTCTGGACAAGCCGTGGTCACAGGTGTCGTCCCTTCTCCCCCCCGGTACGTGCCTTTATTTTTTGTCGCGCAATGGGTTCAGCATTCCCACTGCTCGTCGATTTTCATCGAATGTAGCCAACTCACGCTTTCGCGCTTTCCGCTTATCAATTTTTTATGCAAGAAAAAGTCCCTGTGAGCATGCACTCGGTGGGGCTTGAACCCACGAAATTGATCTTGAAAGGCACGCGGACTACCTACCAAGCTCGCGGGACTATCCTACCAGGCCACCGGAGACGCCGGTACATAGACATACTTGACTACATTTACGAAAAGCGGTTCGATTGGGCGGGGTCAGGTGGAAAGCCTATAGTTGTAGATTTCTGTTGTTTGGTTCTGTGAGTGACGAGGCGGGCAAAGGCGATATCACCTCGGAGCGAAACCAAAGGCTGCAAACAGAACCACACGATACCCAGGAGTGGTTTCGTCTACAAAATACAAAACACCTAGTACCAGGTGTACACTACAGCAGCAACAAGACAAAATGCAGGCCTTTCTTGGCACTCACGCCTGCGCGCAAAACGAACCTAGTTCCCGTGCCCCCAACACCAACACCCCCACGTTGCCCAGACTAAACAGTACAAGTACACACCTGGAGCATGCGTCCAATCCTGTCCGCCTTTCCCATTACCGCGGCGCCGGGCCCCTTTCCTCTCTTGCTTTTCCCTTTTCTCCCGCCCGAGTCCATGCTCTTCGCACGCAGCCGCGGGCTGTGCAACGCCCCACCCACCGTCCGCGCCACGCTACTGCCGCCGCTAGCACCAACACCAGCGCTGCCACTGGCGCTGCCGCCAACGCCACCACTAGCCGAGATCTCGAACGCCTCCGACCCAGACGAAACCCCCGCGCCCCCCCCTCCGAGCCCCTGGGTGCCCACGGTGAGAGAATGCGGGGGAACCCTGGCCGACGCCGGGGCTGAGTCGACGCTCATCGCGCGGGGGATCCCAACGCGCTGATTCTGCTTCTGAGCTGCATCACCTAAACTTTCAACCGGCAGAGCGCTAGCGGCCGCAGCCGCACTCCACGTCAACGACACAGAGGAAGCTGGTGAACCGTTCCGACTAGAACCACCAATGCCGTTAACGCCGAGCGCATCGCCTGGCCGCGGGCGGTTCTCCGCCGGCGCGCTTGGCGTTGTCGTGGAGCCGCTAGCGCGCGCGCAAGGGTGGGGAGACTCTAACGTCAGCGGCGGGGGCGGCAACAGGGCGCGAACCCCGCCGGGGTCACCGTTTGCGTTTCCCCCCGGCGACGGCGACACAGAAGACGCGTTGTGAGGTGCTGCCCCATTCGCCCCTTCTGTCGAAACCACCGCTGCCGCCGCCACACCTGCCGTCGCTCCCGCTCCCGCTCCCGCTGTTGCTGCTTCCGTCGACTGTAGTGGCGATGATCTCCCTGCCTGCGCTTCCTCCCCCCGTTCCCCTTCTGCCGTCTGCTGAGCCCCCCTCGCAGGACTGGGTGTTACAGCAGCGACAGGAGCGGCGGCGGCGGCCGCAGCTGCGGCTGCCGCCGCACCGGGAGGCGGGCTTGCACCCATTGTCGCTCCTTCCCCGAAAGCTACTTCACCGCCGACACCACTACCCACCGCCACCGCCGCCGGTGCCCCAACAGGTTGCCCTTGCCCTGGCCACGTAAACGGCGGACACGGGCTAGGCGCCCTCAAATCCGTCGCATCCGGGGTAGCTGCTGCCCGCGGAGACGGCTGCGGCGTCTGCGGTCTCTCTCCTTTCGACGCCCCTTTCTTCTCACCACCGCCCCCTCCCCCGTCCTCACCGACAGCCACCCCCGCAGCGTCACACAGCGGCGGCTGCGGCTGCTCCCCCCCCTCTGCCATCAGCAGCGTCAGCGCCGCGGTGCCCTCTCGGCTTTCCTCCCGCGCTATGCTCGCGCTTTCCGCAGCCTCTCCCTCTCCGTAACTGTCGGCCAGCGACACCTGGGACGCCGTCGACTCCCTCCGCTGGAGCATGCGCGCGCCGCTCGGCCCGTAAAACTCTGACACCGACATAACCGAGGTAGACCCCGACCGGCTGAGCTTCTCGCTGTCGGGGGCGCTGCCGCCGAAATCGCCAGACATCTCCGCGGCGCCGCCAAAACCGGAGCTCGAGGAGCGGAAGACAGGAACGCTTGCCGGCATCCCTATCTCCACCGCGCTCCCCTCGCGCATCGGCGGCAACGTCCCCACGGTTCGCGCAGACCGGGTGTTGTGGGCGGCCCAAGTCTGGCGGCGGGTTCAAAGGTGAACGCGGGTGCGGGCGCGGGGCAAAAATGAGCAAAGAAAAATGAAAAAAAATGTATATATACCTGGTCATGCGTGCGTACATAGCAACCAACCGCAATTGATCAATAAAATGGCAGTAAACATATAGATGATTCAGATAAAACAAAACCTAGAAAGGAGGAGGGACTGAAGAGGAGTCGCGTCGCGAAGCTTACGCCAAATGATCAACGGAATACCACCAAAGACGGGACAATTCGTTAACCTCTCGTCATTCACGGCGGCGACTGGGTCGCTTGCCCACTACGCACGACCGCAAGAAGTCTTGGCGCGGTTTCCTACGCGATCTTGATCAAATTAAGAGTGCGTGCAGAGTTCAAGCGAACACCGGATGCACCGTGGTCTGGCGCCGCAAAGAGACACGGCGAGTGCGCTGCATTGGGTGTCCGTCGGACCCAATCGTCCGAACTCACGCTGACTGCGTACGTGCCGAGCGCGCTCGAGTCAACTTGTCTTGGCATATTGTATTTTGGCATCCGAGTCCGGCACGCTGACTGACTGACTGCTGCTGTTGTAGTCTAGGAGTACGTATCCACAGAGAGACGCGCGCTGAGTGCGCTTCTCTTGGTCTCTAGGCCCAAGCCCGCCAGCCGACTGTAGTCTGGACACGGAGGGACGTGCCGACCGCCGACTGCGCGTCGAGGGCGAAGCAGCGTCGCTATACAGCTGTGTCACCATCCAATTTATCGATCGTTCTGCTGCTGCTTGCGTGCCTAACATCTTGAATTTAAAGATAATGCCCTATCTCGACTTGAAAATCCGATGGCCTAAGTCGTCGGATTTCGGACCTAAATCTGAAGACTTGGGGCATTGGATTCTCCAATCGATTTTTTTCCGGTTCGATTGTGTACCTTCAGACTGCAAAAGGCTTACTGGTATTACTATGCCGTCAAATACGTGGATCGAAAAAACCGGTTTGAGATCAGAGACACGTATTTGACGGCATAATAAATCAGGCTTTTGCTTATACTGTTGAAAACGAGCTTTTTCGATCGAGCAATGCGATCCACGCATCTCGTCGAAAAACTCGAGTTTTCCACTGCTGCTGCTTGACTGCTCCTCCTGCTCACAGCGCAGCACCTCTTAGAACCCGCGAGCAGGACACGAAACCGTTTTCAGCATACTCTCGCCTGCAATACTCCAAAGAGCACAAAAGCTACAAATTCGATCCGAAGGCATCCACTATCCAGACACGCCCCGTCGAATTTATAGTGGATCGGCCACCGACCTTTTCGATCAGTTCAATCCGACGGCAATTGATTTTTCGGATCGAAAAATACAAATCTGAAACTCGAAATCGGACCGCATAGGAAACAGCCTTAGGCAAACATATACCGGTAAAAATCAGGGAACACACAGGACGAAATAACAGAACAACCAAACCCAACCAAAGAAAACACGGCAGAGAAACAACCAACCAGATCACCCAGTCTCATCGACCAACTAAGCACCAAACTACTACAACTTCACCAAACAGTACGTACTCAAAACGAAACACGGAACCATACAAACAAACAACAAACAACACACTTGGTATAGACCAACCGACAAAAGCCGAACAAAAAACACACACAAAAGCAACTTCAAACACGCCCAAAAAAAAGACACCCCGCCAGCCCCCTTTCCACCCTTCCACACACACCTGCCGGGCGAGCTGGCTCAGCGGCCCAATCGCATCGTATGCCCACGGGATCGACCGCTTCCCCGGAGCCGTCGGTCTAGGTGGACCACCGCCCGCCGCCCCCCCCCCCCCGCACCCCCCCCCGCCGCGGCCGGCGCCACCGTAGCCGAAGAGGTGGGAGTGGCAGGTGCTTGCGGGATAGGTTCCTCAAGCAGTAGATGCTCTAGCCCCATCTCGTGCATACCGGGGAGTCGGTTCACGGCGCTCTCCAGAGCTCGGACCGTCTTGTCGAAAACCTGCGAATCGGAGGCCGCGGCGGCGAAAGAGGGGTGATTTTGGCTCCGAGCTGGCGGACACCTCCAACATCTGGCTACTGAGCACGTTTTTTCCATGTTACAAAAACAAAATGCATACGTAGGAATCCCGTCCTGTTTTGCCATCCGTGGC
The DNA here is from genome assembly GCA_031763025.1 of Macrocystis pyrifera. NCBI lineage: Eukaryota > Phaeophyceae > Laminariales > Laminariaceae > Macrocystis > Macrocystis pyrifera. The sequence continues at coordinate 12,193,723 of JASSKH010000009.1, forward strand.
CAGCGCTAAGAACAGATCTGTATACTAATCAGGGGAGTTGATTTCGAGGGGGGTGGGGTACAATTTTGGGGAGTGTTTAGCATTTGGTTCCGAAATGCGGGAGTGGAGCGGAGAGCAATATTGACAGACATGTTAGTCAGGGCGGGTTGACTCCGAGGGGGGTTGGGGAAGAGAGCAAGATAGGCATATCGAGTTAGGGAGTGGGTTCCAAACGCGTGCGCCAGCGAGAGCACGCAAAGGCGGTGGATAGAGCGTGGGGGTAGGGGGGAGCGGGGGGGGGGGGGGGAACGAAGCGGAGCGAGCCGGCCGCGGTGGTGAAGACATTACCAGGCAAGGGACAACGACGCCGCCCCCCACTCCCTCGATGCCGGTTACCTATCTATATATTGTCATCATACAGTAACAACAACTACCAACAGCAGAAAAAACAAAAAAGCGGTACGATCGAATTGTGTTTTTCTCTTTTGCTTTGTTTTTGTGTTCTCGATTGTATTCTCCAGCAAACGGGTAAAAAATAAAGCATAAGCTCACCACACATCGGCGTACAGTCCCAGTACATAACGAATATGTGTCAAAGAAAGGGTATCAATCTAACTCCGGTGCTGTCGTGCTGTCGTAGCACTTCGACACAGCAGCCGCGATGCCTCACCTTGATAAGCTTGCACGCAGCGGCGTGGATGGGGTGCTTCGGGGGGTTGTACCTCTTGGCGTTGTCGAAGATCAGTCGAACGTCCGCCACGAAAGCGCCAGCATCGTGGTACTTCATCGCGTCCAGCGTCTCCGCCACGGTCCTGACAACGCACGCGAATCGAGATATACCCAACGAAATAAACACTAAGACCACCACAGAAAATAGGACCAAATATTGTTCGTAAAAAATGGAAAATATATAGGTTTTTGTCTGTACCGTAGGTCCTATGTACTATGGTCCCCAGTAATAGTACGAAGTCTCTGGCAGGTATTCTAAAACAGTAAATACGAAGGTACCGGCACATGAACATTTTTTTTTGTAGGAAGAAACTAAGAAGCCAAGAACTTCAAGAAATCAACAACTCTCGAGAATTTCAAGAAACCAAACGTGAGTAATATAAAAAATCACAAAAACTAAAAAGAAAATAAGTTAGACAGCAGGCAGTACTTTACAGAAAAAACGGCAGGTGCTGCGCCGTGGTCCAACGGTCCACGACCGAGTGTACTCCCTCGCGTTTCCGGAGCAAAAAGCGAAAATATCAAGAGAGCAACAAAAAACAAACAACAAACACATCTTCTTGGAAATCCTGAAACAAGAGACCTACTCGTATACTCAAAACACCAAATAACCAAGACAAGAAAAAAGACATGCACAACAAACACGGCACCAGTTTTATATGCTTCTCCCTACAACAGAAACAACAGAAGGCCGAGAACAGGCAGCATGAAATAAGGAAGAAAAAAACGTGTAATACGACGAAACAGCTCGTACTTCATATACCTGGCACGTACGCAAGCAAAAAAGGAAAAAAGGCAGCATTTAGTATTTGTTCTTACCCCAAGTCCATGGGCTGCTCGATCACGGCGAGATAATCCGGGCACCGGTCCCTGGCGGGGTCCACGGGGGCGGCGAACGGTGCCCCCTGCTGATGCCGGATAAGCTCCTCCAGGGCTTGTCTACACGAGGAGAAAACGCCGTGCGAAACGAAGCCCAACGAGAAGGAGTTAACGCCGTGTAATACAAACAAATAAAACGCCGAGGGACACGAAACCCTGATTAGTAAAAAAAATCCGTGCAAAAAAAAAAACTGAGAAGGAGAACAACGCCGAGTAAAATGAAACCCGATGCGAAGAGGGTCGGCCACATACACCGCAAACAGCCAATGACCGAAAGACACAAGCAGGTTATAATAACGGCACCATGCGCTCCCCGGCCCCCGCCCCCATACGCCCACCACCGGTAACATTGCACGCAAACGTCTTGACGCGTGTAGACACAAGGAAAAAGACATATATTTATATTTATATAAAAAAGGTAGTATTCAAAAATCAGATCCTCCGGCGGATTGGTAAAAATAAAGCTTAAGCTCACCACAGCGGGACGGGAGACGAGTGCCACATGCCTCAAAGGAGCAAACCAAACGCGCCACGCGCGAGACGTACGAATCGAATTGGCTGCGCCCACAGCACAGCCAGAGCACCGCTACAGAAACACTCCTGCCTCGTGTGGGCAGCAAAACGCGGCAACCAAGGGGCCACAAGAGCCGGCAACACCGCGCGAACACACATACACACACACGTCACGAAAATCACACCAACATCAACCAGTAACATAAGCAACAGCAGCTGCAGTATGATACAGTGACACGGTGAGCAATCCCTACAACAGCAACACCCATCACAACCTGCAGCAAAAACAGCAGCAGCAGCAGCAGCAGCAGCAGCAGCAGCAAAAGAAGCAGCGCACCTGCAAAGTTCTAGCGGACTCTGGCTATCCTCCGCTCCGTCATCCCTCCGGTCTACCGCTCTCGCCAAGCGCACCGCTTCCTCTGCCCAAAAGTCCCCCTCAAAAATCACAGGCACCTGTTTTCAAACCATGGGGGGGTCGGGCGGTTGATAGTGGGATACATACATCCATCCAAGCAGACTTGCTACGTAGATGTTTATGTGATGGGCCGTGTCCCTTATTGGCCACATTTTGGGACTTCAAAAGGCAACCGTCGAAAAAAAGATGACAACTACAGCATCGGGTATATATATTCGCAAACGAAGCGGTTCGGGCTTGTGGGTTAGAGCATGTCTTCGCAGGAAAAAGGAGAATAACAGATTCGCGCGCATCACAAAGGCATTTGTACTTTGAAAGGAGGCAACATCAATTTCAGCGGTGTAGGGACTACCATCCCACTGTCCCACAGAGACGGCCATTACATACGCACAAACCTATTACAAACACATCCCAACCACCACCGCCAACACGAACAAAAAAAAAAACAGTGGGGTAACCCCTTCGAGACCACCCAGCTTAGGACTTTTCGGGAGATAATATCAAGCGAATACCTTCAGGACAAAAGTGATCTGCGTGGGATTATGAACGAGTGCATAAACAGCTACTACCATCAGTACAGAGTAGACCGCGTAAATGGTGGAGTCACGGGGTGGTATAAAGGTGGGTACCCCACTGGACCTTTACCACCACCATCGCCACACCGGTACCACCGGACTACACACATACAACACCGACACCAACAAAAAAACACATCACCACCACAATCGTCCAACAATACCCCCACCAAGTAAAACACCATCACCACCACCACCACCACCATCTCCGACTAATACCCACCCCCACCGAAAACATGCAAACAAGCCGAGGCAGACAGCACGCACAGCACCAACACCAACACAACCATCACCATGCCAAGGGAGTATCGCGCATGAATTACACAGGGTAGGCCTCTCACCTCCGGTCGGAGAGGGAGGTCGTCTGGTCCCTTGACCCCCGCCAGGCTAGCCGCCGCGCTAGCCGCCGCGCTGGTGCGCCGGTTCTTGAGCAGGATGCCGATTCGCTCCACCTCAGCAAAGTGCGTTTTGTCCAGGGTCGTTACCTTAGCAGCCACGCCAAGATGCACGGCTCGCCTGGAAGAGAAAGTCAGGAGGCATGTTTACAAAGAGCTCAGGGTGGGTAGGGGGGCATACTCATTTGTTGCTTCGCTTAGTCACTTGACCAAGGGGGGGGTGAGGGGGGGAAGGGAGGAGACAGACATAGGGAGAGACAAAACAACACACAAACGTGCACGTATTCTACTACTGCTTGTTGTACTACTGTAGGTCTCCATGCCCTGTTATTGCTTGTTTCAGGCGCAGTTACGGAAGGTCTGCATTGGTCAACTACATGGGCCACCATTAGTCTAATGACGTACGTTGCGTATGCATATATTCAGATGAAACGGTATACCGGTGGGTCTACAATCTGTGCACCTACGTAAAACAAGACAATATGATGGCCAAAACCAGCAGATATATTATGACATAACACGTGCGGGCAACCTGTAGGGCGGCAGCAAAACATCTTTGTTCACAAACCCACTATAAAAAACCAATAAAACGCTTCATGTGTGAATAAAAACCGTTCGATAACCAACAAAACCCCCAAAAACCCGACGTGCTCCGTCTCGGCATTGTATATAGGGATGCGAGGGTCTATCTTCATACGACCACGGCCATCCATGAATATGAGTACCCCCCCGCTCCTCCCCACCGCCTCCCCATTTTCCTTCCTCACTTGAGCATGTTGCCGTACCACCCCGACAGTCGGTCGCGAGTAGGCGTTTTCTGGTGAAGAGGGTGGCACCAGAAGATGAAGTTGTTGCCTCGCTGGGGAGGGCAGCTCCAGATGTGCGCCGCCTTAAATCCGCGCCGTCTAATCCAGTCTAGATATGCCACCAGAATCTCGTGGTAAACCGCGGTGCGGTGCTTTCTGGGCCGGAAGTACTCGACTGTCGTGCCGTGCCCCGCCGTAGTCGTTAGCGTGGCAAGAGCGTGGGTTGCCATCATTGGTCGTCGTCCGGGGAGGAGTTGCATCGGCGTGTTGTGGTGGGGGGTGGGGGGCAAGGGGAGAACAACACGAAAAGGAACAACGCGTCAGAAGAGAACATTGCATCTGTAGGATGTCTATTCGATAGCTCTACACACCGCAAGAACCACACACATGAACAAAAAGAAAAGGTACCATGCAATAAAATAACGCAACAATAACAAAGCAAATTAAGTGAAAAAAAAAAGAAGAAAAAAAAGGCAAGAACTGCAAGACAACGCAAATGTCGAACTAAACGTTGAAACAAACCATGACAAAAAACGAAACACAAGGCGAAGGAGTATGTACGTACTTTATAGGAGGCACTTAAAAACACGACAGCAGATAGTGCTACATGCATCACGACGCACCGACGCTACGCTTCCTTCTCCCAAGGGGAAAAAAAAAATCCTGATCAAGGTCTCCTTCCCTCCGTCCCTCCCTTCCTCCACCTACACGCCTCAGCAAAAAATGCGAAACCTTCGCAAAAACCACCGCCTGTCTCGCCCCCTTCCCTCTCAGAAAGAATAATCACCTGAGTCGAGGTAAGATATGTAGGCCCGTCGAGCGTTAAAGTAGGGAGCATCCGCCCCGTATTCCTGCACGTACATGGAGAACAGGCAAACCTCGACGCCATCCACCCTTTGGAACATCGACAAAGCCTTGCTTCGGTACCTGATGGGGTAATAAAGAAGGGAAGGCATGTACTTGTATTGAGTTTGCATTTTGAAAGCGCCGGTTACTGCGCGAACACGTCAGACACATCACGACCCACGTTTCAGGACCGCCGAACAAGATTCACACACAAAACACACGATTCGCCAAATTCTCCAAAGCAAACCAACCAACGCAAAACAAGTCTTGACAACTGTTCGCACGACCGACATATCACGATCTGTGCATCACCTACTCGTGGGGGCCCGAACCGGCCTTCAAGAGATGCTGTGAAGCATCTGTACAGAACACATCCAATCAAGACCACAGCGATCAGGAATCTATCTCTGCCTTGCAGTACATCATACTTGTAATGAGTTGGGGAATCAGTGATCTGTTCGATACGTAAACGTTTTACGGCGGAAAAAAACAACTGCTGTTGTAGTGGGATCAACGACATTAGGACCATTCGACTTGGTCGTGATTGATCACAACAGCAATAAACCTACTGCAGTCTAGGCCTAACGCTCGGCAGCGGGCAGTGTCGTGCTCGTGTACCTCTCTGTTGTGCCCTGCGCAACTATGCTTGTCAAGCTGGAGGCGCTCACGAGTGAGCATCTCCTGTACCCTTCTTGCTTCTTATCGCAGATAACCGTCGGTAGAGCCCACGACAATAAAAAAACGATCATCCGTCGGTACGTAGTCAATTGAACCCACATTTCATTTTGGCCTGCGGACTAAACGGTAGAAATGTTATGTTTTCTGAATGGGCGCTAAAATGAGTACGAGGCACAAAAGTGGGAGTGTGCGGCGGTAGTGGCCCGCCAGAAAGGAACTTCAACCTAGAGCATAGGCTAGGGTTTTCTTGGTGCAGCACTCGCCGCTGAGCACATTTTCTTGACATCTCTCCAAAATTGAGCCTGGCGTTCGAAGTGGCGCAACTTACTTGAGAAGTTCCGGGACGTCGTTCTTGTTAGGTCCGACGCCGTGGCCATCTTTGCAGCAAAACGTTTCTCGGAGAACGGCGTGGACTTCGCAGGTGGCCTGAGTCGCGGGCCAAAAGAAGAGAAAAAACAAGAGCAAAGTCGTCATCACATCATCAGAAATACAAACTAATAAAGCGCACACTAATTTTCATCACCAAGTTTGCCATTTGTTTGCAAGAAGACGACTATATTCACTTTCCAAGTATCACTACATAGTCTGGTCCCGGAACGTCGGTGCCGTTCTAAAGGTCTACTGCCGCTGCTGCAACCGCAACTATAATAGTGTAACTGCTGCCGCTGTTACTTCAACCTGCTTAGAACCCGCACTCAAGGCTTTCGGGGCACTCTACTGTACATACCAGGTACATGTATTACTATTGCAGTAGTTTGCTCAAGAGGAGATCGATCTTTTCGGGCGCGCCAGCCTCTTCGGAAACAAACCCTTCAAGCACTGCAGCGCACAGGAACCAAAACAAGAGTCTCATTCTATGTGTTTTGTCACCATATATATATCGGGAGCGCAGTCCCAAAACGGGGGAAAAACTTAGTTTCAGGTGAAACGTCAATGGATCAAACCGCGGTCTCCTGCTCGTAGCGTCTTTGCTCTACGACAGCATTTGATACCGACAACACCTCACCTCCACGTTGGAGATGAGCCGGATGCTGAGAGTAGCGGCAGCCTTCTCGTTCTCAAGGTTCGTCAGACGTTGCCTGACTCGCCACTCGATGTACCGGCTGAGGGGAGTGTGCGGCAAAGACGACGCCGCGTAAACCTGGGAAGCCCCACCGAAAGTGACAAGAACAAGCCGAAACAAAAAAAAAGTACGGTGCGAACGGAGGAAAGGGGAGGGGAATAATATTAGTATAATACACAAGGTGCAGGAAGAATGTTAGTTGCAGCACTACAAGGGAGCTTTTAGTAAGGCCTTTACTCTCGAGGGTACCCGGGGTACGTACCCGAGTATTTTCAAAACAACCAGGTTTTGATACCCGGGCATCCCGGAGTATGTGCCCGGGTATGCACCCTGCGAAACGGACCTGCTTCAGTTGCTGCTGCTGCTCAAACCACGCCCCCGCCGCCCGCCCGCCCCCGCCGAGCGCGTCCTAGGGTGAAAATCAAGGCCGGCAGCAGCACCATCAGCAGCAGCAGTGCCACCACTACCATACTTACCAAGCCATAAAACAAACACCAACGTGATTCCGGGACACGCGGTCGCTGGACGTGGGCATCAAGACGCCTATCTTGCGCCGCCCGGAAAGAGTACCGACAACAGACATCGAGAGCGCGTCCTTCTTCACATCGGTACCACAGCTTCTTCGAGGGCTGCATGACAAAATTGTTAAAATATACTTGGGGGGCTTCGTACACAACTCAACTCCCGTTGTGGCGACAAAGCACTCGGGAAGAGTCGATTTAGTTTATTTCGTATTATTTGTGAAAGGGGTATATATAATCCTCGGTGACCCTGACCATCTGGGACATTTCTCGGAACGTAAAATATATGAGAAGCAAGTGTGGATTATCAAAAAGCGTCGTTGAAGCGCGACCAAGTCGTCAACACTACTGTCTTCCCTCTCCCTGCCCCCTCCCCCTACCGGCGACAAACACTCACGTCAAAGTTGTCCGACGCGGCCGACCCGCAGCTCGCGTCCCCCGCCGCCTCCGCTCCGACGTCCTCGTCCACCTCCATCGAATCCGAAACCCCTGCATCGACGGCCACACCGCGTTTCGCCGCCACCGCCGCCACCGCTGCCACCGCCGCCGCAGTCGACGCCGCTATCGTGTCCGTAGCTAACCTAGCCGCCGCTGCCGCCGCTGCCGCCGCTGCTGCCACCTCAGAAGTAGCAGTAACACCAACAACCCCCGCTTTGCCCAGCGCTGCTGCTGCCGCAGAAGGTGTTGACACCTCGACACCACTTCTACTGCCAACCGCCCCGTTGCATCCCCCTCCCCCCCCCGACCCACGCGGAGCACCCGCCCCATCACCATCACCTACTCTACTGCTCCCGCCACCACCATCGCCGCCACAGCCGCCCCCAACGCCACCTTCCGTGTTTACGCCAGCTGAGGCTAAAGCACCGCCTTCACCGCCAGAAGGGGCGACGGCGCCTGGCCGGGAGGCAGGAGAGGGCGCAATGACGTCCGAGGAGGAGGTGTGCTGTGCCTGGGCTAGCGGAGGTGAACAATCTGGGGACGCGGCCGGCGGCTGTTCCGAGGAAGGCGTCGTGCGACGAGAGACAACAGCGGCAGCGGTGGCGGCGGCAGGAGTGCCAGCCTCAGCGAAATCGGCCGGTGTCGGTGTAGGCGCGACAACAACGCCTTCCATAGGCGAAACCCCTCTACCTCCTGCGCTCCCACGGGGGCTCGCGCGCCGGACACCCTCCTCCGTGCTATCTGCGCTCGCTTGTTTTGTCCCTACGAGGGAAGCCGGAGAAGCGGTTGTCCCTGGCCCCGCTACGGTCGTCGCCTGTGCCGCCCCCACTGCTGCTGCCGCCGTTGCCGCCGTTGCCGCCGAGTCGTCCTGCGGCTTGACGGGGCAGGGCGACAAGAGCTTCCCGGTTCCATCGATAGACTTTGGTCTTTTGCGAGGCTTGGCCGCGTCCTGTCGCACACATATCATCGGCCGCGTCACGCAAGGGTAAGGAGGACAAATTAAAGGGTTGGAAGACATCAGGTTGGGCGCAAGGCGGGAGAGCGATCTACTACGGCATCGGAACAACTACCGTCGCGGCCTCATCTACTACCCTGCCAACCTCACGCTATCGCACCCCCAGACGGGTTACATTGACCGCAGCACGTTCACCCGAGTACCGTCGCCAAAAACACAACAACCAAACCCAACCCAACTCCTTGAACGAGCGTAAGCAAAACTCCAAGGGTAACATGATCAGTCAGGACAGGACAGGACAGGACAGGACAGGACAGGACAGGACAGGACAGGACAGGACAGGACAGGACAGGACAGGACAGGACAGGACAGGACAGGACAGGACACGACAACGTGGGATACAAATCCCTCACGACCAAGCCGCCCGACCCCCTTTTCAGAATCCGTGCACACGTACCTCAGCCGCGGCTCCCATACTCGCCGATTTCGTAACCACGGTGCGAAGCCGACAGAGTGGGCAGACAAACCTAGCCTCGCCAACGTTGGCTCGGGCGTTGAAAAGAGCGCAAACCTGGCCACGAAGCGAAGAAGGAATGCGGAACACAAAGTCGAAAGATGACAATTGCGACAGGAAAGGACGAGGCGAGAGCGGTGGATTAGATATTCGTGATACAAGGGCGTGTGGCAGACAGATGAGGTGCCGTCTAGCGCGTGACCTCAGAAGCCTACGCTCATACGTGAACTCAAGGAGCGCACCGGCGCACAGAGGCGTTGCGATCAACACCGTCGAGACAGATACACTATTACGGGGGACCATAGTAAATATGATCTATGGTATACACAAAAAACAATATACTTACCTATTTCTACTATCAATATTTGGTCCTATCTACTATGGTCCCCCGTAATAAGTTAGCATTCCGCACAGAGCCAAAAAAAATATTGTACGCGTTACTACATCCCATCCAGTCCCGCATTTGTGACTGCGTGCGATGCAAAGTGATGCAGGCGTTAGTTCCGCGCCCCTTGTCAAAAACAAGAACCACACCAGGCAGCACAAGAACGAGGGCCAAAACATGCCAGCCCCCCACAGCAGTCAACCCAACCCAGGCCAGGTGACCGGGCCGAGTCAAGCAAAGCCACCACGACAAGCAAGGCCACCATACCATAGGGCAAGCGCAAGCCAAGCAAAGCCACACAACCGAGCGCAAGTCACACCACACCACACAACACTACACCGCGCCACACACAACGCAAGCCAAGCCAACGACTCAAGAGTAAGACAAGACCCCTAACCTGGTGGACCCAGCTGTTGCAGCGGTCGCACTGCACCCACGGCTCGCTGATTTCCTCGTCAAACTTCCTCCTGAGAAGGTCGCGCTTCAACGGGGCTTTAACTTCCTCCGCCGCTTCTGCTTCTTCCTCACCCACACCACCCTCCCCCTCCGTCCCCAGCGCGCCAGCAACTACTTCTCTTCTCCCCGGACTCCCCGTCTCGGAAGAAATTGCCGTTGCCGCTGCTGCTGCCGCTCCTGCTGCTGCTGCCGCCGCAACCGCTGCCGCCGGCGTCTCACCTGAAACATCTTTGGTTTTCACGTCTCCCGCGCCACCCCCTCCGTCACCTACAGCGGGAGGAGCAGTAAACGGTGACGAGGCTCGCAAAGGCTGACCCACAGCAGTTCCCGTCGCCGTCGCCGTCACCCCTGCCGCCGATAAAGGTGCTAAAGGCGGCGGGGGGGGCAGCGATAACGTTTCCGGTCCCGGTAAAACAGACGAGGCCGCTGCCGTCAGCGCCGCCGCAGAAGACGCCGCCCCTTGATCGCCACGAACACCGCCACCGCTACCGCCGGGCGGTGTCTGTGGCGACTCGCTCGCTCCGGTCGGTGCAGCGCCGTCGCCTGCTCCGCCGGCCTCGCTGCCCGCGCCGTCGACGCTCGCGCTGCCGCTACCACCGACAGCAGTGACAGCACCGTCCGCGTCTTCGGTGACTATCCCTTCAGGGTCACCATCCGTCGGAAGCTCTGGCGGGAGGCCGGGGTGGCAACGGCTGCACCAGAGGCGGCAGCCGTCGCGCGTGATGTGATACACTCCTGTGACAATAATAAAATGAAACCAGTTTGAGGCCGAGGGTTGTGGGGGAGATGAGACAAGACGAGACAAGACGAGCCGATCGGAGAGGAGGCAAGAAGGGTGCTGTTGCACAGCGCGTGTGTTCCGGACACGCGTGCCAAGGGTGTGCTTCGCTCGTTTCAAGGTTTTGGGCAAGACGCGGTACCCCCGAGAAAGACCAGAACAACGAAAAAGCTACTACCGCCGAAATTACCTAGGGGTGCGTGCGCACACCGGCAGACATTTCAACAGCACTCGTGACCCAACACAGCACACAGCGGGCATAGCCGTGACGAAAAAGGAACGAAACAAAAACAAAAAAATCACAAAAAGCACAAAGACGACGTACAAAAAAACAAAACAAAACGAAACAGAGTTGAGCACCGACACTGAAAGACCAAACTACAGTAATAAAACAAAGCAACATAAAACGAAAACAATAAAAAAACAAACGCTTCATCACCTCCCCGAACGACCCGCTTGTTGCAGTGATGGCAGATTATCACGGGCGGCTCAAGCTTAAGGCATTTGTCGCCGCAGAGAACGCACGTCTGCCCCTGGCACAGCTGACACGAGTGACTCAGAGACTTGGCCCACCCCTCATCCAGCTTGCCCATCTGTTTCGAGTATTCTTGCTGCACGTCCGAGAAGAGAGAAAACACACACAAAAAAAGCCCAAATTTCGCAGTTTAGGTTGGCGTGCGTACAGCGGCCCGGGGAAACAGCAGCGCGATCAGTACAAACAACCACACTGCGAACTGCAAAGAAAAAAAAACTGAGCGAAAAACAAAACGTGCAGTATGAGAGCCACGGGCAGCCAGGCCGCCAGCGACACGGGGGTCTCAATATTTCAACATTTCATCTACCCGGCAACAGGAGGCCACCAAGCAACCTACCTACGACTCCTACGCCATGAAGAAATCAGGTGGGCCTCCTGAGGGCTGCATATAGATAGAAAGACCTTGGTCAGCTTCGACAAAAAGGTTGAAAAATTGATTGCAAATCCTCAAAACCGCGACCGCGCAATGATTCGCGGGAACCCTCCCAGGATTATTATTGGCATGAATCTTGGGGATTTTCTCGGCATGCAAGATGTAATCAGGAAATGGTGTTCGCTATCAAACGTTTTGTCCAAGCTATCAATAGGCAAAGCCTCAAATACTACAGGCCAGGTTTTTGCCTTTCCCCCTCGCAAGTGTCGCCCCCGGACAGACTCACGTCAAATTCGTTCAGCAGTTGCACCGCCCAAGTGTGCACGAAGTGCGATTCCGGGTTGAAGCTGACGGCGTTGTTGAACACGAGTCGTACGTCGGAAGCAAACGCCTCCGGTGTGGTGTAGGTCATCGACAGCAGCCTAGACTTGATCGTGCCCTGCCGAGAAACAACAATCAGGAGAAACGACGACACAACCAAAAAGAGATACGTGCAGTTGTGGAATAAAATGTGGAACATGGGCCGCCAGCGTATCAGATGACGCAGCTTGAAAGACTCGAGTATCAACAGAACAGTCAATCGGCTGAACGCACAGGTGGCGAAATTAGGACGATTCTAAAACGGCACACAGGGGGGGTGGGGGGGAGTTCGAGCGCGGGCAAACAAGAAAATGTGGGGTCGGCTCGCGCGTCACCCTTCCGCAAACACTGCTCGGATGACGGTAGAGTACTACTGTAGTACTGCAGTACTTCGAACAGACTATTAATAGAAGGCGAAGGAGACGCGGAACGGTTCACGGTGCTTAACCCTATTAGAACTGCAGTCCTCTTCCGGAGACAAACCACTCAAACGCAGTGTCCCCAAAACGGGACTGCGGTCCTAATACCGCGAGAAGGAATGAATGCGACATATTCAGAGAGCATGCCCTCCCGCGCCCGCTCACCCCGCATGGCACCTTCCAGAAATAAATAAATAAATATCTGTGTAGCGGTTTCGATCTTCTCCCGAAAAACAAAAACAAAGACCAAAAACAACACGGAGAAACGCAACCAACACACCCGCACATGAAGCAGAAGCATAGAACCAACGAATACGGCGCCCTCATAAAGACACAACTCAAAAGCCAAAACGAACACAACAGGAACTAAAACCAAACGAGCACAAAAACAAACAAACAAAAAAACACGGGCAAAGAAACGAAACAAAACAAAACACATCTACGATAGCATATCATGTACCAGGTGTATGATACTGGTATGTTGTGATAGAAACACACACCAAGCAGCAACTTAAGAAGGTGCCGAACAATAAACAGAAAACAGAAAATGAAATAAACAAGGATACGGGGCTCTCTAGGCCCTCTCTCTCCCTCTTTCCCCCCTCTCCATACCAGATCCATCGGGTGAAGGACGCGTCTGAAGTAGTCCGGAATCCCGAGCTTGACGGGGTCGACCGGTACGTTGAAAAGTCCTCGCTGCGGCCCGGTCCCGGCGGACATGAGCTTTGTCAAGATGGGCCGCACCTTCTGCACCAGGTAGTCCAGCCGCAACGCCTGCAGAGAAGACATGATCAAGATAAGACATGAAACGTCAAGATACGGCAAGACACGTCAAGTCAAGACGACACACGTCAAGACACGTCATGTGAAGACCGACACACGTCGAGACAAATGTCAACACAACACACGTCGAGCCGCATCAAGACCCGTGACACAAGGCAAGACAAGAAACGACAGCCCACCTTCACGTGCGATGCCAGCTCATTAGGCATAGCCGCGGATAGGGCGGTCAGGCGCCTGGAGGCCTGTGACGTCTGCAGGTGCTCCGCGCCGTCTACCGCACCCTCCAGCTCCTCCTCGTTTATCTCTCGCCCGAATATTCCGGTGAGGCTAGGGCTAGGCGGGCCACAACCAGGGGGGAGCTCCTGCGGACGGAAAACGGGCCGCGAAAAGCTCAGTTTTGCAGGTTTCCTGGGGGCGAAAATCCTCCGCGGAGCCTCCTTGCAGATACTGCACTACTATCAATATGCGTAACATGGATGAACTGCGCCCACATTTCGGGGGAGAAAATACACGGAGTTAAAACTCATTTTTGCGGCAGTAAAAGCCCCATACGTAAATAGACGCATTTGCGGCACTTCCCAAGGTTACTTGTCGTAGGACCGACCGAACAAAGCGGGCAACAGTCGACCAACAAGGTCGCACGGGCACAAGCAGCAGCACAGCAACCACCCCCCAAAACAGGGCTTCAAGTTTTCTCTTGCGTTCTTCTAGCTTTGATGCTTTAGGCGAGACCACCGTCCCTCCCCCCAGCCCCCGCCCTATTATTATGGACACCGGGACCCAAACTCACCTGTCGGCTTGTGGGGGCTGGAGGCGGGGGGGGCGGCGGCGAAGTCCGTGTGCCCGCCAGGGGACGCGCTCTCTTCACGCCACTCTTGCCCTTGCCCCTCTTGCTCACGCGCACGTCCGCCGTCGCCTCCTCCTTCACCACCACCGTTGCCGCTGCAGCCGCCCTAACCGCGAGCGCCGCCTCCGCCGCCTCGGCCGCCGCCGCCGCTGCCGCCACCTCCGCCGCGTGTGCGGTAGCCGCGGTAACAGCGCTGCGCGGGATCTTGATGAGGAGGCGTTGCTTCGGCATGAGCGAAGCCGCTGCCGCTGCTGCCTTTGCACTTGCTGCTGTTGCTGCTGCGGTAGCTGCAGAAGAGGCCGGGGTGGAGTTGATGGAGGATGCGGCGGTGGTTCCGGGCTCCACCTTGACCCCCAGCTCTTCCAGCTTCGGGCTCTTGCTCTGTGGCATGCTCTTCGGTCGGACCTTGCGAGACTGGGCGGCCTTTCCGGAGGAGGCGGCAGCGCGGTTTGTGGATGAATGGTGCGGTTCGTCGGTTGAGAGTGCAATCCGTCGGTAATGCGGTTCGTCGGGCAAGAGTGCAATCCGTCGGCAATACGGTTCGTCGGGTACAAGTGCAGTTCGTCGGTAAGGAGTTTGGTCGTCGGCTAGTGGTGGTGTTCGTCGGTGAAGAGTTTGGTTCGTCCGTGAGGAATGTGGTTCGTCTGTTCGTGGTGTGGTCCGTCGGTTAGTGGTGACAGTTCGTTGGTTAGAGGGCCGTTAATCTGCAAGGAGTTAGATCGCACAGTCTGTTTTATGGTAAATATGTACGAGAGTTTCTGCACGAGGGAAAAGCAAGCCTTCCCCGAAACCAAAACTACAAAACACACGCATGTTCCACGACGGCGGACCTGCTTCGCCGAAGGGTGGGACCTCCTTTTAGGCCGCGCGAGCAGTTCCGTTTGCCGTGCTTCAACGATTATCGCCAGCTTCTCCGCCTGCGAACGGGGAACGGTCGTTTTCACAGAGCAGAGCGAGCGATTGTCAGACCAGTACCGAAGCTGTCGATTGCTTGACGCCAGCAGAACGAGCACCAGACCGCGCAGAACAGCGAGCTTTGCGGTCGCCGGAAGAATACAAACGACGCACCTTCCCCCGGCCTCTTTATTCGATGCCGGCCGTTCTCGCTGGGAACGCCTAGCGCACACCAGACACGAAAGAGCTAGGAATGGACGCCGAGCGGTACACAATCGGCTCGCCGACCCCGTTTTACTTGAAGGCTTTCAGCAACGCAAAACTCCGCATAGCATTTTGCCTTCATCAAGAGATCAACACGATTGCTGCATGAAAAAAGAGACGCGCTTCCGTCCTTGCCCGACTCTGCTTCAAGCAACTACAACCCTACACATTCCCGCGCTCTGCTTCTTCTAAGCATTATTCTTTTGCCGTCATGATATGTACCAGGCATACACCTCTCCGGCTCGACGACCACGGTAACAAGATAGCGCGCTCCAGTACTCGCCGCGGTGTGCAACCCTATCACACCCTTCCCACCTTCCCAAAAAAATGTCCTTTCAGCGCTTATACTCAAGAGCCGAGAAATACTGTGTACTACATTGTGCATGTAACCCACCTGGCTCTTTCGAAGACCTAGGGGGAAATGCTTAAACACGGCGTTACTGTACACAAATCAACAAAAAAAACAGGAACAGCAAACTGGCAAGTCTGTCAGAAGGGTCAACACCGTACCCGCTAAAAGCGTGACAAGACACCCCACCCGCCCCCTGCCCACATCATTATCAGGAAAAAAGAGAGCAACATCGCGGACATCGCTCACCTGAGCGAGAGACTGCGCCAGCCGATCCATCGTATCCTCTTGCGACACACCCACCTGCTCCCCCGTGCCCGCCTTTGAGCAATCCGTCCGACCCGGCGTCGCCTGCGGCGCCGCTTCAACCCTTCCATCCGTCGCCCCCTCGAGGCAAGAGGTAGCACCGACATCGACGACTACCATGCCGGCGCCGTTCATCGCTGTCGACGCTGCTTGCTGGGCAGACTTCGGCGAGCCTTGGCGAAGATCGAGGCGCTTGCGGTTCTCCTGCTGCAGCTGCAGCTGCTGCTGCCGCTGCCGCTGCTGAAGCTGCCGCAGCTGCTGTTGCTGCAAAGCAACCGTCTCCAACAGTCCGGCAGCGACCGCCTCGTGCGTCCTCGTCACCGCCGTTGACGGCACCCCTCCACCTCCACCCTTGCCCCCGCCCCCCCCTCCCACCCGCGCCTCTGGAGCCACCACAACTCCTTCCCTGACGCCCCGTCTCCCACCGCCACCTCGAACACCAGCGCCGTCACCACCACCACCGGGGTCAACAGCGACAGCGTCAGCCGAGGCAACGGGCTCCCCGCCAGTGTACCCACCAGGAGCCATGTCCCCGGCCTGAGACCGAGCGCAACGGCAGGGGGGGCAGGAGTCCGGGGCGACGGCCGGGGAGGAGAGGCGGGTGAACGAGGCGCAGCTGGGGCAAGGGTCACCCCCCGCGTCGGTTGGAGGCGTGCCCAGGCCGTCGGGGACGCGTTCCTCTTGGGGCGCCAGCTTGCTGCGCTTGAGGTCGAGGTGGGCGAGGTTTGTCGTTGGCGTAGTCACGGTTGTGGTTGCGGTCGGCGTCGTGGTGGTGGCAGCCGCTGTCGTGGTCTTATCGGCTTCCAGGGGGAGATGCTGAAGAAAAAAGGCACATGACGGGAGCAAACGATTTATTGTCAAACGATTTATTATCCAATTGGCACCCAGGACACACATACAATAACCAGAACAACGAGGGAGTACGTACGGTTTTATTATCCTTGTAGGAATAAATCAAATGATGTCTGGACGTCCAAAAGTGACTCGAAAGCGAGTACCTTATCGTGAATACTAAAGAGCTTCGTACATATCATAATGTCATACCTGGTACCTGATATCATATACCGGTACCTGGTGATATACATTAATACTATTCAAAACAAACATTAACCTCTCAAGACCTATGCCAATGGGAACGCGAAGTATCAATAAAAAGTTTGAAATCCAAAGATACCCGCCAAAAAACTTTAGAACACGCTTCCTATGGTCACGTTTAGAAAAAAAAAAAGTTCCCAACTTTTGGAAAAGCCCGAAAAAAACAAATCTGGAGCCGATGTTGGGCCAAGATCGGCTTGAGAAAGACTCAAGCCGATCTTTGGTTCGAAGCGGCGAGATTCCGAGTCCTCGACAGACATCTATCGACAAAATCAACGACTGGGTCATGAATTCTGAACGGAGTGCGCTCGTCAGGGGCTCCGACCCACCCTTCGGTCACCGTCTTCACACAATGGCCAGTGACGTGTGGCCGGCGCTGGCCAGGCGTACGATAAAAAAACAATTAGCCGCTGGTGTGTACCAAACAGAAGACAAAATTTCTCGATCCGCCTCGAATGGCAAAAAGCAGGCATATTTTCCAGGTTTGGGATGATACCGCAGGACGCCGCCGGCAAGCTCTCGCCCCCTAGAGCATGTTTTCCCTTTCTATCTTCAATACCGTCATCTATACTCGTTGGCCTTGCCCGACACCAAGCAGGTTGGCCGTTGGCTGAGTCTATATCGAGATCGAGCATCTATCGTCGCACGAGTTGATTTTTATCAGCGTGTTGACAATTTGCAACGAGAGTAAACAAATTGCGCCGCCTGCAGCCGTTAGAAAAAAAAAGAAGGAAAAATCAAACATGTTTTCCCTTTTTTCCCACAGCGGCGGTACGAGGATATTTTCGGCTGTTTTTTTCAAGCAATATTTTTGAACAAAAACTTTTGAACTTCGCGTTACCATTGGCATAGGTCTAAATGTGAAATGACAACTCTCCCATTTTCAACACAGGATGCTTCAAGCTACATGCACCCCAAATTCCTCAAGAGTCCAATGTCGACGCCGTTTTGGGGAGATTGACATTGAAATTTGCCACATATGTTGTGTATGTTTTTCGACAAACATTTGTTCTGCTTTTGGGATATTGCGTCGGTCTCTCAGGGGATCCCAAATTTTCGGCGACGAAAAAAAAAAATCGTCCATGGTTAGGTCATATAGAACACGTGTGCAAAAGTTCAGCATTCATCTTTTAAAAAAAGGCGTCGACATTTCAACTGTTGTGCAGAAAACGTGTGAATCAATTACTCAGTTTTAGCATGCAATCGATTTTGGGCGTTAAATTTGACATCGTATTGATCGTAAGTAAGTCAGATATTCGAATATTTGCGTGAAATCTTGTACATGCCTTGGACCCCACCTGGAAGCGTCTCGTTCAGAAACAAATGCGCAAAAAAAAAAACATTTTTTCTACGCAAACGCATGACTATTTATTATTGATCTCTTTGAAGGCCTATGATTGGTCGGGTTTTTTCGGCTGTAGCGGCAGTCCTAGTACGGAGGACCATAGTAAATAGCACCCACGGTATACACGAAAACATATATATTTCCCTATTTGTACTAAAAAAAATCGGTCCCATTTACTATAGGTCCCCCGTAATAGGGCATAAACAAACTAAAGGCGATGTCACCCTCTTCCACTGCTGTTCATGGTGGTCGGTAGGTTGTCAAATATGTTGACATTCAAGTGTGGACATTTGAGTTGCTATTGCATGCGGCATCTGTGGCTAACGAAATTAGGGGCGATATACGCTTAAACCAGCTTTGCCGTAATCCCAGATGTTGCCATTGATCCCTCTGCTTATAGTATTACATGGGGAAA
The DNA here is from genome assembly GCA_031763025.1 of Macrocystis pyrifera. Classification (NCBI taxonomy): domain Eukaryota; class Phaeophyceae; order Laminariales; family Laminariaceae; genus Macrocystis; species Macrocystis pyrifera. The sequence continues at coordinate 12,212,633 of JASSKH010000009.1, forward strand.
AGACTACCGGTACGAGTACCTGCTCCTTTTTCCCCCGTTTCTTGGTCAAAATATGCAAGAACTTACTTCGTAAAGAAGAGTATAGGGTTGAAGTACAGAACAATCGGGAAACGTTGTGTGCCCCCCCCGTATGGTTCCAGTATTATGAGAAGAGTTACTTTCAACATTACGAACCCAAAAATAAAACATGATGCTACCTCGTACGTCTAGCTTCGTCGTCAATGTCTGTTTCTTTCGTTATTGGCATTTCGTATCAAATTGTATCTACTTATAGTAGTCGCATTCGTATCCCGGGGAGTTTTTGCGATGTCGACTGCTGTTGCAAGTCTTCTTTGCTGCTTGTGGCGGCCGGATACAAAACAAGGTACTGCTGCAATATAATAAGAACCACGTACCACGAAATATACGCACTATTAGTAGTGCTGTACGTAAAACAATACCAGGTATGAAGTACCAGGTAGCTGGTACGTACACAATACCGGTCCATCAATATCATCCTGGTGTCAACGATGCTACCGTTGTGAACTTCGCCGGTTGCCGGCTGTGCTGTCTTGATATCTTCCCTCTTCACTATTAATACGATAGAAGAATCAGAAAAACCCGGCATGTAAAACTGGTATACTACTGAAGTACGAGTATACCAGGTATGCACATATGTAGGTACGTGCAGTTCTCACGTGTACTCGTAGGTAGGAAGGAGTATACTACTGCTGTTGTACGTATCTCATTTCAACCTGTCGACGGCTATATACAAGCTATATATACAACGAAAGAGCAAAAAATGGTGTTGCGTTTCTTCAACAAAACACACTATTAAATAGTAATCTACCTCGCACCTGGTATTACAAAAAAGGTAGATCGTATACGATGGAGTGTAGAATGCCACGTATACATACCAGGCTCCATTATGCCCCAAGTATCAATATTAATCGTATGATTTGCAAGTACCAGCCATCAAGTATGCATACGAAGTACATGAATATGATACCGAGTACAGCAATCGTCTATAAATAATAAAGTACCAACTTAATTTCCCGTATGTACGTAGCCACGTGGCATATACTCTCTGAGAGCGCCATTGGGTGAAAAGGGACGAGCAGCAGTGGGCCAAGAAGAAGGCATGTTCTCCACAGTCATGTACCGGGGGGAAGAAGGAAAAAGACACCCGTGACCTGTGGCAACGGCTTGTCCAGAAGGTCGCCGAGAGGAAATACGGAACACCTCTCAAGGGCTGGACTGAAAACCAAAGTGATAAACAAAAATGAAAAAAAAAGGTGGGGCTGGGCACTGGCACAGCAGTACAGCATATGTACTGCCCGTAGACCACCACTGCCAATTATACTGCCAGACAACTACACGCACGTACAGCAGTAGTAGCTATCTACTGATTGAGCCTGCCAGTAGATGCTGCCAGTAGATTTGACTTCACGTACTGACATACGTCCGACAGACACGCCACACATCAGTGCGTTTTCATGCGGCTGCGCGAACTAAACACAACGAAGACACGTGGTAGGCACATTTTCGCCGCACGTTCCACGCATTTCAACTACAGTTATTACTGGAAGAATTTTATGAGTTCGATACTGCTCATACTGCTGTGACTACTCGCAGTATTGGTATTTCGAGGTTTTGTACTGCTGTGGGTACGTGTTAACTACCTTCAATCGGAATTCGATGTGTCCGTACTAGCAGTATTTTCGCCACAAGTACTCTCAAAATACTGGGAGTATCGAGAGAACTTGGTACTGCGCACAATCGCAGTAAACATGTGCAGTCGCAGCAGTACATAATACGAGAGTACGAACGGTCAAAGTAATGTTTAATCTTATCCCCTTCCTGTCTGGCCGCCCATGGCCACCATCTATCTCCTAGGATAGCGATCGTTGTCTCGCTGCCAGTACCGCCAGTATCCGCAGTGAACAAAGCCAAACTACTGTCATTACTGGCAGTGTCCGTCCAAACTGCGCGTACTGGGCATTATTACCCGCAGTATCGAAAACGAAACACATGGAGCACAAGCAGTATCCGCAGTACAGATTCCCGAAATACTGCGAGTATTCTATAAATAGCGAGTATGCAGTATACTGGGAGCGTCTGCGGAGGGAAATGTTGATATTTGTTCCGCCCGCATTCCTTGTATCTACAGCAGTCATACGAGTACGAGTACTGCATTTTGGATGTTTTCTCACATGACACTCGTATTCGTCTCTACTATTAAGAAGTATATACTGGTACCAGGTATATATGACCATGTACACAAGCAGCAGGGGTACCTCCAGCGGCGACTTGCAGGGTACAGGGTACAAACCTCAGAACCCCAATTACCCCAACTCACCCAAGGGTTTCACATGAATTTCGAGGTCTACCGCTTCGGTATCAAAATATTTTTTGAAAAACACGCGGTTAGCGGTTACATCCGCAAGTGGGCGGCCTCATTGCGCCTCGCGCGCTATCACCGTCTCGACCGATCGACCGAAAATAAAAACTGTGTCTTCGAGAGATGGTTAATACTCGTGACCTCGTACTCTCGTATACGTGTGGTGTACTTGGTATACTTCGTTAATGAAATCAACAGCAGCAGTATGCCTTGCGGCTGGCGGGGTCGGGGGTCGGGTTTAGGGGTAAAGTTCGAGGGTAAACGTACGTGTTTTGGGCAGATACGCAACACTCTCATTGTACGTGTTTTGGGCAGATACGTAAATACCCTCTTCGTAATAGTGGAACCACCGGCGCGTCACATCAATACCCTAATTAACAATGAGGGGGGTGTTTAGTACTGGCACCAGGTAGGCCGCTTTACGAGTGAGTACTCTGTCTTCTTGACATGGTACCCGTGTTATGTATGTGTGTGTATATACACACCACACGGTACCTGATATATGCCCAGTATCGCCAGTGTCGCCGTATTATCTTGGTTTGGTCAGGAGATATCTGATGTCGACGGGAACACACGAACCAACGCTGTATACGCAACAAGCTGGAAACAATGCCCAAACAACAACCAACTCCATCGGGGAAAGAAGACAAGAATCACGGCTGACGATATATATGTACGGACGAAGAAATGGCAAAAACACAAAGCACATGCGCCGAGAGCAACCGCTGCAAGCATTGGGGCTCAAAAACGAAAAGCATGCGCCCAAGCTACATGATAGGGGCCCGAAAGCAAGGACGAAATATCTGGACTTGTAAAAACACAGGTAGAAATATGCCCAATCGTGCCATGGAATCTTTCGCGGAGATGGATGATCGAGATCCACGAACGATCGGCAAACAACTCAAAAAACAAAAAACACTGCAGTACTACAGCATCAGTGCACGAAATTCGTTTTTCGAGGCACGAAGCACGCAATGGGGAAAGAGGACAAAAGACGAAAAAAAAACGCGCGAACATACAAAATCTACGTTTCGGTCTGAGCTGCGTCTGAATCCAAGTGAAAACCGCACGATACACAAATCTCTCGCTATCTGAGATCCTCGCCCACGACCCACCTCAAAACAAGCAAGCACGATTCCCACACGCAACAGCAGCGGCGGCGGCCAACAGACAGACAGCAGGAGTGCTCAGACTATATTTGCACAACGAAAACACAAGACAACGAAAAAAGAAAGAAACGACCACAAGAACCTGTAACTATCGCAGGCCCGTCGAAAAAAAAGTCACCTGATATTCGCCGCTTCCTCCGTCCGCGTTGTTGTTGTTGCTGCCTCGCCCATGCACCACCGCCAGCGCCACAGCAGCCAGAGGGCGGTGCTTGTTGCTGTGAGGCGCCCCACCCCCCTCCCCCTCCTGCTTCGACGCCGGGCACGCAGCTCAGAACCGTCGCTTCCACACCCTCCGCCCCACGTCTTCCCTCCTCGCCGACGCCGGATCCTCCGGACACTTGCACAACCGCCCGATTCGACCCGGATTCCGCTGGGTCGGCCGACCTCCCAATGCCGTAGCTTCCTCCTGCTCCTCCTCGCAGATCCTCTGCTCCTCCTCTTGCCCCTCGAGTCCCCTCTCCGACGTCGATCTTCATTCCCAGTGTCTCCCTACCTACCAAGGCGTGTAGGCCAGCGATCCAAGCCGCGAGCCTGGTATCACGAGAAGGAGAGAGAGGGGCGGAGAGGGGGGGGGGCAGGGGGCGCGAGGGATTCCGCGGGTCTACTTTTTTGATATTTTTATTTGGATTCGAGGAGAAATGTCGCTCGGCCTGCGCCACTACGACTACACAACTCGAACTACTGCGCGAATTTTACATACCAACAAGCAGTACTTGGATCACACCATCACCATATCATATCAAACATTTTTTTTCGGGCGTTTTTTTTTTGTTCACCAGGTTGTCGTCCAAGCATGCCCCTACTCGTAGCGAGTATGCGTCTCTGGAAACCACTGCTGTCGCTTGTGCAGGCAGCGCAGCATTCTCTCCTTCTTACTGTTGTCGAGATTCAGCCCAATCCAGCGTCTATACTACCGCACGCACCGAACCGATGGAGGCAGTCTCGGCGAAGACATAGCCAAGAGAATTGAAAAATCGAAATCGCCATCTGGACACGCGCGCGCGAAAAGCTCGCGCGTCTAAAAAGCGGGTGGATGCGAGGTGGCACGGAACCCGAAAATTGGGGTAGCCTCTCTCTCACCTCACTCAGCCCCCTAAGAAGAGGACGCCGGAGCCTGTGTCCATGTCAGAGAGGCCCAGCACAGCCCTCGATGCCGCTCGTGGGTCAATCGCTCGCGGCGCGTTGCCTTGGGCCACGTGTCCGAGATCCGCAGATGAACCCCGAATTAAAAAAAAAACGCCCTGTGGACCGTTTGACCTAGAATCAAGCGTCAGGACCACTAGTTTACTGAGTATCTCGGCCTCACGCGCAACCCTGTCCTCTCCTCGTGGCGGCTTGCCTCGTTGTGACTGACGCGCCAGAAGCACACCTCCACCGAATTATGTCAAAACAAATTGTGGAACCATACCTTTATTTCGATGAAGTGCAAACTGGATTCTTTGGTTTTCCAACCGGCCAATCAGATTTACCCACTTCACAGTTTCATCCAGTGGGTTCTACGATTATCATATGGAATCTGTGATGCTCGTTGTGTGCTTGGGTCGCTGGTCGTTGAACTCTTGCTAGCAAGTGCTATTAGCACCGCTACCACCACCCCCGCCGGCTACCCCATTAGATGCGATGTTGTTACGTAGGGAGGTAGGACCGTGTGATGGAGCCACGCTCTCCGCTGGACCCTCCTCCTGTTCCTGCAGCTGGCGGAAAAGAGTTGCCATTTTTGAAAGTTTTTGTGATGTTTTCTGTTTTTCCTCTTCGTATGCGACCAGGAGAGCACGTAGGGTTTGCTCCAGCTGTTGATGATTTGTTGTTTTTTTCCCCATCGCACCAGCAACCAAACAGCGAGAAAAGGGCGGGAGAAGCAAGAACAGCAACACCGAAAGAGCACGCGCGCAAAGGTGTAGGGAAACGTTGAAATGGACTGTGCTGTCTGCTCTGAGCGCGCTCCTTGCACCTGTATTCCTCTGTTTTTTCTTGCTGTTTTGCCGTATTTGGTGTTCATTGTTCTCTCTACTATATACACTATTAATACTACTTCTGCTCCTAATGTTACGGGTCTGTGATTCAAATAAAATGCGGTCTCCACTGATCCAACACCACCAGTAGTTGTAGCTGGCCCATGCGACAGCAGTAGTAGTAGTGTGTTTGGCCAAAGCTACTCGTACTCTCTTCTGGAGGAGGAGAAGGAGGAAGAACACCAGCCCGCGCTGTTCAAGCGGTCGAACCATCTCCATCCGTGCGCTGTTTCTGCTGCTGCTGTCTCTCTTGAGGCGGCATGTCGTCACCTGTCAACACCTTCCTCACTCGCTACGAAAAGCAGCCGCCGCTAATGTTACCCACTACTGTACCCAACAGCAGCAAGATCAATAGTCGGTCGCATCTAAATCATCTAGAGCTCTGGGCTTAAATTTGAGTTACGGCTAATGTTGAGCATATACAGCAGCAGGTTTAGTCGCTCATGGTGCAGCCGACGAGTACGTACAAACTGAATTGAACAAAAAATAACAGAAACAGAAAACCACGCATCTACTTTTCGCTGTTCGCTAGTTCGTTCGTTGCGGTTGGACAGAGATATTTCAAAAATTTAAAAAATCCAGCTTCCAGCTGCGTGGATATGGTACCATGTTGGCGTCTTGAGGCAACGCCAGCCGCTCTCCATCCATGCCGCGCGTGATCACAGCGGTCGCAGTACTACGTACATACACGTACACCCTTATTACTAGCGGTACATCGGTAGTATCAGTTACAGCAGCCGTAGCACATAGCAGCAGTAATAGTAGCAGCAGGGCGGCAGTAGAACGAGTAGTAGTAGTGGTAGCACCAACAGCCAGGAGTAGCACCACAGCAGTCCTGCATGTAGCAGCTTACGTGGCGTTCCTTGCACTCTTCCAGGAACAGGTCAAGAGCAAAAGGCAAGAGACATCCTTTTGGTGGACAGAACGAGGAAAGAACTTCGGGAAGTGCGCGCGCAAACGCACAGGGTGGCGGAAAGTCAAGGGCGAAAACATGTTTTTACGGGCACTATCTTTGAATCTGCACAACAGTGCCATTTACGTTTGAGAGATACATGTATTAGTATTAATGGTACATGGAATTATAGACTGAATGTTATTTCATAGGCCGCAGCTTGAGTCGGTTGACACACAAGCCAAGTCTGTACGACGAGCGCCTCACGAGAAAATACCTGGCACAGAGTACGCGTCACCTCCGATTTTGGCTGAGGCTCGCGGCTTATTGTGATATCAACGCGGAGAACTACAGTACATATTACCACGTACGTACCTGATCCGGCTCCCGCTATGTGCAGGAGCGCGCTGCACATACATAGGTCGCGTCACCTGGCACCTGGTACCGCGAGGATTTCAGGTGGCGTTCCACCCTGAGCACAAATGCTTATTATTATTAATACCAGGTAGCTGCAAACAACCGTAAAAATAAAATCAGCTCGAAATTCTGGACTGCACCTGTCAAACACGACGTATTCAAGTCTAATTCCAAGTACTGTACGTCGTGCCCAAAGCGGGGGTGAAGCCCTATGGGAGTCAAATCGCAAACCATGGATCGTAGAGCGTACAGAGAACTACGAACAAGTACAGCAGTGTTTACACCTACAGGTGGTACATATTTATGAGTGAGTACACCTACATATAGCTGTTGAGGGTTGCACTGCTGTTGGTGTGGCGTGTGCTGTGTGCAGCTGTGAAATGTGCAGTGCATCGGTCCCGTGATGCGTGCTGGGGTGCTCTCACAAGAACATCATGCAGACCTGCCAAGAATTCAACTGTGAAGTTGCACAGAGTAGCCGTGGGACAAGTATGACAGATGAATTTATGCATGAATGCTCGTTCGTGACCTCTTGAGGCTGTTCTTTATGATCTATTCTAAAGCAGCATCGCCTCTCCCGTGAGCAAGCAGACTTTAAGAAATCTAGCCTAGAACTTTACTTCGTAAAAAAATAAGAAAGTGGCTCCAAATAATAGGCGTTCGTCTTCTACGTATAGGTATTTTATAAATTTTGAAATACGTCAGCTGTGAGTTCGACTGATTAAATAGTTGATACTCAACTTTGCAAGCTGCGTAATACGCCTCGTCTGTAGGTATTTGTAAGGAATCTACCTCCTTCTGCTTGCTCCCCCAGAACAAGGTTGTTAGCTGATATCAGATTTCTTACGGGAGGGCAGATACTGTCTGTTGGTGCTGTAGGCCTTCACAATCGAAAAGACACAGATCCATATTTTTTTTGCGTCAAGTTGAGCCAGAGTGCACAGCCAGCGCACACGGGATTACCCTCAGATAGCTGCGTTTAATTAGGTTTGTGCTTCCTGCCTGTTATTAATACAGTATTACTATATCCCAAAAATAACATTTTTACAAGTCGTAGACACCGACCGTCTTCTCTGTACCAGCCAATAAATGTCAGGTAGATAATTTTTTTTTTTTTTTAAAGATGCTGCTGTACTGCTGTCAGAGCTTTCTGCCAAACCTTTCAGCCTCAATCTTCACAGCAGCAGCTATTGACATCAGTTGTGCCGTATGCATCGCTTCTCTACAGCAGTAGTACCCGTCTGTGGCTGTCTCCGTATTGAATGCGAGATCAACCTCATTCAAATTCCTATGTACCCCCTAACCAAACATGCGTCCGATATACCTTGGTACCTACACTACTATAATAGTAGGATTCAATACTTCGTACTGTACCACTGCACAAAGCAGATTTCCTACTTAAGTTCAATCTTGAACCTATTCTGTTACACGTTACACCACATATTGTTAGCTTGCAGGCTTGCAGGTTATTTTCGAGTAGGCTTTACAGCATCACTGAATTATTACCTATCAATAGGATAAAGTATGGAAGTCGGGGAATATTTTACCGTACGACATTTATTAGTATTAATCTTGCAGTCGACCAATTCTTCAAAAGCAAGAAAAAAATGCCAGATTTTTTCGAGACGAACTTCATAGTGGTGCATAGAAAAGGGCGCGGTTGGGGTTAGGAAGGGAGCAGGCGCCGTCGGGTTAAGGTAAGAGTCTAAAATAGTGTTTCGGGCATGTTTCGAAATTTCCTTCATCACACTGGAACCACACGCGGTCCACACCAAATTCCCCCATTCTACGTAAGTTACAGGAATACATTATTACGGGGGACCATAGTAAATGAGACTAAATATTGTTGGTAAAAAAAGGGAAATAGATAGGTTTTTATGTGTACCGTAGGTGCTGTTAACTATGGTCCTCCGTAATATTAACACTTCATGTGCGCGGTAAACGGCGGCTCTTTATTTTTTGGCGCGGTAGACAGCAGTTAGTGTGCGTACGATTGTAGTAGAGCAGCAGGTACCAGGTATTACACATCAGTAGTGGTCCCTAAGAAGTGCCGGTACGTGCGAGCCCGAAACACCGGCACTACTGCGGCGACCGGCACTACTGCGGCAACCGGCGCTACTGGCTACTGCACGAGTAGTGTGGCGACGTCACCACACGGACGATAATCAGCGTGGTAAAGTGAAGGCTGGCCCCCCGAGGTCTCTCAGTCTCTCAGTGCGGGTGCGTATGTTCTGTACACACAACATGCGACAGCAAACTGCAGCAAGTAGAGCAGCAATCGACCCTATGATAAGACACGAGGATGCTGGCGTAGGCTAGATTTCTTGCTGAAAAAAAGAGTGTGGTCCACACTGTGATATAACGCTCCCAAAATTTCATATTTCCCCGAATATATCGGGCTGAGTTTCTTGTGGGGCTCGTTCTTATCAGAGATTCGGTGGTATACCGTGAATAGCAGGACACCTACTGCAATTAGAAACAGGAAAATTGGTCCAGGCTGGATTTCTTATTTGAGAAAGGGTGGGTTGTACACGAAATTCCGTATGAAACGACCCCCGAATTTCTTTTTTTTTTCCTGTCAATCCCAGCCTGGCTTTCGTATCGCTCGTTTTCTTAGCAGCTTTCCTGTGATGTTTGCATGTACACGTATGCTTCGAAGAGTATGTATATCTGCCCTTGTTTTTCGTCACTCCGAGAGGCAGGAGCGCTCGGGCACGTCAAGGGCAAGGGAAGGCGTGAAAATGGTACAGCAGCAGTGCAGTAAGTACAGCATCAAAAATAGGCTACAGCACAACTCTACAGCAGTAAGGGCTTTTACCTCCTTTGACCGGCGCTCCCCGACCCGCAGGCTTGATCGGAGCTTGTCCGCCGCCGACGCTTGCTCGCGCGCAGTATCCTGTTTTAAAAGGAGAATGCAAACGCACCGTAGCCAAAAAGCGGATGAAAAACGCGCGTCGCGGAAGACGTTCGTAAGGAATGGTGGAGGGTAGTGCACCCACGTTTCGGAGATACCTTACTTGGAATTAGAATAGGATAAGTTTGCAGTGGCGGAAGGGTTAACGGGCCGGTCTCAGTCCACATTTTTTTTTCATATTTTAGGTCTGGACACGAGCTTGCGGTTCTTCACGATTTCATGGCTGAACATTTGTTTAGCGTACGAGTAAGTACCTGTTTCTTTGTTTTCTTCAAGCATGTATTATCCTCGCCCTTCTTTCTCCTGCCCCCTCCCAGTCGTGACTCAGATCGGGGGTCACATAGCAGGCTCTTGTCCCCCCTCACCACCGAGTACGTACCTCGCATCATTTTATCGCGATACGGGCTCAGCCCTTACTCCCTCGTCGACTCACGGCGATGTATCACACGTAAAAATTCTGCACTACAGGACACCGATACCTGGTAATTTTTTTCTGGTACTGCTGTACCGGCATACCAATACAGGTCGGTTCAAGTTAACCAACGGAAACTTAGTCCCCGGCCAAAGTCCACGCCGTTTTCTCGAATCAGACCGTGAAAACTTGCACACGTCTTCTATGAGTCCTCACGAACACCTGACCGAACGTTTTTCTTGTTTTGGTTTTGTTTGCCTGTTTTTCGATTTGTTTGATTTTTTCGGCAAATTTGGGCCCACCTTAGACCAAATGTTTTCGGCGACTAAAAAACAAAAATAACAAGAAAAACGCGAGTCAGTTCTCGGGAAGGAAAACACAACACGTGCGCATAGTTCAGGGTCTATCTCTGAAAAACGGCGTGGACATTGGGACTTTTGTGCGGAAAAAGTGCAAAAATTAGTTAGGTTTAGCTCTCGCGCTGCTTTCCGCCAATCATTTTTTTTTGCAAGAAAAAGTCCCCACGAGTACGAGCATGCACTCGGTGAGACTCGAACCCACGAAATTGATCTTGATAGGCAGGCGGATTACCTACCAAGCCACCGGGGACGCCGGCATTGCCTCGTAATTACTTACTGTAGTTGCAGCATATACCTGGTGATTGGTCTTTGGCGATGTATTTTGCTCAACACTAAAGATGATCAGATCAGATATTCGACTTTATGCGCGAAAAAATGTGCAGACATGCCACGTGGTACCTGCAACCGGATTATTTAGAAACAAAATGAAGAAAAATACGTTTCTTCCTTCTTATGGAGACGCCTGCCCGTTACTGACAGCATTCAAGCCCCGTGGTTGGTCGGGACACATTTTGGCCACTAGCAACAGTCGTATGACCTCAACCAAAAAAACGGCGATGTCACCCTCTTCCGCTGTTCATGGCGCTTATTAATAGTAACAGCATGATACCAGATAAGTTCCATCGGAGTAGTTGCTGCTGCCAATATTGGTGGAGGAGAGAATTTCCCGTATTTTAACGTGAGCCCGCTCGCACTCGTATAATACCAATATTTAATATTAATACTATAGTGTATCATATTAATAGCAGTAGCTTACAGTTTGTTTTTTTTTTAATACCAATACTCGTATAGGAAGAAACAGGAATGCTCGCCCGGACTGAAACTACTGCTGTTACATTATTGTTATTATTATCTGCCACGTCAGGATGGAGGGCTCCACTGGCGTGGTACTAGAGCCACGACACCGACCGTTGCTTCCCGTTCCATATCGTACTGCCAGTACCCGAGAGTCCCTCCCCCCGCAGCCAACTGGCCGGGGCCCAAACACACTCAGTCTCGGGCGGTCGAGACCCCCAATGGTAGAAAACCATTGACATGCGGCATGCTAGTGAGCCCGGTGTCGCTACCAGTCACTTGCAGAAAACAACAAATACCAGGGTATTTATACATACTTGTACCCGTATACTCGTGCACATAACGGTGGTGTGGCCGCACCATACACGTAGACCGCTCCGTTCCACCCCACCTTCGAAATAAGAAAGGGCGGGCAGGCGGGAGAACCACAACAGGTAGTAGACATGTTCTAGGCCTATCAGTCGGCAGCGGGCAGTGTCGTGCCGTCTGCTCGTGTGCCTCTGCTCTCTGCTCTACACGCGCAGCTACGCACATGACTTGAAAATATGATGTTTTCTACACTAATTTTAGTACCAACGGCTTTGCTGATAACTATCTGCCGGCCTTTCTTAGAGTTCGCTTCTTCGGCAAATGTCTCCTGTATTGCGGTTGCTGTACTGCAGTTGAACCTCAACACCTCAACACATGCTCCACGTACAGGCCCTATCGTGCGCTTCCGCGATAAAATGTTCCGAGAAATTTCTTGAGTAATCCCCTGCCCGCGGAAATAATCTTCGGCATATAAAAGGGAGTAAAAACTACCCCTGAAACACCTCTTCGAACACACTGCTGTAAAAGCCATAATACTGATGTACTGCCTGCGAGAATAAACTCAAATATGTACTTACCAATTACAGCAGTAGTACGAGCTTATGCTCTGTTCTCGTCTGTTCTTTTTGTTTTTCAGAGTAGCCCGGAATTCGGCAAGCTGTTCTTCTAGAGACATTTCCCTGCGAGTCATAGACAGGCGTCCCACGTCCGGAGAGCGGCAGGCCAGCCGGGTCTCAACTTTTGTATCACGCCACCTCCACCACCATCACCACCACCACTACGACTACCACCAGAACCTTATTACTATTACGGGGGACCATAGCAAATAGGACCAAATGCTTCTATTACGGGGGGCCATAGTAAATAGGACCAAATATTGTTAGTAAAAATAGGTAAATATATAGTTTTTTTTTATCTATTCCATAGGTCCTATTAACTATGGACCCCCGTAATAGTAAACATAGGTAAATATATAGGTTTTCGTGTGTACCGTAGGTCCTATTTACTATGTCCCCCGCAATACTAATAGACGGCCATGGCAGGAACAGGGCCGACATTCGTGTTGAAGTCTTCGTCTATCAATACGTGACGCAGCAGTGGCAATCGGGGAATCGGAACTAAAACGGGGATATTTTCCTCATTCAGCCAGAATCAGCCCACAGCAGACATAACTAACTGTTGCAGTGAATGCCATTTCTCCCACAACTACCAGGTAGGTACCCGAAGATGTTATCACATTATATGAGAACAATGCAGCTTGGCGTTTTCGTCTAGAAATGGCAAAAAGCCGATAGTCAATACCTGGTAGCCTAGCCAAAATGTAGCCAATTCCGGCAACGAGACCGCCTTTGACACAACCGTTGGCAACAAAAAACGAGAAAAAGCGAAAAATATTAACCGCTAGAGTACTAATAATGTAGTCTAGACAGTATACACTATAAATAGTGGGTGATCTGACACTTGAGTCGTGGTGTATGCAGTTAAAAATGAAAATATAAAAAAAATACTGACGGTTTTCCTTTGTTGCCACGGCGTTTCATGAGGGTGTGGTTTCACTGCCGTTCAAGTTATTTCGCCGCCGGTGTAGAAGCGGCTACACGCCGGCCTCTCAGAGCTCCCACTTGGAAATCGCCTCCTTTTATTACTTGCCGGACCGTTCCAGCGGGTCTTTGTTTTCTCCATTTATCGTCGTACTTTCAGTCCTTCTTTCCTTTTTTTTTCTTCTTTCGTTTCGTGTGCGTGCGTGTACTCCGAGCACGGTTGCGCGGGCGACCCCGGCACCGTCGCGGGTGTCAGCGGATGCTGGCGAGTAGAGGGGGAGTTGCAAGGAGCGCGGTCGCCGCTTTCGTGCCTAGGCGTCGTGTGTGCCTCGAGACACGAGGGATGCATCAATAGGCTCTGTCTGGCCTCCATTTGTGATTTTGGATAGAGTACGTACGAGTATTTAAGGGTCGTTCGGGATGTAAGATATTATTCAAGCGGTGCTTATTTTCGCGACCGGGCTGAGAGTCACAAGAGGGAGGTACCCCGAATGAGCACCAACATTGTCGAGCTTGCGTCGAGGTCCACGGTGAGCACCGGGCTTCACGCGAGGCGGGCGACGGGGCTCACTGTGGAAGAGAGGGAGCGAAGCTTTACCCGGACTGAATCGGTGGCGAGATGGTCGCGAGAGGGGCGGGCGGCGTACGAGGCTGAGAGAGAAGCTCTGCTGTTTGATTTTTTATTTTTTTATTTTTGACAGGCGTAAGGTGTTCCAATCAGGCAGGAAATTATTACTCGAAAGGGGACGGGGATTTTTTTTTTCTTTCCGAAATTTGCGGTTTCATTTTCATTGTTTTTGCGGTGCTGATGCAGCTGTGCCGTGCTGCAGGCTGTGCGTTGTCTTTCGTACATACGAGTACAGAACATGGAGCATATCATAAGAAGGAAATAAGTACCCTACCTGGGGTATGTACGTACGTACAACATGTGAGCAGGCGTAGCGGAAAACCGCCAGCTAGGCGAAGCGTATGTGGCGTCCGAGCTGTTTTCTCCTGAATGAATGAAGCATGGCGGCGGGACTCTTGGCATTATCAAGTCGCCAGTTTGCAGCTAACTACAGGGGCCATAAAAAAAACAATATTCAATCATGGACCTCTGTCCGCTTCGCATAATTTGATGTTTCCTTCCTGAGCGAGCGTAGCGGGCGGCGTAGGCCGCCCGCGGAGCGAAGCGCCTTGTATACCCTACTAAGCACATCCTTGATATGCCATCCATAACAACATGCAACTGTAATTACGTTAATAATTACGGTCAATCATGTATATCGGTAAGGGACACGGTGGACGTATGTACGTACCTCCGCTGCGGTCCTCCCAGCTTCCGCCTGCTCCAGCCGCCCCCTCAGCAAGTCCGCCTCGCGGGCTAGCTTGTCACGCTCGTTGCCGAGCTCCTGCCGCAGATACGCCTCCTTATCTTGGAACAAAGATTTCATGCCCAAAAGCTCGCTCTCCACGTACCTGAAGCGGGCGGGCGGCGGTAACGGCGGTAGCAGCAGCGGCAATGGCGGTGGCACCGGGGAGGGGGGGGTGTACTCATATTCTTGCATGGCCGGAGTCAAATGACCATGGACCCTCGCATCCCTACAATGCCGGGACGGAGCATGCCGGGTTTTCCACGACTAGACAGACATTGCTTGCAACAAGCGCGAAGCGCTGTGAGGTGCTGGGCGAGTCGCATGAAGGGTGAACTGCATGGGGGGGGGGGGGGGGGGGGGGGGGGGGGGGGGGGGGGGGGGGGGGGGGGGGGGGGGGGGGGGGGGGGGGGGGGGGGGGGGGGTACTCCATATCCTGCATGGCCGTAGTCGTATGACCATAGACCCTCGCATCCCTACAATGCCAGTACTGAGCTTGTTGGGTTATTACCGACCAGGCAGACATTGCTTGCACCAAGCGCGAAGCGCCGTGAGGTGTTGGGCGAGTCGCATGAAGGGTGAGCTGCATCCTACTACGAACCGCTTGTGAAGCAGACTTGCACATGGATGACAACTTCAATAAGTAAAATTATTTTTCGGTGTGGCCACTTCCAGAGACAGCAATGGGGGTACTATGTAACTGCCTCGTGGGTGCCTTACCAAAGACACTAGGCGATGCAATCATTCCCGTTGTGCAGAGTAAATGTTCTCCACCCCGCACAAACGATCTATACTTGATCGCCAGCTGTGATCGACCGCCAAAAATACTTAAATAAAACGGTACCCTGGTTGTCTAGCTCACGTAGTGAGCGGCATGCTTTACAGTGCCGCTACCAACCGACGCCAACCCAACCTACAGTTAATACATACCGTATAATATATAGGCGGGGGGCTTTTGGGGGGGATTCAGAAAGAGCGTAATTGTCTGCGTATCGGCTACAGGGGGGGGGGGGGGGTGTACTCGATAAGAGAGGTGTACTCGATCTCATACATGGCCGTAGTCGTATGACCATAGACCCTCGCATCCCTACAATGCCGGGACGGAGCATGTCGGGTTTGCGGGGGGGGGGCGTACTCGTTTCGTTGCTTGATTTAGTCATTCGACCATTGACCATGCACCCCTTTCGAGACGGAGCACCGTTCCTGCTCCTAATAGAGACACCTCCAACCATTTGGCGCTCAACACGTTCTTTCAATACAACAGGTACAACATTAAGAACTAATGATCACGTACCTTATCTCCTTCCTTCCTGCTTCGCCTTCTGTGATCACCATGTATCTCCTAGGATAGCGATGATTTTCTCGCTAGTATCTAGTGTACCGACTGCGCTATGTCACAATCGTCTATTTTCCTCGTCGCCTCCTCCAACACATCCCGTCTATTTTGCTCGTCGCCTCCTCCAACACTCCAACACATCCCGTTCCTTCTCGAGCATTTCACATTCTCCTACAAATCGAGTTCTAGCCTTACATTTTTCTTCTTCACCATAAGGGCACAGGCACGGAGGGTAGAGGGGGGGGGGGGGGGGTGGGGGGGGCGTGTACTCATTATCGTTTACGGTCGTAGTCGTATGACCATAGACCCTCGCATTCCTACAACGCCGGGACGGAGCACGTCGGGTTTTCACCGACCAGGCAGACATTACTTGCACCAAGCTTTGCGAAGCGCCGTGAGTTGTTGGGCGAGTCGCATGAAGGGTGAGCTGCATCCTACTAAGATCCGCTTTAGAGGCGGATATTTTTGCATATGGATGACATTATCAAAGAATAGATTTAATTTCTGGTGTAGCCACTTCCAGAGACAGCACTGGGTTTCCTATACAACTGCCTCGTGGGAGCCTCACCATATACACACTATGTGATACGATCCTTCCCCCTTGTGGGGAGTGAAGGTTCTCCCCGCAAAAAAATGATCTAACTTGACCACCAGTCGTGGTAACCGCCTAAAAAAAACAAAAAAAAAAAACGGTACCCTTGCTGTCTAGCTCACGCAGTGAGAGGCGTGTTTTACAGCGTCGTCGCCAACCGATGCCGACCCGACCTATATATACCAGGTATATAATATAGGGGGGGGGGGGGGGGTACTAGGTAGGGGGGGGGGGGGGATGTACTGCTGGGAGGGGACAGAAAGAGCGGCGTTATAGTCTCCGAGTGGGCTGCTAGGCGGGGGGTGGGCAAGAAAGAGGTGTTGTCGCCTCCCTATGCGCGGCATGTTCCCGTCCCGTCCACCATACGCCCTAGGAGGGACACAGCGGCAGCGGGGAGGGGAGAGGAGAAGGAGAGGGACGGCTGCCACGATGCATCGGCGAGAGGTGCCGTGGAGTGTGAGGGCAAAAAAACCACGTTCGCGATGCATGCCATACCACCGCCTGCTCGCTGTCTCCGAAAAAAACAAAACCACGAAGGCCCATTGATGATAAAAGATACCTGGTAGGTGATTGTTGGTGTTCATGATTGGAGCCCCCCCTCGCCCCCCCCGACGGTCATACGATTACGACCTTGCATGACATGACCCCCCCCCCGCGCGCGCGCATCAAGGCTTCGACACCACCAAAAAAAATAAATGCCGTGCTAAAAAAAAAAAAGCACATAAAACGTTGCCGCGACAACTTGCCACCCCTTTCCTTACCTCAGGGCTTCCTCCTTGGCCTGCAGCTGCCCCCTCAGCTCTTCCTCCACGGCCTCGGCCGCGGCGGTCACTGCCGCCACGGCGGTCAAGCCGCTGCTTCTGTCGTCGCGCCCTTTGCCCCCGGACTTGGTGCCTCCGTGCTGTTGGGCGTCGCCGTCGTGGCCTTCGTCCGCGTGGCGCTTGCGGTACCTTTTCGCGAAAAACGTCGGGTAGGCAAGCAAAAGCCCAAACAGGCGCAAGCAAGCGCACGCAAGCGCAAGCAAGCAAGAGCGAGGGAAAACAAGCAAGCGCAAGCGCAAGCAAGCAAGCAAGCACAAGCAAGCACAAGCAAGCCACCAACCAGCCGAAATCAAGCAAGAGCACGCAATAACAAGCAAACACAAGAAAGGAAGCGCAAGCGGAAGCAAAACGAGCGTCAACAGTTACAGCAGGGTTGTGAGCACGCGCAAGCAAGCGCAAGAGGCACCACACCGTACTACAGTAGATATGAGGGCAGCGGCAGCAGCAGCAGCAGCAGCAGCAGCAGCGGCGGCAGCAGTAGCGTCGCGGACAATAACTATACCAGCGGCCTTTACATACCGCATCCTCTCCAGCAGTATCAACATTTAACTTTCTCATCAACACGGCCCAATTTATAAATTTATAGCAAATTTCTAATCGTTGAATGCAAACGTTCGTGACAACACCAGCGGGAGCCGACGCTCATCGCGGGGGTGAAGCCTCCCTCACCCAGCGCCTCGCCATATACTGCTGCAGTCTATACAGCGGTCAAAACTTTCCCAGTGTGGACTCTCAACCATTCTCTCGGAGTCGAGAAAAGTCGTAACAATAAACACTATTTGAGGGGGTGTCTTAACCCCCTCCGAAAGAGAAACGGGACGCTTTCGGAACGGGAATAATATTGCCTTCCCAAGAAATGCAAGACTTTCTATTAACCCCCCTGGGACTCCATCAGGGGAGAAAATTGACGATGCAAAGCGACGACTTCAGCAAAACGCCAACTTCGAGGATGGGGGGGAGGGGGGCGACACAAAAAAAAGCGGTGTCCGAGTTCCGATGCAACGACTCGTACGGCAAGGGCACAACACGATGCTACCCGTACTTCTACACAGTAGCCCCTCACGCTGCCCGTAGATGGTTGACAAGTAAGACTAAAGTTATCAACCATGGTTTCGGTCGCTCTCTGGGGGTCCTGAAGGGGGTTTTAATAGCGGCGACGATACGGGGCGATTTACTACTAGAGGCACGGGGATGAAATACGCTATGTATCCGCCTCACTTCTTTAGCTCCCTGAAGACCTCGTGCAGCTGGTCTTCGGCACCGGACAGAGACACCACCTGTCGCACGCTCGACCCCCAAAAACCACGCCAAAATACCGGGAAAAAAAAACACTGGGTTTGGGCAAAAATCGAGGAAAGTTATCGAAGATTCGGGGTTTTACTATATAGGGGGGAGGGGTTAGTCAATATCATGCATGGCCGTAGGTGTATTCGTATGACCATAGACTCTCGCGCCCGTACAATGCCGGGACGGAGCACGTCGGGTTTTCACCGACCAGGCAGACTTTTGCTGGAACTAAGCATTGCGAATGGTCGTGAGGTGTTGGGCGAGTCGGATGAAGGGTGAGCTGCATCCTACTAAGGGCCGCTTTTGAGGCGGATAGGGGGATAGGGGGGAGGGAAACAATGCTTTGGGCCAATTACAGGAAACAGATGGGGCGTGTTAACTCTCTTGGAACTCCAGAGGGGAAAAATTGACGATAAAAGGTGACGAGTACGGAAAACGGCCGCCGCGTCATCGGGGGGTGATACAAGTTGGTGTCCGAGCTACAATGGTTTATGCTAGGACTCGCACGGTACGGGCGCAAGCAACGTGACTCACGCTGGTCGTAAACGGTTGATAAAACACCAAAAAAATTATCGACCAACCATTGGGTTGGTCGCTATCAACGGTGTGTTAAAGGGGTTAGTCGTGGTTCGTTCGGTGGATAGTGCGCGCTGACGGTTGGGCTGTGAGTCAATTTGGGAAAGACAAGGCGAGGCGAGCCAAGGAAGGGCAAGGCAAGGCAAGGCAAGGCAAGGCAAGGCAAGTCAAAGCAGGACACAACGACGCAAAACAAGACAACCCCAATCCAACCCCATCCAACACAACACAACGCGACACAACACAACACAGCACAGCACAGCACAGCACAACGCAAGCTAGCGCACGTACAGGCATACACAAAGGGAAGGGACAGAGTAACTCTAACCGCTCCCCCCCAATAATATCTGCCTGGCTCGTGAAAAACGACGTGCTCCATCTCTGCACTGTAGGGATGCGAAAGTCTATGGTCATATGACTATTAATACCATGCATGACAAGAGTGCACCCCCCTATTCCACCGGCGCATTCGTAGACAACGTCACCAGCCTCCCCCCCCGTCGACAAAAACGCCTCACTCGCCTGCGCCTGCAGCTCTGACACCTCTTCCCTGGCAGCATCCAACTGTTGGTCGGCGTCTGCCTGCTGCGCGTCTAAGCGGTCCCGCCAGCCTTGCGCCTCCGCAAGAGCATCGCCCTCCCGCAGCTGCAGCTCTTTTATGAACTTTTTTTTTCCCCAATATTCAGAAGATCAGAAGCATGCGCACGACGTACAGATCAAATCACATCAGATCCCGGTTCATGATCTAGTTCTTTCGGGGCAGATAGATAGATCCATCCCTGGTTTACATCTGCACGAATGATTTCGGGGGAACACAGCAATCAGGACCAGACATGCTTAGGAAAAATACTGGGATATATAGGTTTTTGTGTGTATGGTGGGTCCTGCATACTTGGGGGTCCCTCGTAATACTATTAATAACAGTAGACCATGTTGGTTGGGCGGGGTCTGTACGATACGACTCTTATCTAGCTCGTTTGGCGGGATAACCACCGCGCGGGTCCTCTGCCACCGCTGGTGGTGTTGGATATCGCATCGAAAATACCGGTATTCGAGTCGAAATATCGATTTTCCGATGTTATGTATATCGTACATATCGAGCGCGCTTTGCCCACCATCCCCTGGCATCCCCGTATGTCATGTTTATAATATGCAGATACTGAACGAAAGCTTCCATGTCTCAAAAGTATCGATTACGAGAACGTAGAGTACGAAGTCGTACGCGTATCAGGCTTTTTTTTTAATATAACGATACGTTTGTATTTAGCACTACTACGGTGGACCATAGTTAATAGGACCAAATATTGTTAGTAAAAATAGGGAAATATATAGGGTTTTGTGTCCACGGTAGGTCCTATTTACTATGGTCTCCCGTAAATAGTTTAGAACTCTGCCCCCAACCACAAGGAGCTTTGGTATTTCTTATTATTAATAGTATAGAAACGGTATTTATGCTTGGTTCGATATCCAACGCTACCCTCTATACCAGGTATATACTATATATATATATACCCTCTACCTTTTCGCGGTCTTCTAAAACCTTGTCCTTCACCATCACGGCGGTCCGAAGCTCGCTCTGAGCAGCCTCAGATGCCGACAGCTCAGCCTCAACGTCCTTCCGTTCTCTGGCAAGGGTCTGCTAAAAAGACAAAAATAAAAACAAAAACAATACATAGCAAAACAAAAAAAGAACGGGCGCGCGCGCACGCACGCGGGTGGAGAGGGGGGGGGGGCGTACTCATTTGCTGCTCGCCTCAGTCATTAGACCACTGACCACGCATCCCGTTCGAGACGGAGCAGCGGATGGAGGGGGGTAACACACGCTTTTGTTAACCCTCTCGAGGACTGCACTGTGCACGAACCAAAATCTGCTTATAATTCCAACGAGAGCGCAGTCCTTAAGGCCTAAACGAGTTGAAAAAAAAATCGCATTCGTGCAACACCCGTGAAAAAAGAAAGCGGGCGAGCAGAGAGGAAGGGGAGTACCAGGTATATATACCTCGTAAGTAACAGGCGATTCGTTATATATGATGACGCTCGTGACATGTTCCGCTTCAAGTGGCGTCTGGTATGCGAAGCGGGGCAACTGCAACTAACTATCAACGGATATATATATATAACCTGTACGAGTATAAATCCGTTGACGACGCGTGTGCCACCGACCATTCGGTAACTGGGGGCACGCAAATTTACAAGGCAAAAAGAAAAAAGGAAGAAAAACACAACAGCAACAGCAACAACGACAACAACAGCAACAGCAACAGCAACAGCAACAGCAACATCAACTACAACAGCAACCCTGGAACAACTTTCTAGCAGTGCAGGGTTTGGAGGCGTTTTTCATAAGAGGGAACGGGTGAAACACAACAGCAACAACAACAGCAACAACAACAACAACAGCAACCCTAGAATAACTTTCTAGCAGTGCCCGGTTTGGAGGCGTTTTTCATAAGAGGGAACGGGTGAAAAAACTCTACATTGTTAGTATCATCTTTAGTTGGCGTTTTTTCTGTACGAGCAACCCTGTTTAAAAATCAACGGGAGAAGATACGTGAAAAAAAAAAAAAAAAAAAACGATCAAGGCGCCAACCATGCTGTTGGTAGTCCGACTAATAACTACAGACAGCAGTAGGTATTACTATTACGGGGGACCATAGTAAATAGGACCAACTATTGTTATTACGGGGGTCCATAGTAAATAGGACCAATTATTGTCAGAAAAAATAGGTACATATTGGTAGTTTTTTACGTATACCACAGGTCCTATTAACTATGGACCCCCGTAATAGTAATAATAGGGAAACATCTAGGTTTTGGTGTGTACTGTAGGCCCTATTTACTATGGTCCCCCGTAACAATTGGTGACTTACTGTATGAAGGGCGTTGGTCTCGAACAGAGGTGCCGGTCGTTTTTCAGCGCCTGTTTTCTCGCACAACCGTAGTGAGGGTGCCAAAAAGTCGAACGCTATATTTTCGGAAGGCTCTCCTTCCTCTCTCGACCAGATCTTTCCGAAAACACCTCTGTTCGGTATTCGTAATTCGGTATTCGCACGTAACCTTCCCGTTCTGGAATAACCGAACGCTGAAAAACGATCGGACCCCTGTACTTACGAACCCAAAGTTTTTCACGGTACTCGTCAAAGATGTCGGGAGACAGCATTTTCATCCCTTGACAGATATCAAAGTAGCCTTGACACGCCTTGCCTTGACTTGACACCAAACCACTAGGTTTTTTTTGTGGAACACTCGGCCCTACACCCTTGACAGCGCACGTTTTGCCTTGCTCGACATGTCTCCTGACTTCTTCGGTACTCGTTGGCGAAGTCGTGTAAGGGGGCGGTCAATCAAGGAGGTCAAATCGCGGTCTCATACACTAGTTATTAAAGTATGGGGGGTCAGTCGAGGGGTCAAATCGCGGTCGCATACGCATATAATGCTGTCTCCTCGCTTCGGCTGCGAGCGACTCGTACAGCGTGCCATACGTATCCGATACGTACGTATGCTCAATCTCATTTTATATTTTACGATTTGTTGCAGTTACCTTGGTATTAATACTACAAACAGCAGTACTGCTGCTGCTGCTGCTGTGGTACATGTTTGTACGTAATATTTTACGTTTTTATCTACGTATATCCTTCTTCGCAGGCAATATTCCACTCCAGAGATATTGCAGCCTGTTCTGTGACCACAGAGTGCATTGTGGCGATGAGCGAATGTGAGTACAACAACAACAACAACAACAACAACAACAACAATAACAACAGCACTTGTTGTGAATGTAGGGGGTGGCCAGTCAACGAGTCAAGCCGCGGCCCCCTGCGAGCAAGCATGCTTCGCATGTTTCGCACCTTAAGTCGCGCCGCTTGCGCCTCGAGCTCTTCCTCCCGTTGCCTCCGCGCCTGCCGCTCGGCCGCAAGGTCCGCATCGCGAGCCCCAACGGCAGACCTGGGACACGCAACAAGGCATCATGTATACAATTTTACAACATTTTTAGCACGAGCGTATCACATCTACGACATGTTTAGCACAAGCTTCCAAAAGGGGGGGGGGGGGGGGGGGGGAGGAGTAAGTCAGCTGAGTCGGGGTGCTCTGCCCCCTTGCTCTCGCCGTCGATCAACACAAAAGTAAACACACCCTGAGAGACATGGTACTCAGAACCAACTATAGTACATAGACATAGAGTAGAGGGGATGCCCGTTTCTCGGGTCCATCGTGGGTCATTATTACAACATTAGCCCACCCCGGAATAATTGAGCCGGAGAGTGAACGTGAAGAATGCAGTGCACACCAAAGATGTCAGGAGACATGTCAAGCAAGGTAAAATGTGCGCTGTCAAGGGTGTACGAAGGGCCGAGTGCTCCACACTAAAACCTACTAATAATAGTTTGGTGTCAGTCAAGGCATGGCAAGGCAAAGTTGCTGTCTGTCAAAGGGTGAAAGTGCTGTCTCCTGAAATCTTTGATGCAACACCACTTTGCGGGGCAATATAAGGAACTTTTCGACTTACAACAATATGAAGACCAACCGGTCCTATTTTTACGGGGGGCCATAGTAAACAGGACCAAATATTGTTAGTAAAAATACCTAAATATATAGGTTTTTATGCATGCCATAGGTCCTGCTAACTATGGATCCCCGTAATAATAATATTTCTGTCCAGAGTTGTACAGCAGTGTGTGACACCACGTAAAAAAACCCATATTTGTGGGCCAGAGACCGCAAGTCTCATGTCGTGATAGGGCTGTGTCCTAAACTATTTTCAGCAATAAAAAAGTTGTTTTCTTAGGTTTCGTGCAAAAAAAAAGAGCCAAACAATTATGGAACTCCAAATTTCATAACATCACCGCTCTGGCCCGGATAGTAGTCACAAACGGGTACTATATTACGGCCGACCCCACCATCGGATTTCAGGTACAAGTACAGTACGAGCGACCGCTTATTATCCCTTTTACCACCACACTCCAGATTTGGGGACAAAACACTTGGAATTAGACTAGAAATATATGACCAGTTGTAAAAGGGACGAGAGTGATGGCCGCCAAAAAAAAAAACGAAATGGCCGAAACCAGTTTTGTTACTTTTGATTAAAACAGTTTTTTTTTACGACAGTGTTCATGAAAAATATTGGACATTCTCATAAACTTAAACCTCGACAAAAAGCCGTTGCCCTCCGCCATACACCAACTCACACACAGGCGGAATGAAGGACGACAAGATATAGATATCCTCCTGCAGCGCGCGAGTTCCTATCATACACAGCGACAGCTTAGGCTGTCCTATATTTTAACGTTTCAGCGGTTTTGGACACGGCGCATCTGGGCTATTCCATTTCAGATTCTTCCTATTACGGGGAACCATAGTAAATAGGACCTACGGTAAACACAAAAACCTATATATGTCCCTATTTTTACTAACAATGTTTTGGTCCTATTTACTATGGTCCCCCGTAATAGCGACAGCTCTACTATATTTCACGCCTAGGACACACCCCATGGCCTATACTGTAGAAAACATAGTTTCCTCGCCTGTCGTTATGAGAAGCTGCGCAGGATCTGTATAGCACAGATCCAACCCAGAAAACACACGCTAGATCGCGCGGACGGTACCGGTCCCACCCAGCAACATGAGCTGCGAGTACCGCAGTGGTAGATCATGCACGATCAGAGGAATACATCTGCCCTCCGGGAAGGTCTACTGTAGATAGGTAGAGTGAGAATCGATGGCCTGTCCTAGGTGCGTCATATTTTACCATGTTTCAGTGGTGTTGACCACGGCGCACCTGAGCTCTTGAATTTCAGCTGTCCCCCTCACCGCATCCTCAGCCATTTGTCACCATCACCTCGCGAGTCCTGTTCCTCTCAGCACGCGCCGCGTTCAACTCCCCTCGAGCAAGCTGGAGGGCCACCTATCGACAAAATCACACACCGAAAAACCCATAAAATTCGGCGCAAACACGTAGACGCGAATGCGCGCGCGCGCGCGCGCGGGGGGTGTACTCGATAGGAGAGATGTACTCAATCTCATGCATAGCCGTAGTCGTATGACCATAGGCCCTCGCATCCCTACAATGCCGGGACGGGGCATGTCGGGTTTTCACCGACCAGGCAGACATTGCTTGCACCAAGTGCGAAGCGCCGTGAGGTGTGCGGCGAGTCGCATGAAGGGTGAGCTGCATCCTACCAAGAACCGCTTGTCAGGCGGACTTGCATACGGATGACAGCTTCAATGAGCGCGGGGGGATACTCATTTGTCGATTGTCTTTGTCATTTGACCATTGACTACGTATCCCTTTCAAGACGGAGTACCCGTTCCTACTCCTGATAGAGACACCCCCAACATTTGGGGCGCTCTTTCCGGTTTTTTTTTCCCCCATGCATCACATACACAAATGTTTTGCTAATCTTAGCCCCGACCTGTTTCGCCGTTCGGGGAGATCGAGGTCGATAGCGGTCGCGCGTTGTTCCGCAGCGTTTCAAGCACACCCTCAACCTACCACGCCACGTCTCGCTTTGGCATCAGGTATCACGCAACCCGCTAGGCTTTAACCGCTTAGTCTAATCCTAATGCTGCTGCAAAACCTTTTACACACTGTTTACGAGTAATTTTTCCCCAAAAAGGTACACTTCTAAAAAGGGTACGAAGACCGCCACCGAATTTAGGGTACAAAGTACCTTCATGTACGACAACGTATAGGGTTCGGTAGTTGTTGCACAGGCAAAAGTGTTAAAATGCTGTCAAAATGCATCACGCAAATTAGCCCCCCTAGAGTATTAAGCAATGCCCTAAGAAGGCATCGCACACTAGGTTCGGCCCCGGCCCAGTCCAGTCTCGGTCTGAGCCCCGGGCGTGTGCCACATCAAGACTCTCAATTACACTCTGTCACCATGTTCGTCTCTGGTGATAGCGCTCACGGAAATCAATCAACACCCTCAACACCCCTTCAACGCTCTCAACAACTTTCTGCTCCCCTTCAACACGCTCAACACCGCACGCGCCAGCACCTTCTGCTCCCCTGCAGCAGCCTTACCACTCTCAAAGCGCCTTATTTTCCCCATCAATATCCTCGACACCGCACGCACGAGCAGCACCTACTGCACCCTTTCAACACCCTCAACACCCCTTTCGACCTTCGACACTCTCGACACCTTCTGCTTCCATTCAAAACACGCCCAACACCGCATGCACCAACAGTACCTACTGCCCCCCTTCGACACCCTCAACACCCCCTCAACATACGCAACACCTTCTGCTGCCCTTCAACATGCCCACAAACATTACTTCCCAACACTCTCGATACCTTTTGTTCCCGCGCAAGCTCCGCCAAATCTCCCGCTGCCCTCCTCCCCCTCGCCTCTCCCTCCACCGCCGCCCGGGCCGCCGCCGATGCCTCGCGGGCCGCCGCCTCGGCTTCTTCTAGCTTGCGCTTGAGGGCCAAAGCCCGCTCGCGTTCTGCCTCGACTGCGGTAACAAACTTGTTGTCTGCCCACGCGCGCGCAAATATGAGAGAGATTTATAGCAGACGTAGCGCAAGAGGGGGAGAAGCCATACGTGAGCAGGGCGGACGATATATCAGACGCACGTGCGAAAGGAAGAGAAAGATATCAGGCCCGCGCAATAAATATATACATAATAGGCGTGCGAAACAGAGAGAGGAAAAGAGGAAGAGAGGAAGAGAGAGAGGAAGAGAGAGAGAGAGAGAGAGAGAGAGAGAGAGAGAGAGAGAGAGAGAGAGAGAGAGAGAGAGAGAGAGAGAGGAGAGAGAGAGAGAGAGAGATGAGGGGGGGGGGAGGGGCGCTTGAATATGCATCGCCGTAGTCGTATGACCATAGACCCTCGCATTCCTACAATACCAAAACTTGAAAACAAAAACAGACAGAGTGAGCATCAGGTAACCAAGAGCAATCATCGATCGTGGGGTGTGTCATCCGTGTTCTGGCCCCCAAACGCAAACTCTCTCTCTCTCTCTCTCTCTCTCTCTCTACACACACAAAGAAAAACAAACACAAAAACGAACAAAAACACAGACAAACATGGTATACAACAAACGAACAACATCGCTGTCCCTAATACAACATAACCACAAAAAAAAAAAATATCGACAACTGGGGCGGTACTCGTAACGCTCCCAACCTGCGGCCACTTCGCCACTGCGCCACTGCCCCACCCACCCTCCCCAACCGGAAAAAAAAAAACTCACCCGCCTCCACCGCCGACCGCCTCCGACCGTCTTCCGCCTCGGCGACAGCACGTCTCTCCCGCGCGCGAGACTCCTCGACCTGGTCTTCCAGGCCCCGGCACCGCGACTCCGCTTCCCGCAGCAACGCGCGTACACGTCGACACTCCTCCTAAATTAGCAGCAGCAGCAGCAGCAGCAGCAGCAGCAGCAGCAGCAGCAGCAGAGCGGCAGCAGGCATGGCATGGCATGGCGCGCGCGGGGGGGGGGGGACGGGGGGGGGGGGGGGGGGGGGGGGGGGGGGGGGAAAGGGGGGAAAGGGGGTCACACAAACAAAAAAATCATTGCTCCGGGTGTAGATGGAGACGGTCCGAGGCTGGAGCCGTTGTAGACGTGACTTTTACGTGTTGTACTATCGTAGTATATATGTACTTCACATACAGTATTTACGGTGCAATAACCGTTACCGTCTGATGCATTCACGTTGTATCGTCGCCGATGCCACTTGCACCTGATATATCTAATCTATCTACGGGATGCCCGGTCAGACCACCGTTCTTCCGAACAAGGTGTGAAACGGCTCGCTTTTTTGTTCCGCGGGGGCTGTTCTGGCAAAGCGGCTGCGGCTGCGGCGGCGGTAGCATCGCTCTGAGGAGTCGGCGCTATAATACCTGCTGTGAGCTACTATAGCCGATTCATCAAACTTCGAGCCGAAACAGCCGAAAAACGCGTTTTTTTTCAAGTCCATTTTTCATTTTTTTGGTCGAGCCTACACTGTATACCACGAGTCGAGCCGAAATTAGCCGAAAAAAACACTTTGTTCTATTTTAAACTTACTGCGGCAGGAAATTTACCGAAGCCGACTTCGTTTCGTTTTTTTAGCCCAAAAACTGGAAAAAGGGAGCCGAACGAGGCTCAGCCTGCACCTGCTGATGTGCTCACATGAAACCATCTCCATGATATACAAAAGTCCGAGGCCACCAGACCAGACAGACTAACTCTGGAGTGGAAAAAATGCCTCACGAAAAGAGAAAACAAATGAATACGTATAACGCACACATATACGTAACTGAAGCAAACCGCGTTACACAACTCGCTCATCGCAGCACACGAGCGTAAACTTTCAACTAAATCGATACAAAAGCACGTGAGCTGTGAGTTCGTCCGATGGAGTGGTTGATACCCTTGCTTGTACAACTCGCTCATCGCAGCACGCGTATTGATTTTTTAATAAAATTGCTGTTACGGGGGACCATAGTTAACAGGACCAAATATTGCTAGCAAAGATGATTAAAATATATAGGGCTTTGTGTTTTTACCGTAGGTCCTATTTACTACGGCCCCCCGTAATACAAAATTTTACACGCCAGCTGCGAGACGGATTGGGTGGTTCATGCTCACCTTTAATTTCGAAAGCTACAGGACCAAGTGGTAGGTCGGGCGCGCCTGCTCTACAGCAGTACCTTCCATCGTACACACAACCTCTTTTCCGACCAAAAAGACAACTCCTCCTCGAATACTCTCTCGGGTGCTTTCCACGAAACGGAGGTCGAGTGGTAAAAAGGTCAAGCAATGCAACTATGTGTCTGAAAATAAGAAGGAACGTTTGTGTACAAACGATCACTACACAGGAACAGAGTGGTACTGTACTGTTACGGGGGTACCACAGTAAACAGGACCTACGGTACACACTAAAACCTCTATGTTTCCCTATTTTTGCCGACAATATTTGGTCCTATTTACTATGGCCCCCCCCGTAATAGTGACTTTAGATCTACGATGCAGTCGTTGCTCAGCTCTACGAGCTGCACGCGAGAGCGCGGCGCACCTCCGCTTCGCTCTCCGTGCGGGCCTTGGCCCTCAGCTGCTGCTCCAATCGATTCACCGTGGCCGTCGCCCGTTCCTCGCTCGCCGCCGCGGTCGATTCCGCCTCCACTTTTACGCGGGCGGCCTCGGCCTGAGCTTGTTGCCGAGCCATCTACAAAAAAACAGCGATCGACCAAGGTGGTAAATTGGAGCGGCGGAACACAATCAAGGAGGGGGGGGGGGGGGGGGGGGGGGGTGTACTCGGTAGGAGAGATGTACTCGATCTCATGCATGGCCGTAGTCGTATAACCATAGGGGGGGGGGGGGGGGGGGGGGAGGAGGGGGGGGGGTTGTGCTCGATATCATGCATGGCCGTAGTCGTATGGAGAGGGGGGGGGGGCGGGGAGAAGTGGGGGGAGGAAGGAGGGAGAAGGAAATAAGAAGGGGGGGAAGGAAGCAGGCGGGGTGGGGGGGGGGAGGGGGGGGGGGGGGGGGGGGGGGGGGTGGGGGAGGAAGAAGGAGGGGGGGAGGGGGGGAGAAAAACGGGGGAGAAAGACGGGGGAGGGAGAAGAAGGAGGTAGGAAGAAAGAGGGGGAGCGCGAACACACACGTCCGTCGCCATAGCGCAACTATGACTATTGTTGCCACGCGCGACACACTGCACGGACCGGGCCCAAACCTCAAACGAGCCTATCCGGACGGCCTTCCTCCGTCGACCTCCTTAACGTTTCGTCTACAAACACGACTACATAACTATTATAGGGATGTGGACTTCGTTGGGCTCCACGGCTACATACGTAGTGGTTCACTGCTACACTGCTACACTGCTGCGAGGGCAGTTCATGGCTGGGTTGCGAAATAAGCTAAACCAACTGGCTTACCACCGTGACCGGTAATATAAGCTCGGTTTGATATTCATGTTAGATTCAAAACGTGTACTATATTCCCGGTCAGAGTGGTACCGGTCTGGCCGGGAAAAAAAAAACGGGAAACAACTTCGGTAGTAGTTCAGCAGGCATCTAGTTCTGTCTCCCTCAGGCATCTATATACACAATCAAGCGTGTCGATTACCCCGGAAAGACCCTTCTTGTGTTGTTTTTTTCAACAACAACAAAAAAATCGGGTGACTATTCGCCAATAAAAAAACGCGCACACACAACACGTCGAGTCGAGCCACAAGAGCCACAAAAGAGTTGCGCCAGTCGATCAGATACAAAGGGAACCACAGAACTCCGCACGCTGCCTGCCGCACGCAATTACGCTATTAATATTAATAGAACCGAAATATTGTTTACGGGGGGGGGGGGGGGATAGTAATCAGAACCCGCCATATCCACAAAAATCCATACATTCCGGTAATTTCACTGAGCATATTTGGTCCTGATTACTACAACGGGGGACCATAGTTCATAGGACCTATGGTATACATAAAAACCCATACATTTACCTATTTTTACTAACAAAATTTGGTCCCGTTAACTATGGACCCCCGTACTATGCTCCGCCGCGATATTATACGATAGAGGTGCCACGGGGGGCCATAGTAAGTAGGACCTATGGTATACATAAAAACCTATACATTTACCTCTTTTTACCAACAATGTTTGGTCCTATTTACTATGGCCCCCCGTGATATAATTTATATTACGGGGGGCCATAGTAAATAGGACCTATGGTATACATAAAAACCTATACATTTACCTCTTTTTACCAACAACGTTTGGTCCTATTTACTACGGCCCCCCGTAATATATACCTGGTAGCACGTTTTGGCACAACCTTTTTCTGAATGACGAGGCTCCTTGACCCCAAAATCGTCGGAAATTTCGTTCTCGTATGTCGCAGAATTTTTCGTCGTATTACATGCTTGTTACTATTACCAGGCCATGGGATGATGGTTTATCGGGCATGGTTGTCACTTTTTACACTTTGCCCCAAAAATCAGATCTTAGGGCGAGGCACAGGAAACTAACTCCTCTTTTGTGAGGAAACTCGGAAACAAAAACGGTGAAATTCTGCTGCACCATAGCACGCGTCTAGCAAATCAATAGCGACCACCCTGTCTCTAGATAAAAGAACCGCTTCTATTGAATATTAATGAATAACTATTACGGGGGACCACAGTAAATAGGACCGACGGTACACACGAAAACCAATACATGTACCTATGTTTACTACTACGGGGGGGAAAATAGTAAATAGGACCTACGGTACACACAAAAA
This sequence comes from Macrocystis pyrifera, assembly GCA_031763025.1. NCBI lineage: Eukaryota > Phaeophyceae > Laminariales > Laminariaceae > Macrocystis > Macrocystis pyrifera. The sequence continues at coordinate 12,243,999 of JASSKH010000009.1, forward strand.
CGTATATATTTCCCTATTTTTACTAACAATATTTGGTCCTATTTACTATGGCCCCCCGTAACAACAATATTTAGTCGTATTTACTATTTATATATCCATCACTTTTACTTTCCAGCCCACTCGTAGGAGGTTTTACCCTCGACGATCTTCTGGACAAGCCGTATGTCACAGGTGTCGTCCCTTCTCCCCCCCGGTACGTGCCTTTGTTTTTTGTCGCGCATAGGGTTCAGCATTCCCACTGCTCGTCGATTTTCATCGAATGTAGCCAACTCACGCTTTCGCGCTTTCCGCTTATCAATTTTTTTTTATGCAAGAAAAAGTCCCTATGATCATGCACTCGGTGAGACTTGAACCCACGAAATTGATCTTGACAGGCACGCGGACCACCTACCAAGCCACCGGGGACCCCCCGTAATAAACGGTCTTCGTATTTCGGCACAGTCAGCTAGCTCACAGCCCCAGCAACCCTTCGCACACAGATGAAGTACGAGCACGAATGCCCCCCCCCCCCCCTCTCTCTCTCTCTCTCTCTCTCTCTCTCTCTCTCTCTCTCTCTCACCTGGGCCTGCTGCTGACCCAGCACCGCTGCCGCCGCCTCGGCCTCCGCCTGGGCTAGCTGCCGCCGCAAGTCTACGGCGGCCTCCTCCGCCGATCGGCACGCCGCCGCCGCCGTCTGCAACTCCTGCGAGAAAAGAAAAAAAAGAAGAAAAAAAAAAACGCGGGTCAGTTTGTTGAGAGGTGATGGGGTATCGAACGAGAATCCATCTATTTTTTATTTATTTTTCTACTCGATTTTTTAGTCGGACTGATTTGATGTCCTACAAATTATTTTTTTTACGTACATACGATACGTGCTCGACTTTTTTTTCCTGTCTGGGGGTTTCTTGGTGAGGGTTACTAGGGTTTCTTCTACGAGCGCCCAGTCTCTTCCAGCTCCCCACTCCCCCCCCCCTTCCCCCCCCCTGCCTGATCGGCGAAAACCCGACGCTCTTCCCCCTGGCATTGTAGGGATGCGAGGGTCTACGGTCATACGGCTACGGCCATGCATGACATGAATACCCCCGCCGCCCGCCGCCCTTGACTTTCGCGGGTCTCGCCCTCCCACCTTCCGCCCCGCCTCCTCCGCTGCCTCCCTCGCCTCCGTTTCGCGCGCCGCCGCCGCCCCCTCCAGAGCAGCCTGCAGGGACTCCCACGCCTTCCTTTCGCGTCGAGCATCCTCGGCTGCCGCGGCAAGGGCCGCCTCTGCCGCCACCGCGGCGGCCGCCGCCTTGGAACGGTCGGCGTGTCGCGCCCACCTGGGTTTCCAGACAGAGTAGGACGGCGGTAATCGCGCGGGTAGTATAATGTATTGTTGCAAAGAGCATGCCCTAGCCCATTTTCTTAGCGAACTCGGTGTCTCGCGCCCACCCGGGTTTCCCATACAGAGAAGGATGGTGGGGATCGCGCGGATGCAAGCACACTGAACTGTAAACAGCCTGACGCGAGGCATGACTGCTGTTGCACGCTGAGCCACTCACTGCTGGTATACAAATTCCCACCCGACAAGAGCTTTCCAAACAGAGGACGACGGCAGGAACCGTGTGGGTGGGTACTGTACATGACAAACGCTGACCCCTTTACTGCTCCTTGGCGAGGTCGGGGTCCCGCGCCCAACCGGGGTTTTGTAAAAAACACACAAAACACCATGATGTCATAAACGGAATATCGAACAAACGCGCCCGAGGATTTACCACGCAGCTTGCAAAGTTGATCCACTCAATCAGTCGAACTCACGGCTGACGCATTATGTACGATTTTAGTAAAACTCAAAGAAGCAGACCGCTGTAATTGCGCGGGTAATACAGTGCACTGCCGTAAAAAAAAAAAAGACCATGCCCTTAAAAACCCATTGAGTGCTGTCATGTAATTCCCACGTGGTTTTCCAACCGAGAATGAAGGCGGTAGTCGCGCGGGTGGGTACTGTAAATAACACATTGTACGCTCGCCCGATTACTGCTCGTATGAGTTCCACCTGGGCTTCCAACAGACGAGGACGGCGGTAGTAGATCATCGGAAACATTGTGAATGGCATGCCCTCACCCTCTTACTTCTATTGTGATAAATAGTACTGACAGGCTTACACAATTACGGGGGACCATAGTAAACAGGACCAAATATTGTTAGTAAAAAAAGGTAAATATATAGGTGTTTGTGTTTACCGTAGGTCCTGTTTACGATGGTCCTCCGTAATAGACTGTGTAACTGGCTAGCCTTTTACCATTAGTCCTACCGGGCAACATCTTCACACAATAGCAACCAACACCTCAGACATACGTTCGGTTCCCAGTTCGCGATCGAGCCACTTCAAGGGCAGATCAATTTCCCGATCTTGTGCGCATGATCTATAAACCATAAGCTCGTGTTGCCAGGTTGGACTCGCACAATAGCCTGCATGACCCGTAGTAGCACAGGTTTCCTGGGTTGGATCTGTACTACACAGATCTTGCACAATACATCACAACGGCAGGTGAGGAACTGCTAGATGATCTATCTGTGCACGATCTACTGCAGATCATGACCTATTGGAGGTGTGCATAATTGCAAAAATTACACAACTCTACGTACCGAGTTCCAGCAAAAACTGTCCCCGAAACGTGGGTGTAGAGAAACAAAAACGCAAAAGAAAATGCGGGAGCTGTGAGGCCACTATCGTGAGCTGCGAAGTCATACCGACTGCATAATCTCATAGCTCGGACAGGTCATCGACGCCCACTTCAGGGCAGCTATTTATTCATGACCTGCCATGTTTAGCTCCTGTGTTGATGGGGTGGGGGGGGGGGGCGTATAACCTGAATGTTCTGTCTAGGGCATGTGTCCTCCTTGGGTTGGGTCTGTACAATGTAGATATATACCGCACAGCATATCATAGCTGCAGGTTAGGATCTGGATGATCTATCTGTAGACAGATCAGATAGATCATCGCGGTCTATCTGTAGACAGATGACCTATCTGTGCGAGGTGTGAATAATTAACGCCAGGTACAAATCCAGGCCGTGAAATATGAGGACTGTTGGGACTCCGACGTCGATATCAAACGGTGATTTATTTCCGGCTTACGCAGAGAGCGGTTCCTGGAACACCGGCACGTGTCCCCAACTTTGTAGGCTGCGTGCTAAACGTCGGCCTTGCGCGCGTGTGCTATCGGTTTATAGGGAGGCTTCTGCGCCGCTAATACGCCCTAATATATACCTAAAAACCCGTTGACAACTGAAACTACTGCCAAGATGACCCCAATCAAATTCCTAGTAAATCGCCGAAACGTGGGTACAGCTCCAAAGCGGTTGCATAGAGTACGCCGAAAATGCGATGAGGCCAGCAACAACGGCCTCCACCTCTCCACGAAATTACCCTTTCATTCGACGCTGTCATTCATACGTAAGAAAGTCCGTCTCACAAGACGTTCTTAGTGGGATGCAGCTCTCCCTTCATTTGCGACTCGGCGGACACCTCACGTCTCGCTTCGCGTTTGGTGCAAGCAATCAATGTCCACCTGGTCGGTGAAAACCCGACGTGCTTTGTCCCTGCATTGTAGGGATGCGAGGTCATACGACTACGGCCATGCATGATAATGAGTACCCCCCCCCCGCCCCCACCTCTCTCCCCCTACCTCAGGAAGCACACCGCTAACCGACGGCTGTCGAGCCCCGATAGTGCCGCCGCCGCCGCCCCCGCCGCCGCCGCTACCGCCACCGCTGGGCCGGCCGAAAGCTTACAGATGCCGCCGACAGCATCCCCCACCAGAGACGCCGCCGAAACGGTGGTAGAAACCCCTGTCGGGCGGCGGGAGCTGCGCGAGACGCCCGAGGATCGCACCGCGGCAGCCTTCGGTCCTCGGCCGCCGGCTTGCGTCGAGGCGTCCGAGATATGCTTGTGGTGCGTCGTTGCGCTCTTTCGAGGGGGGTCGAACGGGATTTAACAACAAACCAGCGCGCGAGACGGGAGCAGGGACGGGAGAGAGGGAGGGAGGGAGGGAGGGAGGGAGGGAGAAAGTGGGCAGCGATAGGCGCCGGCCGGCCAGCACGTATGCATACCGTTGATGTTGTCGATCTTCTTATTATCGAAAGGGTGAGCTCAGGTGGCTCACAAAGCTCAACGTCAACCATCAATAACCAACCTCTCACACCTCGGGCACACCATCTACAGATCATCGACTCCCACTCCATGCTCTACATCTTTCAGGGCAGATATATTCCTGATCTGTACCGAATGATCTGTTAGCGCTTGTTGGCGGGTGGGAGCCGTATAATCTGCAAGATTTACATTAGGACATGTTTCCCCACCCACCCACCCACCCACCCACCTCCAGAGCCTGGACACTGCCCCCCCAACGCGTCCCCCCGCCCAGGGCAGCAGCAGCCTCTGCTTCTTGCGATCGCGATCGCAACCCCGCTCCAGCGACAGCCAGCGTTAACTCCGGCGCATCCTTTGCACCGCAGCAAGGACAACCCGCCGTCGGTACCTCGCCGAAACCAACCGTGCATCCGGCTTCCTCCACCCCCGCTGCCGCTGCTGCCGCTTCCGGACCACCACCACCACCACCACCACCGTCGATCACGTACCGAACTCCGGAGGGGTTGGCGCCGACAGGAAACCCAGACCCCCGGCTTTCAAACGCCTTCGTCCATCCCAGCGGGCGACAACCCCCGCCCGCACCTCCACCTCCGCCCCTGGCACCTCTCGCGTCGCTGCTTAAGCCCACCGTTCCCGCCGGGCATGCTACGGTCGCCCCTATGGTTACGCCTCGCCCGCCACGAGCTGCGTCCCTGCGCGCGCCTGGCGCTTGGTGGGCCCAATAATTCCCTCTGCTGCCCCCCTGTGTGGCGACGGTGCGCGGGTCGGTTTTCCGTCCGTTGTTGCTGTTGATGTTCGTGGTGTTGTTGGCGCGGCGCGAAGCCGCCGCTATGGTTGCCGCCGCCGCCGTCGATGTCACCGCCGCCGCCGCCGCCGCTGCCGCCGCGGTTGCGCGCCGTGCTTCCGCGGCGTCTTTGGCCTGTTTCTCCTGCGATTCACAAACAGAAAAAACAACAAGGGTGTTGTGTGTCTGTTTTTCTCTCTCTCTTACAACTCGGTCGGCACGTATGTAAGTACATCATAGCTGTGCCGACATGTATGCCTAGCATCATCACCGTACGGGATAGCAACTCTCGTCGTAGACAAGAGTGCTTGGGAGTCGGAATGGACAAGTCAGGCAGAAGAAACAGGGTTAACTCCTTTGGGCGCTTGAAGAGAGCGACCAAATCAATGATAACGTTTGGTGTTGCCAACCGTCTACGAGCAGAGTAAGCACCCAGCAAGCAGTACGGGCAGGGTGATGTCGAGCCCCGTGCTTTACGACTTGTATCAACCATTGTAACTCGGGACACCAATTTGTACCATCCGGGGTCCAGTCACGCGGCGGCCGTTGCGGCGAATCTTCACATTTTGTCGACAATTATCCACGCTGAAGTCCCGATGGGGCTCAGCTCGGCATATCCAAACTATTACCCTCGGTACGATAACCCGTATTCTTAATCTCGACCGCCACGCGAGGAAGAAAGGGGGCTTATTCCGCCAAAAGACAGAAAAGCACGCGCCGATTCGCAGGGGCTCGAGAAGGGGACGCTACGCCAGGCGATAAAGTTGAAGAATGCAGGGCTACGCACGGGTCGGGTCGAAGCTCGCAAGTCGGGTCGGGTCGGGTCGGGTCGGTTCGGGTTACTAAATCCGACCCCGACCCCACGAGTGAGATTTTGTGAAGACCTCCAGGCTCGACCCGACTTGACACTACCGGTGAGTTGTTCATTACCTCCTGACCCGACCCGGTTATGATCCGTGAACAGCCCAGGGTAAATTGCGATAGTTATTTCAGCAGCAAGAAAAAAAACAAACTACGGAGGCAGAAATAAAATAAACAAAACTCGGACAAGCGGAAACCGGACAAGAGAAGCGGGCGCCGCTTGGCGAGAAGCGCCCGCTCGCACCGATAGGAGTAGAGGGTGGTGTAAGAACTTCGGACACATCTCCTCCAAGCACCAGACACGGTCATACAGCAAAAAGAATACGGCCTGCGCTGTCCTACACACAAAATAAATTCGCACTCGTATTAAAAGCGAAAACCGAATAATCGACGCGGGAAGAGCGGAGCGGGTACCGCTTTTGGCGAGAAACCATGCTCGCGCCGACATAGGCAGGGGGAGCATATATAGCACTTCCGACCAATCGGCCATGCGGCCATATACGGCCTCCGCTGTCGGCATATCAAGAGACGCCGCACTTCGTAGCGGAAACCGGACAGAGCGAAGCGGGTATCGCTCGGCGAGATGCGGTGTGCTCACACCGACATAGGCATACTTGGCGAACCACCTCCGACAGACCAATCCGCCACAAAACAATCACACACGATCATACGGCCGTATACGGCCTCCGCTTTCTGTACCCAAAATACGTCGCACTCTACTCGCTCTCGCCCTCCAGCAGAGCACTCCTCGAGGCCGATCGATCGCCCGCCTCCACACCGCAACAGCCCACGCATACTGGCCGATCGATCGGCCGCCTTCACCGAACAACGCCTACGGATATTACAGACCAAGCGCTCAGACAGGCGGCACTCGCTCACTCACGTGCAAGTCCTGCAGACGGCTGTCCATGACTTCCAGGCGGGCCTCCTGCGCGACAGACCTGAGCCTGCTCAACAACCCGTGCTCTTCCGCGACGTCATCTCCAAGCGGTCCGACGACACCCGAGACACCCTCCATCCCAGCGGGGGCGACGTGACCGGCAAAGGCCGTACCTCTCCCCCACCCCTTCCTCCCGCCGCCACCGCCGCCGCCGCCGCCTCTGGTGACTTCTCCGTCGACCACGGCCGCTTCCTCGAGGTCCTGCAGTAGTGCCCCCGCGCCCCCCTTCCGCGACCCGCCAACCCCAACACCTTCCCGCATCTGCCCGTTGCCGCCTTCGCTCCACCCTTCGCTCCCGGCCGCGCCAAAGGATGACATGGAACCCCCTCCGAACGACACCTCGCTGTCTCCCTCCTCCTCACCAGCCCTTCTGTCCCCACCGCGCATCATCCGCCCGCGGCGGCTTCGGAACCGATCAGCGACAGCGTCGAAACGCGGCGTGGGAACCTCCTCGAGCGCGGCCCCTGCCTCGCCCACCCCCGCCCCCACTGCAGCTTGAAACTCGACTTCATGATCCCTAGAAAAACTGCCGAGACCACCGCGGCTACCACCACCGCCGCCGCCACCGCTGCCGCCGCGGCCGTCGACACCGCTTGTAACCATGCCCGGAGCGTGTAATCGGCCGGTTCCAGCCAGTGCGTTCCTGCCCCTGCTATACTCTACAGCTGGGTCGTCGCGGGGTGCTTTTCGTCCATTCCGACCGTTCGACAACGCGGGCTGCACGCCCGCCAATGTGACGTCACCGTTTGCGGCTGCGGAATTGGCGGCAGTTCCGGAGGGGGCATGATCGCCGACAGTCCCGCCTACAGCCCCGTCCACAGTCTCGCCGACAACCCCTCCAACAGTCCCGTCAATAGACCCGCCGACAGTCCCGTCGACAGTCTCGTCGACAGTCCCGTCCAGCGTCAGGAGCGAGCGTGCGGCGTCAAAAACGCCTCGGCGATACCCGCGGCTCGCGCAAATGGGGTTCGGCTGCCCCCCCCCTGGAGACATTAGGAGGAGCGTTTTCAGGCGCCCGAGGGCGGCGAGGTAGGGGGCGTGGGCGTCCGCGGGCCCCGCGACTCGGTTGTCTCTCGCGTCGAGGTATGTCAGGGAGGACGCTAGCACCTTGGAGAGACGAACGAGGTTCAGAACGAGGATAAATAAACCGGGGAGAAAGGGGCAAGGTTGGGGTTGGATACTCATGTCATGCATGGCCGTAGTCGGGGGAAGGGAGGGGGGAGGGGGGGGGGGGGGCAGAACACCGTAGGGGATGAAGCTCAATTCAATCTCAATGAAACAACAGACCAGGGAGGGTGTCGTATTGCTGCATTGAATGACTTGTCTGAGGCTTGCAGCAGCGCGTCGACCCGACGCTCCGAGTAAGCCTTAGCCTTCGCCGAATCAAGCAAGATTCGGTGGCCGCTCCTGTGGCTTCCTGGGAAGAAAGAAACCGTAAACCTCTCATACTACTTCACTGCCAAAATGGGGGGGGGTGTACTCGATAGGAGAGATGTACTCGATCTCATGCATGGCCGTAGTCGTATGACCATAGACCCTCGCATCCCTACAATGCTGGGACGGAGCATGTCGGGTTTTCACCGACCAGGCAGACATTGCTTGCACCAAGCGCGAAGCGCCGTGAGGTGTCCGGCGAGTCGCATGAAGGGTGAGCTGCATCCTACTAAGAACCGCTTGTGAGGCGGGCTTGCATATGGATGACAGCCTCAATGAGTTAGTTTAATTTCCGGTGTAGCCACTTCCAGAGACAGCAATGGGAGTACTATGTAACTGCCTCTTGGGTGCCTTACCTTGAACACTACGTGATACGATCAATTCTCTTGTGCAGAGTAAAGGTTCTTTACTTCACACAAATGATCTCACTCGACAACCAGCTGTGGGCGACCGCCAAAAAAAAAAAAAAAAAAAAAAAAAAAAACGGTACCCTGGATGTCTAGCTCACGTAGTGAGCGGCATGTTTTACAGTGTCGTTGCCAACCGACGCCAACCCAACCCATATATAATATATATAATGGGGGGGGGGGGGGGGGGGGGGGGGGGGGGGAGGAAAACGTGCACATACCAGGTATACCGAATACTGAAAATCCGTAAAACGAAAACTGTAAATTGAAAATCGAAAAAATGAAAACGAAATAATAAAGTAAAAAAATCCAACCACCAAACGAAAAATTAAAAACAAAAAAATGAGGAAAAAGAAAGCTACAACACAAGAGTGAAAAAAAAAATATAATAGTCACTGTTTCTCAGGTGTGACACTTCACGGTCACCCTGCCCTGGTGTCGCACGATTCAAGGCCCCAACTAACTGCTGTGTTGCCCGGCGGCGCGCGGCGCACCTGCACTCCGTCTAGAGACGAGAGACGGTTGTAGGGCACGAGGAGGCGGCCCAGGCGCGGCAGAAACGGTAACCCCAGGAGACCGTCGATTCGATTGCAGGACAGGTCCAGGCTTTCTAGGGAGGCCAGGGCGCCGAGGTGCTGCGCGCAGGACCGGATCGCCCCGCCGTCGAGCTCATTCGACGAGAGGTTAAGAGAGGTCAAAGCCTGTGGCGGTACCGGGGGTGGGGAGGGGGTGGGGGGGGTGACTCAATGTACGATACTCCCAAGAAAAAAGTGAAAGACGCGCTGCCTGTACTGTATTCATTGTTGACAAGACATTCAGAACAAAAAAAAAAACGCAGTACTCGTACGATATATCTACAGAATGCGTTTGGTGGTTGAACGTCGCCAAAAAATGGATGAACGACGAAAGCAAACTCGGGGACGGAGCCACGCATGCGATATGCGACCTTCCTCTATCAGCCCATCCTTCCACAGGAATAACGAACATATTGCTATCATTGCATAACTATGCTATTGAACAGAGTTGGACAGTACGGTTACACCTGGTACACCTTGGAACTGCTGTTTAGAGGTATGGAGACCTTCTCCCGAGGCGCCGCGACACCAAATACACACGACTCCGGGCGGGGACGTAAGGACCGCTGGGGCATAATAAACACGACGATCAAACGTTCCCTGCATGTCCGTCCAGAGCGGCCCCGGGCAAGAGGTAAAGGGTATGATAGCTGTCGCTCGCTGCGAGGAACTCGCGTGGGCGGACATTTGTAACCGTCAAATCGACTACTAATACCAGGTACCTTGTAGTATTGCCGTGTACCACCACCACTCAGGGCGGAAATATAAGGACCGTATGCACATTAATATGAATAACAAGCGGTCCTTGTATACGCGCCCGGAGTGCAAAGCTGTAAGGCTGTTTCCTATGCGGCTCGATTTCGAGCTTCAGATTTATATTTTTCGATCTCAAAAACGAATGACCCTGCTTATGCAGTCCAATTATGCAAAATCCGGCCGGAAAAAATTCGATCTGAGAATCCGATGACCCAAGCCAAAATCCGACGACTTGGGTCATCAGATTTTACAAATCGAAAAATGGCATGCTCTCCAAATTCAAGATGTTATCCACGACAGCAAACAGCAGCAGAACCATCGATGAGTTCGATGGTGACACAGCTGTATTGCGACGTTGCTTCGCGCCCGACGCGCGGTCGGCAGGCGGCGCGTCCCTCCGTGACCAGACTACAGCCGGTTGGCGCGGGCTCGGGCCTAGAGACCAAGACAAGCGCACTCGGCGCGTACTTCTCCATGGACACGTACTCGTAGACTACACTGCTGTACAGCAGCAGCAGCAGCAACAGTCAGACACATTTTGAAACACAAAATACCAAAACAGCTTGACTCTGGCGCACGCGCCACGTCTCTCCGCCGTCAGACCATAGGCAGTCAGCCTTGGCTCGGACGCTTGGGTCCTACGCGCAGGGCAGTGCACCCAGCGCGTCTCTTCGCGGCGCCAGACCACAACAAAAGCAGTTGGTCTTGGCGTTTGCTCGATTCTCAGCACGCCTAATAAATCTGATTTTTCCGCATAGGACGACTGTTTCGATTTGCCAAGTTCACATCTAAAGATGCGATCGGGTCAAAACCTGAAGCTCAAAAATCGAACCGCAAAGGAAACGGCCTAAGCAGGTGAAAGGCATAGAAAAAGCAGGCGTGCACGTTACGACCAAAAAAAAGTGCGAGCGGCGCCCGCAAACGGCAAACACAAACCTTGAAAAGGCGTTAATACAGGCGATGGAGCACCACCATCCTCTTGCAGGGAAAATTAGGGTGCTTCCAGTACATAAGGAGGCATTTCCCATCAGGGACTATTTTTAAAATTCCGCGAACAACGGCAGGACTTTCCCCAAACACGTAACCCTGAGAAAAACTATGCTTGGGTTTTCGATCTATTGGGTGCTTGGTTTTCGATCTATTGGGTGTTAGTTTGTCGCAATCGTCCCCGCTCCCCCCCCCCCCCCCCCCCTGCCCTCCAAAAAAACAAGGGAGATTTTCAGTCCGACGGAGCGTAGATCCATCCGGCTTCAGATCACCCAGCATATTAAAATCGGCCCCTTTATTTGAGGTCAGGCTGCCGTCTAGATATGTAACCTATTGACAGACTCGCCCAACCCTTTCAGGAATGCAGTCCCATACTGGAGACAAGACACTTAAATTTGAAGTATTACGGGGGACCATAGTTAACAGGACCAAATATTGTTATTGCGGGGGTCCATAGTTAACAGGACCTATGGCATACATAAAAACCTATATATTTAGGTATTTTTACTAACAAATTTTGGTCCTGTTAACTATGGACCCCCGTAATAGTAAAAACAGGGAAATATATAGGGTTTTGGGTCTACCGTAGGTCCTATCAACTATGGACCACCGTAATAGCTTGTCCCCGAAACGGGACTGCAGTCTAAAAAAAACAGATCGACGTATAATATCCGCGGTGCTACAGCAGTATTCGCTCTGCGAGAGCGTGGGAGCGTCTGAAATTCGTATTCGAACTCGTCAACAAACAATACTGCTGTGGTACGAGTACATACTGCTCGTGTTGTGCGTGTCCACATTTTATGCCGATGTGTTCTGTTTGCCGTGTTTTTGCTTTTTGTTGTATCCCCACAGGAGAACTGGCGTTGCTTTTTTGTTTTGGGGCATCGGCGATCGGCGGGAAAACCTTAACCGCAACTTATTTTATAAATTTTGAAATACGTCAGCTGTGAGTTCGACTGATTAAATAATTGATATTGAACATAGTTGACTGTAGGTCGGCGGCTGTCGCTATTTATGCTTGTTCTCATACCTGTTACAGTGTTATTTGATTTATTTTCCGCCGCATTCGGAATTTGACATCGTTTGTCGATGGTGCGCGCGCTACAGAGATCACCTTCTGCTGATACCAGGACGCCCAGGAAGCTGTGACCACAGGGGTGCACGTGGAGCGAAAAAAAAAAAAAAACAGCAGTGCGCCTACGTCCCTTGAAGCACCATCGATTATGCCGTGCTGTAAAATACCAAGCATGGTGTGATGGGGTTTCCAACAATATTCATGATTTATTTTTGGGAATCTATCCGAAACATCCCCCCCCGCCTTGTCACCGAACACAGTTATCGTCATAGCAGAGGCGCCTGTACGTGAAATCTTCTGAGACTTGGCAGAGAGTTGCACACCATCAAGTCAGTGGTGCCTGCCCTGTTTTTTTCTCTGCAAGCGCCCGCGAACGATCATTTCTGCTGTCCGGACTCGTCGACGAAAAGTGGGGTCGCTGCTGGGAGTAGGTAGCAGCCTCGGAGCGCCTTTTTGTCGCCTGACGAACGAGGTCAAGCGTCAGGCAGACCTAGCAGGCTTGGTCCCAAGCTTTCCGTCGGCGCTTGATACTTCACAGTTCGCCTGAAGTTCGAAGAGATATTCGCGATCGACATCGACCTAAAAAAAATATTATATGTTTCCTATGCCGAGGGGCGCCAACGGAGCCTGCGGGCTGGTCGTCGACCTGAGAAGGCTCTAACTTGGGCGCTGATTAGTTTCAACTCTCGATTGAACCCAACCAAAAAACGTGCTCACGTCGACAAGTAAGTCAGTCAGTCAGTCAGTCAGTCAGTCAGTCAGTCAGTCCCCTTCCGCACAATAGTTCCGGAGCGCGTCCAGTTCTCTCCCTCTCGGCGGAGCTATTCGACCTCTTTGCCGCGAGGACCCGGGCAAGTCTAAAATAACACGGGGCAGTTGACGCCAGCTATCTTCCAATCACATGGCCGAAATAACGCGAACGACGGGAGCCATCTTCCAATAAAATCGCTGTATTAACTAACGGGAACCACGGGAACCACGTGAAATCACGCCGCACACAAACTAGAAGAAGAAAGACACAGCTCGCAGCTCGCACACCCGCAGTCACGCGACGATTGACCTTCGATCTCGACATATAATCCATCCATGGTTAACGAGCTTGGTACCGGGCAAGGCCAATGAGTGTAAATTATGGCCTGGGAGGTATAATTGGAATCCGTGGTCTAGGGGGCGTGAGGTTGGCCGCGGCGTCCTATGCTCTTCGTCAAAGCTTTCAAACAGTTCTGTTTCGTGCCAACGGAGAGGAATCGAGAGTTTTTGTCGTCTGTTTTCTACACACCAGCTGCCAAATATGTTTTTAGTAGACGCCTGGCCCACCCACGCCACATATCACCGGCCGAGGTGTGAGAACTGTGATACTAGTGTGGGTCGGAGCCTCTAACCGGCGCGCTTCATTCAGAGTTCGTGACGTAATCGCTGGGTTTGTCGATCGATGTCAAACCTGGAAAATGGTCTATTTTTTGCCATCGGAGAGGGGTAGAAATTTTTTTGTCGTCTGTCTTCTACAGACCAGTGCCAAAATGTTTTTTTATCAGACGCCTGGTCAGCCCACGCCACATATCACCGACCGAGGTGTGAGCACTGTTTGTGACACTAGGCTGGGTCGGAGACCTTAACCAGCGCATTCCGTTCAGATTTCATGACGGTGTCGTTGGTTTTGTCGATCGATGCCTGCCGAGGATTCTCATAAAAGTTGGCTCTAGTCAATGGGAATGACTATACATTGCTCCAGTATCTGCCAGAACAGGGGTTTTACATACATTGCGCGGCGTGCAATTAAAGTCCGCGTAAGCTGTTCCGTGACGTTTAAAATTTGCCGAGGACCCGTATCTCCATTGCTTTGCAGTTTTTTTGGCGGCATATTTTGTACAGGGGCTGAAAAAAATGCCTGATAATAAATGCGGTCTAACCTAAATCAAATAACACTGTTTAGGACCGCAGGTCCGTTTTGGGGATAAACTACTTAGAATTCGACTGGTTAGTCCCCAAAACGGGACTGCAGTTCTAAAAGGGTCAAGTAAAAAGTTTTTTCGTAGCAGGAGTGTCGGTTACGACGATGCCAACCAAAAACGTTTTTACGGCAACTACGGGAAAACAGCCTTTGGGGAAACTTACGCGTAATTATGTCTACCATCAGGGGATGTTCGCAATTATCCCTCCGGACGAAAAAGGCGTACGGCGGGCGCCCGGTGTTAAGAAACGTCAATTCGGTGTCCGGGCTCAAATGTCCTAGTTTTTCCCGACCTTGATCTAACTCTGTTGTCTAGGATTTAGAGTTGGTCCCACTGCTGTTGAGCTGTGTTTCTCAACCCAATTTTCTTTTTGTTCGTGCTGATCTGAGCCTACTTTTCTGATAAACTGTTTCTTACATGCGAGTGCCCATTGTATCCGCTGTAAAAACAATACTAGACGTGGCGATGGAAGTCCGTTTGGCCTTTTCCCAATATATTTCGTGATCGCCTGTGCTTCTGTCGGCAGTGCGGCATAGGGTTAGGGTTTAGGGCCCTAACCCTGCTGTGCTGCTGCTGTGTGCTGGCGAGGCACGCTGACTGCCTGCATGCGGTGTATTTATTGGGATTCAGCCCACCTAAAGTGGCGTTTTTATGGGCAGGGGGACAGCCGTAATTACGGTAAAATTTCCACCAAGTACGTCCATAGGGGGACATACGTGCGTAATTACGGTATATTTTCCTGTGCGCACCTTTTGGTACATTCTGTACACGAGTGTATAATACCTGGTACGTTGATGTTTGGTTACGCGTAATTACGTTTACCGCATAACCGGCATTCTTTTTGAATCGTCCGAATGATTATGGGACAAGAGCCCAATAACTAAATAAAACGTCAATGGAAAAAAAAAAGAGAGGTTCTTGATGGAATATGAAAAGCGACCACTGCTGTTTGCAATCAAATCGCGCAAACCATCGTGCGCCTGCCTCTGCCTCGGAATAGCGGTGCAGCAGACGGCTCCTGTTGACGAGATGCGTCTCGTTGCCGCGAACACGCACATAAATCGCGACCCGATACATGCAGTAGCAAAAAAAAAACAACAAACAAGCTCTCTAGGTAGCAGTACCAAGGTATGTGCATTTTTATTAATAGCAGTATCATACCCAACGCACTATTGCTGCTGCTGTGTCGCAGGCAGCATTGCTGCCTGCTACTGCCGCTGCCCGCTGCTGCTGCTGCTGCTGCTGCTGCCGCCGATGCTGCTACTGCCACCGCCGCTGCTGCGCTGTTTCGATTAACACAAACGAAAACACTCGAAACACTAATAAAACTCTCACACTTACTGTCATGGACTCGAAACCTTCCAGCGACGACACCCGGTTGCTGTGGAGGCTCAGCGAAACGAGCGTCGAGGGCCGCGCCACGCCGTAGGCGGGGAAGTCCACCTCTCGCAGTGACCCAAAGCCCTCGTTCATCGCGTTCAAAACTCGGACTGCGGTGGATTCGTGAACATCAACACGGCTGACCACGTCCTCTACTTCCCCTGCTACCCCTCTCCGTGCGGTGTCGTCCTTGGCCAGGTAACGGCCGCTGCCATTGCGTAGAGGTGGTGGCAGCACGTCATACTCTCGAGAAGGCATCGACAATTTGCTGGACGCGTGCTTCTCGTCGCGGTGGGTGGGGAGAGTAGAGAGGAGCACCCTGCCGGGCGTTCTGGTGTAGTAATGAGATTGTTGCTGTTGCTGATGTTGCTGCTCCTGTGCTGCTGTTGGTGGTGCTGTAGCAGAGTTTCAGCTGCTGCTGCTGTTTTTTTACGTGCCAGCTCCGTAGTCTTTTTTGGTACTTGTTGAAAATCAGAAATTGGAAAAGAAGACGAGTTCGGTCGACGCCGTCTGTAGTGGAGATGCCCCCCAACGTTGACCTAATCTACTGCCGTCCGCAGTGTGGGTAGTTGACAAGCTGCAGCACGCGCTTGATTGGATTCCTCGGCACCTTTCGGACGGGCATGCAGCAGCGACCGAACCCCTCGCTCTAAACAACAGACAAGGCTGCAGAGCTGCAGCGGCAGTTGTGTTGAAACACAGCCCCGGGGCTCGATCCTCCTGATCCCCCTCTTGCTTCCTTGCACAAAAACGCCTCTTCTGCTACAGTGGAACACCCTATTAGACATTCTACATTCTGAAACATGAGACGAGAGACAAGAGACGAGAGCCAAACTCTGGCGTTGACCACGACGCTGTTCCTGGGTTACAACAGCACGTCCTTGCTCTCTGGTTCTGTGTTTCGGGCAGTAACAGCTCAGCGAGAACAAGGTGGTGGGCGACGATACGGGCAGCTCCCTTCCCACTTGCGAAACCTCCTTCGACCTGTTTGGGTGATTCGACCTTCGACCGTTTCGGATGCCAGCGCAGAGTCGTTGCATTTCAAGTTTCAAGCTTACTTGGTGAAGACACACTGCAGGTACGGAACGTAGCAAGTACCAGCCACGGGACGTTCCTACGGCAGAACCTCAGTGAGATAGCCACGGAGGAGAAGTGCGGGGGGGGGGGGGTAGTCACGGCGACCGCAGCTGCTTAGCTGAGAAAGGGAGGGAGACAGGCAGGCAGACGTCGTATTGGCATTGCAGATTGGATTGACTGTGGTCCAAGGATACTGCCACGTTTCCCACATCAGATGTCACCATGGCTGCCGGCGGTGGTACTGGTGCCGCTCGCAGCTCTGACCCTGTCCCTGCCCACCCAGCAGCCGGCGCAGGCGCCCATGGGCATCTGCCATTCTCGCGCCACAGTTGAGTGGACCACGCCGTCGACTGTATCGAACTTGTTTCGTGCTCCAGTGAACGCCACCACCCGCTCGGCTTTCGTCGGACCACACGTGCGACTATCCTACCCTCGACAACGCAACACCACGCCAACGACTACGACGAGCGTGAGCGAAAGCAGCAATAACAATCGACTTCAAGCTGGCGGGGGCATATTTGGCAGCAGAGAGTCCAGCAGGCGCAGACGGATACCCCAGAGGGGTACGCGAAGTCGGTGCGTAGAGGCGATGGACGTCGACGGGCCGGATGTTGCAGGCGGGGCGAAGGGGACGGTGGGGATGGGGCGAGGGGTACCGCCATGGCAGGCAGAGGCTCGAGCCGCGCTGGAGCGACCGAACGTCGAGGTACCTCAGGTATACCAGACGGTATAATAGTACCAGAACCAAGATACCAGGATCCTGGTGTTTTATGCGGTATTTAGTCTACAGCTGTCGCCCACTGTTGTAGTGACGAGTACACAAATAATAGCGGTCAGTTACACATGAAGGCTATTTATTGATGGGTGAATGGAGTATACTTACTGCTGCCGTCCGTGTAACAGCAGTTTACGCAGCAGCAGTTATACATGGTATACAAAATCTATCTATAGTGTAAGTCGTGAACGCCAGGCTCTCGACGACCTGGCGAGCACCCCTCGCTACCTAGACAAGAAAGGAAAGTGCTACAGACTCAAGCCGAACCTGAGTGCGCATGTGCGTACTGACATTCCATACATGAGGATACATACAGCAGTACGTACAGTACTCGAAAGTATCATACTGCTGTTATACCTATACAAGTATGCACGTCGGACATGTACCAGTATATATTATAGCAGGCTCCGGGGCCTTCGACACTCCGAGGGATGCAGCTTGACCTACAGAGTACACATGATACTCGTGAGAAGTTGGAAACATCTAAATAGCAAAACGTATGGCATGACATCGTACCTGGCAACATGCTGCTGTAGATATGCAGATTGCCACAAGACTGCCATGGCTAACACCCCCAAGGCGAGTACAATTCTACAGCTGTAATCGTCGCAAGGAAGGCAAGCATCGAGTAGCCTGTACACCTCGTACCCCGCACACAACACCAGTACAGTACCAGCATGTATTTATAGCACAAACAGTAGTAGTACGAGCCGGGTGTCTCATCCTACTCTCACACGTCTTTTTCCGCAAGCGATCAGGACGGCGAGATTGCCAGCTGCAACACCCGCTCTACACTTTTCACGATGTATGACTCAACATTGGTACGTATGAGTATTCGTAAACTGCTCGTAGTACGGAAGGAGGCACAACGACGACATACCAGGTACTAAATACGATATGATTTTCACCTATAACGGGGGACCATACTCGTAGTAAATAGGACCCAATATTGCTAGTAAAAATAGTTAAATATATAGGTTTTTGTGTGTACCGTAGGTCCTATTTACTGTGGTACCCCGTAATAGAGCGAAACAAAGCAGCAGCAGCAGTGACAGCACCGCGTAGCTCTGTTGGTGCTTCGTGGTTGAGATGCCCTCAGAAGGAGTCCCAACTCTTGAACAGCACGACAGCACCCCTACTTGCCGTAGCACGAGTAAAGGGAAGTCGCCAGAGTCGCAGGCGGAGGCTAGCCCTCCCTGCTCCTTGTGTTGCCTTGCCATCGATTGCACTGTTTTTGTACGAATCGATGTAAAGAGCTGCGCTGGGAGCGAACAGTTTACACATGTGTGTTGGGATTTGCGCTGCGTCCATAATCGCTTGTGTCCCCGTACTCACGTGTCTATGGCGCGAATGTCCATAGCATATACCTGGTATACGTTATTCCTGAGCTGACGAACCCGCCCACCCCACCCCACCCGCGTCGCTGGCGATTGATTACTTCCCCCCGCCCGCCCCCCGAAACAAACCAGCACGGGGAATGGCTGCAAGTTCCCGTGGTCGATCCCCGTCCCCGGCGTAGCTCAAAGGCCTCCTCGGGCGTCAACTGCGGCGCGAAGGCGGACCCGTTCTCCGCACCGGACAACCAGTACCGCGACTCCTGGTTAGATACGCTTTGTATCAACCTTTTGAGCAGCCGCATGTCGGCCGCCCTTAAGGTGGAAGCTCGGGTTCTCCCCACGCGAAGCGGCACCGGCGGTAACGGCAGCGGTAGCGGCAGCGGCGGCGGCGGCGGCGGCGGCGGCGGCGGCGGCGGAGGCAGAGACGGAGGCGATGGTGATGGTGGAGGTAAATCAACAGGGGCAGACGGTGACCCTGCCTACAACAACGGGGTGCGGCCGGGGCGCGGATCAGCGTTTCCTTCGCTGCCGGTGATCGCCGTGGAAGGCGCCGGTGAGCAAGGGGGCATGTTGGGAGAGAACGGCGACGGTGGCAGTGTAAGATTTCCAGAGGCGCGGCCAGCAGCAGCATTGGCGGAAGACTATTTCGCCCCGATACCTCCAGCGGAAATGGTCGACAGCGCGCCCGACCGCTCGAAAGTAACTAGGGATAAACGGGGACCTGCTGCCGCCGCGGCGGCGACGGCGGCGGCGGCGAGGACGGTGATGGCGACGGCGGTGGCAGCTGCGGGAGGGGGGGAGGGGGTTACGATCTGGGACTGGGCAGGGGGTGGGTACACGTATACAGACTATGTTGCCCTTGCGACGGCGCTGCAGGCGGGACCTCCCGAGCGCCAGAGAGAGGTGGTGAGGAGCGTCTTGCGCTCCGTCTTCCCCGCGTGGTTCCCGGCATTCTACCGAACCATTTTCCCGCCGAGCAAGGTGTGTTGTTGTTGGTAATGATGTTGTTGTTGTTGGTTTGTGGTTGCTGTTGCGGACCAGCTACACACCTCCCATGTCATATAAACAAATGCGTTTGGTTATCGTTCGTGCTGGTCCCTCCGCGGCTCTTTCCATGGGCGAGGCATGCCTAATGTATGGAAAACCCTGCCTCCCCTCTGACTGAGGTTGAAGCAGTGGACGCGCGAAAAAACAATAAAAGAGACAAGACCCACATACATGCGCAGAAGCAGCAGCAGAAGCAACAGAGTGCCGCAGCAACAGCAGCAGCCATTGCAGACAGCAACAACAGCTTCATTCGACTCCCCGTCATTAGTTAATACATCGACCAATCAACTTCGTTCATTTTCCCTCCAAGAATTGGTACGTTGACCAACCAGCTTTGTTCAAGTCCCCTCTAGTCGTGAATTCATCGACCTGCTAGCTTCGTTCAACTCCTCGCCAATAGTTTATACATAGACCAATCAACTTGTTCAATTTCCCCCAATAGTTGAAACATCGACACCAATAAGCAAGCATTGTCTGCCTGGTCGGTGAAAACCTGATGTGCTCCGTCCCGGCATTTTAGGGAGGCTAGGGTCTATCCTCATACGACTACGGCCATGCACGATATCGAGTACACCCCTCGCAAGGTAAGACATGGAAACCAACCAAGGTCTGTTAAATCTCCCTCCAGCAATGCATGCGCCGACGAACAATCGCATTGCACCCCCCTCCGCTGTGAAATCCGATGAAGCCCAATGCGTGCTGTGCATACAGTGCAGGACCCCCCCCCCCCACCCCTGACTGGTAGGCTTGTACTCGTCGACCTTACTGCGTTCCTTCTTCCGCTCGTTCGTCTGGTTATTCAAGTTTTCGGCGGAAGTGAACGCATTCATGTGCCCCCCGCTGTTCTCATGGCTGGTGGGCAAGTCGGAGCTCATCGACGGCGTGGTGGATTTCAAGGTGAGCGGGATCGCGAGGACGAGAGGGGGGTGGGGTGGGGTGGGGGTGGGGTTGGGGGAGCAGTATGTGTAATAATGTCTGACCCGCATATATATCACAACCAGGGTAGGGGACGAGCGTATGGTTTTGGCCGGTGAATCTGACACACTCAGTCGTAGTCAGCGGTGAAAGCCAATGCAGTCACCTCTCGATCATATTCACCATGGCTGCTCTGAGCAAGTGTCCGGATGAGGAAAGGAACAAACGGTGCTCCCCTTCGTACGCCGCCCCGTTCAAGACCCGCGTCTGTTCCCACATGAACGCGTGTGCAATCCGCACCATTTGAAGCGTGCATCCCATCCCATTTGACTCGTGCATCCCGATCCATTCGAAGCGTGCATCCCGTCCCATTTGTAGCGGGCATTCCATTTCACCCACAGCGCGTCTTTGGTTCGATGCTCCGCGGTCGGCGCGGGTTTTATTTCCGGGCGCCCCTCTCGCCGACGGTATCATAGGGGTGGCTAGAGAAGTGAGGAGAGGTCCTATACGTTAGACATGGCCCGTTAATTCCATGCTCGGATGGACATTTGAGAACCCCCCCCCCGCGGCCACGCGGTGCCCGACCCACTCGAACCTCTCCTTGGCCGGCGGCTAGTCAAACGGCTTGGCCAGCGGCTAGGCTAGGGGCTTGGCTAGTGACTTGGCTGGCGGCTTGGCTAGCGGCTTGGCTAGCGGCTTGCATCGCGGCTTGGATCGCGGCTTAGCTGTCGGCTCAGCTCTCGCCTTGGCTGGGTTCGCTGCTCTACTACCGTCCCTATGCCTACAACATCAAGAGCAACTCGATCGATATTGTGTTTCTGTTTTGTTACACCCTCTGGTACCAAGTTACTTTACTTCTTATTTTGCCGTTTCTTCTGTTTTTGGTTCTGCTTTTATTTTAAACGTTTTGCTATCGTTTTTTGTCGTCAATTTTTTTTTTGTTTCCTTGATTCTCGTCTTGGAAGCAGAGCGCGGGGGGCGCGGAGGCCGGCAAGGAGGTGTGGCGAAGCACGGTCAAGGTGGAGCGCTGTCGCTACCTGGAGGCGAGCAAGTGCAAGGGGACGTGCATGAACCTCTGCAAGCTCCCCACGGAGGCATTCTTCAAGGAAGACCTCGGTACAAAACACCTGCATTCGTCGATTCCTGCTGCCGTACATGCAAACCGTTACCAATCGAGACGAGACGCACCACAGAGGACTACGTACGAGAACTGTCGCCGCTGTTGTGGTTGTGGTCCCTGTGGTGATTAACCCGATGATGTTGTGTGTTCGTACTTCGGAGGCGTGCTATGATAGAGATAGCACTTGTTCGGCCAAATATTTCAGACTGATCGGACTCCTCAACTCAATATCGTTGGAACACCTTTCGCGTTTTTACAAATATTAAATTATTTCGTGAGATACCTATAGTAATCGGGTCGCACTTTTTTGTTTGCTTTTCTAAAAAAAACAGGCTTTGGCTGAGATGTAGAGCTCCTATACTTTGATCAAAGCAAGAACTACTGTAGGTGCTACATATACCGCAGCACGTCTCTTCGTAGGCATGGTTTTTTAAGTTATTACCGCCTTTTGGTGTCGTAGGTGTGGCCGCTGCGGTAGTTACCCCGATGATGCTTCGGGGTTACACATGTTGGAGGCATTTACTGCTGGCGGTATTGCAGTTGTACCCCTCGAGGAAATTTCTCAGCAACGCGTAGCCACCACTACCACCACAGCGACAGCCAAACCAGCACCAACAGCAGCAACAACATACAACCACCACCAGCGCCACCACGACAGGAACAGGCGCACCGAGAAGAACCGGCACAACGGTCACAATAACAAATAACAGTAACACGAGCAGCCGCGTATTACCTCCTACGCGCCCTTGCCCCCCTGGAAAGAATACGACATCTGTCTTCCGTGCTCGTCCGCTCCCGTTCGCAGGCATGCCGCTGCGCATGACTCCGAATTTCGAAGACCTGTCGTGCGAGTTCGCCTTCGGGCAGGAAGCCCTGGCCGTCGAGGACGACCCTCTCATGCAGGAGGTGACGCGGAGGGTGGTCTGGGGTAATAAGATCGCACCGCTTTGTTCGAAAAAATGGTTCGCTACTCGGACAGATGATCGACTTGTACTTGATGATCTAGATCTTTCAGGGAATAGGTATTCCCTCTGATATGTACCAGTTATGGTTAGCTCCTGTTGCCAGGGTGGGAGCCGTACAATGTTCATGATCTAACTCATGTTTTCCTGGGTTGGAACTGCCCTATAAGGCAGATCCTGCACAACCTCTCACAACGGCAGCTGAGGAACTGCTAGATGATCTAGCTGTAGACAGATCAGATAGATAGGTCATGATCTGTCCGAGATGTGAAATGGATTGCGCACACTAGTCCTAAACGTTGGGTGGTTGATTGGGTTTGGGGTAAGGGTTGGGGTTAGGGTTTGGGTTACAGGGAGGTGCCCACTTTGACGCCATCCGGTTTAAGACTTTCCGGGAGATAAGACCAGGTAAATAGGGTTGTCATGAGTGTGGGATATTTTTTGCAGTTGCAAAATATAAGACCATGAGTAGCGATAAGACAACGTGAATGGCGTTGTCACGGGGTGGCCTTGAAAATGGGTACCCCACTGCTGTAGTTATGTTCGTACCTTACAGAAGCGTCTGTCAACCATTTTTTAGAATAAGTTGTGAGCTACCCTCGGGTTGGGGGGGGGGGGGGGGGGGCGACGTGCGCGTGGTTTGTACTTGAAACGCCCGCAGAGAGCTATGAGCTGCTGTATGCTGCCTTCCTCCAGCCTCCGTTACGAGTAGCAATAGCAACAATGCGCTTTGTATTTCGCCTGGGAGAGCGGAATTGTATTTTTCCCGTACAAGCTCTCTCTGCCGTATACCTTTGCCCGGTCGGTGCTACGGTTAGCAAACCAGCTACCGTAGGAGCTCTCTTGTGTCGAGGTGGTCTTGTGTTACCGTGAAAAGATGGGCCTCTTGTTCGTGATAATCTCTTTTGTTGTACTCGTTTCCGTGCATTGCAGTCCGCTCGCTCTGCTCTCTCCTGACGTCGCACAGCGAGCAAGCGGCGTCGCCAGCCACCAGCCTCGGTCGAAGGACAAACGTCACAGGATCGCCTTTAATCCCCCCCCCCCCCCCCCCCCCCCCCCTCCCCCCGCCTCGCCCCCTCACCCTCCCCCCCCCCCCGCTGTTTTCCAACGGAATTCCCCCCTCTAGCCATGCTGGGTGCAGTGCCTCAACTCCGGGAAGCAGCCAAAGACACCCCAGAGAGCATGCCACACCATGCCGGAATCCCCCTTGAAGAGATAGCGGGGCGCTGCCGGCCCTCGCGTTGTAGAGGTCAGCAGCAGCTACTGCCGCCGCCGCCGCCGCCGCCGTTGCCGCGGCCGACCCGAAAGTAGGATTAACTTTACGTACTTTTAATTGGACCCACGTCTTTGGGAGGACGTTACTACTTGCAACTAGCGTGGGATGCTTCCAGTGGTGGTAAAAAGAGTTGACCGTACGAGTATAGCGATGGCGAGAAAAGCGACGCTGCGGCTCAAGGGGTGTGTGTGTGCTCATGTCATGCATGGCTGTAGTCGTATGACCATAGGCCCTCGCATCTCTACAATGCCGGGACGGAGCACGTCGGGTTTTCACCCGCCAGGCAGACGTTGCTTGCACCGAGCGCGAAGGGAACCGTGAGGTGTAAGGGCGGGGATAGCTATACACCGGTAGCGTGTAGTTGTGGCGCGTGTGATATGAGGAGGAAAGGGGGGGGGGGGGAGGGGGGGGGGGGGTTTGGGGGTTGGAAGTTATGGAAGCTTTGGAGGCTTTTGTTTGAAGACTTTATTCCACCTCCGCCACGTGTAATTAGGCTTTGATTAAACGAAGCGCTCGAGGGTGCGCTGCGCACGCGCATTTGGCGACGCGCAGACCCTGCGTGCCGTCGGAGTAGAGTTATCGTTATCATCGGCGAGGGTAGGTGAGTTCACCGGGAGGGGATATGCCTATTCCCGCTGTAAGGGGGAAGAGAGGGGCGCGTTCCCTGATCGTTGCATCCAGGCGTTTCGATTTGGTTGCGTACTGCTGCTGCCGCTGATATAGAGGATTCGACAATTTTGACTTGTTGTGTGACAAGTATTAAGGAGGAACGGGACAAGATGCGGCTTCTGCTGGCATTCCCAAGGGAGACGATGAGTGCGTTTTCACAGGTGCTATGTTCGCGTTGCTGTGTCCGCGTGTATGGGAGTGGGGGGGGGGGGGAGGGGGGGGGGGGAGGTCAGAGCCGGCCCTACATACCTATCAGTACGTACCTATCAGTACTGCTGTACAGTAGGTTGTTGCACCAGACGCAAACCGAAACACAGATCGTTTCGCGGAACGTCCCCCGTCACCCACCCAAGGATAGCCAGCCCTCCGCCGTGCTTCGCGAGCGAACAGCGTGCCGCTTTGGTGTGGTGGTCGAGCAAAGTAACTGCCTGCTGGCCGCATCGTACACGTACGAGGAAAAGTGACGGAGGTTACATTTTGTGCAGGGCGGGCGAACACCACAGGTGCTGCTGCGGCTGTTTTTTTGTAGTCGCTGCATGCAACCTCGCCACCTCGCCTTAGGCCGCCAGTGTTGGTGTTGGGGAAGGAGGATGGCGATGGCTCTCTCGCTCTCTCTGACGGTTTAGGAGGCGTTTTCTCAATCGCGGTGCGGCCGTCGCTTGCTCTCTGCTCGGCTCCCGAACTTCATAGATAGGAAGAGGAGTGGGGTCGCCAACCGCCTGTGGCTGTTGCAAGCGACGAAGTGATGCGAGTATTAGGGCAGGGGAGGCGGGATTTGGACCCACACCTTGACGTTTGTTTGCCGAGCGGTGGCGGGGTGGGGAGGGGGCGGGGGGGGGGGGGGGTGCACTCGATATCATGCATAGGCGTAGTCGTATGACCATAGACCCTCGCATCCCCACAATGCAGGGACGGAGCACGTCGGAGTTTCACCGACCAGGCAGACATTGCTTGGGGCGGCGGGGGGGGGTCGATGCGCAAGTCCCAGCGTGTGTTGGTTTTGCCGCCGGGAGGTTGTGCTGTATCGATGTTGCAGTCCGCTTACATGTTATTCGGCCTTTGGGTGAACCGTGTGTATGCACGCCAGAAGTATGGTAGGGTATATAGATGGGCAACGGGTGCGGTTTGGTAAACGTTTTGCGGCGTGTGTTTTTTGTATTCATTGGAGATCGTTTGGGGACTTTTTTGTGTTTTGGTCGGGCCATATGGATTTTCGCGGGTGTTGTTATACGTAAAGCCTTTGCAACTAAAGCTGCGCCCACTCTTTGGGAATAAAATACTTGAAATTAGAGCAGGTATTTCTGTAGGCGCGAACGGTGAAAGGGTTAAATTTAACCGCCTCACTAGTACCAGCCGGTTCCAATTGTCGTTGTGTCGTCGTCGGACATTTTCGTTGAAAGATGGTCGTTTCGACTGTATGTAATCGTCGGTGTGTATCCCACACAAGCGAGCAGTGTGCAGGAATTGGAACGGCAGCGCCTGAAGTACGGGAAAGGGGGGACACGACTGCCTCGCGGCCCCTGCTGTCTCTCTACCGGTGTTCCATCCACGCGCCGCTGCCGGGGAGGGCCGGAGCGGGGTTGGAGTTGAGGAGGGTAACAAGGAGCGGGTGGGTGCTCATTGATTCCCGCCGCGGAGAAAGGAGCACCACAACCAGTAGTGGCGTTTCGAAGTACCTGGGAGTAGGACGTTGGACAGAAGACGGTTCCTGCTATTCATAGTATTCCCTTTACGTGTATTACACCCCTCCGTGTGTGCGCCAGACCGGCTGTACATGGGTGGGGCCAATATTTTTTTGTTTGTCTGACGCTGAGAAAAAAAAGAATGTTGACCTGCCGTTCTACTACTTCGTACATGGACACGTTACGCCAGGTCGACGTTAAGTATCGCCAGGACCGTGAATGGCACAAAGGTTAACCCTTTCACGCCTCGGGCAGGTCATCGATCCCCGCTGCATGATGTGTATAGGCCTTTCAGGGCAGATTAATTCCTGATCTGTATCTTCTACCTGTACAGTGGTAGCTCGTGTTGCCGGGTGGGAGCCCTACAATGTGCATGATCTACTTAAGTAGCGCAAGTTTCCTGCATTGGATATGTGCCATACAGATCCTGCACGACGTATCACAATGGCGGGTTGGGATCTAGATAATCTACTGTAGACAGATAGATAGATCATGATATGTCCAACGTGTGAACCCTTTTGAAACTCAACGTCAAACATTTTAGGGTCTGCAGTCCCGTTTTGGAGACAAACTGCTTATGATTTGAGTGCTTTATCCCCGAAACGGGACTGCGCTCCCTAGAACACGACGAATAGCGCTGTCATGTAAAGAATCTAGGAAGAGCGTGCGGCAGTGCACACATTATCACACTGCGGGCGTGCCGTGCATCTCCCTTTATACGGTACGCCTCAGACACCACCAGCATTCTCTAGCCGATGCTGTGATTGCAGTTCCCCAGCTTGCTGGCGTCTTCTACACGGAACTTAAGCTCCAAATGAACCTTTCCGGCCAAAACGTGTACTCGTCACACGCCAAAATCGCCATACAACGGCATACCAGTGATTTTTACGCGGGTAGAGAATCAAGTGAGGTCAAGACCCAAATATGCCCAGAAGGGGGACGCCAAGTACTGTTTTCTGTCGCAGTTTACCATAGTTTATGTCAAACGGCCCAAGACTCCGAGAAAGGTTTCACTTACAGTACAGAAAACACTATCACCAGTACGCTGTACTACTCTGTTCGAAACTATAGGACCGTTTGAATCAAATAGTAGTACACAAGCGGTCCTTATATACCGGGTCAAAGTGGTATTTGTATCGAGTTACAGCGAGACACAGCAGAAGATAATAACTGAAGATCGTTGCAGCAAAATACAGGACGGGGCAACAACAAGCGGCAAAACAACGACACGCGCCACCGAGTCGCGCAAGGCAACACACAGAAGGCAACGGCACGCCGACCCAGCACCACACACACAACGCCAGTCGGCTGCAGCAGCTTCCTCGTACGTACACCAATAGCAGCACGCGAGCATCAGCCAATCAGCAGCACTCAGAAGCGCTCGGAAGAAGGCTCCTACTCCGAACAAGGTTGCTCTCTTCCACTAGGGACGAGGTTGATGGAGGTTGGGTGGCGCGACTCGTGATCTGCGTACTGTAGTTCACTCGGAAATAAGGGGGTCGAGGGTCCATAACGTTGCGAGAGAGAGAGAGGGCCCGGCTTGGCGTCGTCAGCGTGGGCGAGCGCGACGCTACCACGGGGATTGTGGTGGGCGGTGGCGGCGGCGAGAGAGAGGGTCGGAAGTTACGAAACGGACACGTTGGTTTCGAATTTCGGCGACAGAAGACCCCAGTAAAAAACTGGGGAATGACAATAAGACCGTTTGTTTGGGGGGAAAAAAACGTACTGGCATATACCTGGTAGGTTGCACACCTCTGACAGATCGTCGATTGCCACTTGATGATCTGGACCTTTCAGGGCGGATAGTTTCCATTTGACGATCTAGACCTTTCAGGACAGATAGATAATATATTCCTGATCTTTATGATCTGTATGATCTAGCTCATACTGCCCGGTGGGACAGTCGTACATGTTTCTCGGGTTGGATCTATACTACACAAATCCTGCAAAACCTCTCACAAACGCAGGTGGGTGAGAAACGAAATGATCTACAACAAACAGTAGACCATCATCAGTCCGGGGTGTGGTAGGTTACGAGCTGCTGAGTTGGAGTGCGGCGGGGAGTCTTCGATAAGACAAGACTGGATGCTCCGTTACACATGAAAGACCCAAGGGAAACCTAGGGAATGCGAAGCAAACAATTGTGCATGATATCTAGAGGAACGCAGAAACTAGAAACGGGGTACGTACGGTCAACAACCCGCGCGCATCAATTCAACAACACCGACCCTTCCCAAACAATTGGCGGGGGAAGCATGACGGCGTCACGCATTCAGGGGCGCCATGTTCGGCTTCGAGGTCAACAATCCAGCTTTCTCGCCGTACGCATTATCCGTATCTATAAAACAGAACTGCTGTATTGCTGTTGTTATTGTTGTTGTTGTTGTTGTTGTGCTTTTGTACTGTAGGTTGATTTCCTAATCACTTCGGAGTAGGATGGACGCCCTGGTGCGTTTCGGCCCCGGATCTCGCCGTGGGTAGTCAACGGTCCAGCTTCCTTGCCGTAAGCATTTATAGCAGAGAGCGACGCATATACATACATATTACGCATGTGCTGCATGTTGTGATGTGAGTGAAGTACTCACGGGCTATAGATTTATATGATATAGTCTGCAGTTTTGTGGTCTCAGGACTACGGGAATAATCCAAAGAATGGATCGTCCCGGTAGTCGAGAGTAACGTTCGTTTAGGAATGTTATCTATGGCGGATAGCCCGTTAGACGAGAGTAATGTTCCTTAGCGGAGATAGGACCATGAAGTTCTTACATTAACAGAAGAACGATCGGTAGCCATAGGAAAGTTCTGTAGGAGTACATCAGATAAGAGGAATTTAGGAGAGCTTCTGGCGTGGGGTGGGACAAATATATCTGGGTGTCGAGTCCCCCCCCCCCTACCTCTCACCTCTCTACCAGAGCACCTCCTTAGCTCTCGCCATCAATAAAGAAGATCTAAATCAGAAGAAGCGAAGCACTGCTTCCCAGCTGCCAGATACACCTGCCTCCCTTACCCTTACCCTTACCCTTACCCTTACCTCGGCCATCTCTTCACATCTGGCGTCGTCGGCAGGATTTTCCCTCCCTTTCCCTTTTCCTTTTCAACTTTTTTTTGTTTTTTTTGTTTTTTTCTCCCACCTTTAGCCAAAGCAGGGTATCAGGCAGACACTGTTCAAGCTTGTAACAAGTGTTTTTTTTTTTCCAGTGCATCCCATCTCCACCAGCTTTTTCAAACAAAACAGGCTACAGGCTGCCTATCATAGAACTGTAATACCACAAAGGCAGCACAAACTAGTGACATAACAACTGTTTCTCCCTTGTTTGTCCAGCTTATCTCAGAAACAGCAGCTTCATGCTGCTCAAATATGGTACTTAAAAACTGTAGCCCGGGCAGTGACCATTTCCAAAGTGATGAACTAAATGCTGGTCAAATTAGACAAAAAAATATACGCAAGCCATTCTCGGCGGATCAATGTATTCGACCTCCTCCACAAGAGCCGAATGAAACTCTTTTCCACGCTTTTACGTGCCGGAGTCTTATCTCCTTTCTTTTTTTTTCCCCACGTGTACTTCCTCTACGATACCCTACGTATCTCACAACTTATCAGACCTCGCGACCCCCCCGAAATGTACCGGTTCGCTGCCTGTTTTGCCACGGAACGACAAGCTGCCCACCGCTTCAAGCAGGGAATAGCCCGGTATTCTGTGCAGCTACCCAATTGTGCCGGCATGCTGCAATTTCTTCCGACTCGACCTATACGTTTTCTTCTCGAGTTATCTAATTGTATCTGGACGATCGGTCTTGCACTGCCCACGCTCAGTAATCGTCACGCCCAGTTATCATTACGAACATTGGGCATTTCAGACGGAGTTCTGTGCAATTCAGTTCGACTGACATCACTTGAGTGACTCGGGCGCGACTACCGTCAATCACACGCGAGGCGCCTGACACTAGCAAAACGCCTTCCACTATTTGGATACCCTTCGACGGGCACTATAACCGTGGTACACACACCCTCACCACTCCCTATCATACGTCCTTACCGTCACCGCTTGCTCTCCTCCAGATCGGTTTGTTGGTACTGTAGCCGCCTACCGCGATCCAAGCCTGGATCCACCCGCCCCCTCCATCTTGCACCAAACCTATTCCCGCCCCAGTGCAAGCGTTCCACCCACCTAAACATGGCCGAAAAGCTCCTTCCACCAACATGCCCGGCGCCCACTCCCCCAACTCCACCACCCCCCGCGAGGCGAGGTATGTCGCTGGGTCCTCCCGCGCTACGGACGACGACACCCCGGCTTCAGAACCATTCCGAGCGACCTCACGCTACACCTCACTATACCGGGACCTTCTCCACTGGGAGCAGGCACGACCAGTGCCGGGCGTACCATAAAACCGGAGGCCTCCTCACAGGAAACTGGCACCCCTGCTCCCAATCCGGGGTACTACCAAGGCGATCCCACGGCTCTCCGTGAGCGCCGCGCGCCCCTCAAAGCCCACCACGAGCAGCTCCTCCTTCTCGCGAAAGAAAGTGCTGACCTCCTACTCGTGTTACCGCCCTCCCCGACCCTTTCAGCCCTTCCAGGTCTGATATCCTTCGAGGTCTGATGTCTTCTAGGACCCGCCATCGCGTCGCCGCTGCCGCGGCAACCCCTCGGCCCACAGCCCACTATCGCTTTGGACGCCGACCACCACCCGTCGTACGCAAATGACCTACACCCACCTACCGTGCGACCACGCCCCCGGCCGGGGCCCAGCTAAGACTTCCTCAAACGACGACGCCTTCAGCTACAGCCTCCGCGACACCCGCACCATCGACGCCACCCGAGCCATTGACGCCCACTATACCAAGACCTACCCCTTCAACAACGTCGCCGCCGCCGGCACCAACACCACCGTCACTGCCCCTTGCGGAGCCCGTCGTCGAACCCAATGATGAGCCCTACCTCCTCGCCTGCGTCGAGCGCTACACCTACAAAGACTGGGCGCGAGAACAACGAGTAGAGCCCCTGTGCTGTGCCATTATCCGCTTCCTGTCGCTGGACTCCCCTGCCCCCACGCCGAACAGCCTCCTGGATTTCATCCTCTCGGTCCGGCGCCCACAACTTTCGGACATCCTCACTCTTGCCCCCAAAAGCAAGCTGCATCGTACCGACGACGAAACCACCCTCCTGGTCCAACGACCACCCACAATCCTACCCGGGAAAAGCCTACCACCCCCCCGCCCCCCTTACCTCACGCGTCCACGTACCAATGTTGATACGCCCCTGGGTGCTGAACACATGCCACGCCACCACCTCACTACACCCGGGATTTACCCGAACGATCCGCATGCTGGCACGTTTCTTTTGGTGAATTGGCATGGACTCTTCCGTTCGCTGGTGGATCCGCCGCTGCCTTCAATGCCAGAAGACCTCCCGGTACACCATTCGTTGGCCCATCCTTTCTCTTCCTTTGCCTAACGGGCCTGGCATCACCGTCAGCGTCGACTACTTCGGGCCCCTACCGTTCACACCGCGCGGCAACGTCCTAATCTTCCTCCTCGCCGACCGCTTCAGCCGCCGCGCCCATATGTTTGCCGTTTCAGCGGCGCCGTTCACGCCCGCTGGCACCGCCGATATCTTCCTGAACGAGTACATCTCTGTGTGGGGGTGCCCGGTTACACTCCTCTCCGACAACGGACAGCACTTTACCTCCAACCTTGCGAACATCATCTACGACCGCCTTGGTATCCACAAGGTCAACACTAGCTCCTACCACCCCTGCACCAACGGTGGCGTCGAGCGCGTCAACCATGCGTTGGCCCAAATGCTTACTATGGTCGGCAACGAACAGCAGACCGACTGGGACGTGCTGCTCCCTCACGTGTCGTCGGCCTACAACAACTCCGTGAACGCCGCTACAGGGCTTGCGCCTAACGAAATTCACATAGGCCGCCTTCCTCGCCTCCCGCTCTCGGTCTTCGAACCCGACAACATCGGCGGTCACCAAAGCTTGGACCGCGATCACCTGGTCTGCATCTACCTCGCCACCGACCGACAACGACGTGTCTACTCCCTCCTCCGCGAACTACACCGACTCACCGTTTCGAGTTTCCAGCGCCGCAACGCGCCCATCATGGATGCCCTCCTAGCACCCCTCCCCTTCACCGTAGGCGGCTGGGTTTGGGTTTGCAACTCCGCCTCAACCATCCGTCAAGGCATCAAAAAGGGCACCGACGCAACCGTCCTCAAGACGAAGCTTTCCCTGAACTGGAATGGGACCTTCAAGGTCCTCGCCGTAGGACCGACGCCCGCCTCGAACACCCCCGACAATCGCCCACTTCACGAGCTACTTTTCCCCGATCTTCCATCCGACCTTCCGGGACGGGACTCCAAGCCACGCGTCTCCGTCCAACGATGCAAACCTTGCCGGAACCCCGACGACACCACCGATATCCCCAAGCATCTGCCCGTGGACCTCACTACATACGTGCTCACAGTTTCTGCCGCCAAGTCCCCACCTTACCACGTCACTGTCGATGACGTCACTCCTCCACCGGAACACCTCGAGGTCGAGCAGCTCACTGGCCATCAACTCGTACGCGGCCGCGGCGGGGTCATCGCCGTTCTCTACGAAACCCACTGGGCTGGACTTCTCAGCCCCTCTTGGGAACGCGAGCTGGACCTTCCACCCACCCGGTGCCACATCTTACTCTACTGGTCGGAAGCGTAAGCACAGCACCGCCAGACGAACCGCCTCTACCACCAGATGCGCATCGGCGCTGCTCACCGCGAACTGGCACGATCCCAAGCACAAATCTTCCTTGCCACCGGCTACACCTTGGTCTCCCGCCGCCTTTTGGCTCTACAACTTCAACACCACTATCCTCCCCTCCACAGCACACATATGGTACAAGGCGCGCGACGGCCTCTGGTGGCTGGGCAAGATCGCTCACCGCTCACCCCCTGACGACACTTCGGGAACTCCACCGGAACCTTCACCGGGCGGCTCCTACATCATCCGGTTCCTCGATGACCCCGGCCCGATCAAGATCGACCTCCAACCCGCCCGCTACACTACAGCACGGAACGCCGTGTACGGATCGTGGCGTATTTAACGCCATGGGAATGGGAGACTAGCACGTGGGGTGCTGCAGAACTCTGATGCCTCCCGCGGAGCCCCCACCGTTTCCACTCCCCCACCTGATTAGCCTTGGTTTAGCATTTTTGTTAGTTCTGGGCATTTGGTTCTGGTTTGTCTACAATAGCTTAGAGTAGTTCCTCAGGATTAATCCTCAATAGTCATCAGCAGCCAGTTTCTTGGGTGTGTATGTTTCCATCTACCGCCACCGGTTTCGCTTGACCGACTCCGTGTTGGCTACCGATCCGAGGTCGTCTAGGTTTTTTTTGGTGTGTTCGGGAATATAACCGCCCCCCCCCCCCCCCCCCCGCTCGGGTTGGCGTGGGTTGGCAACGACACTGTAAAACATGCCGCTCACTACGTGAGCTAGACATCCAGGGTACCGATTTTTTTTTTTTTTTTGGCGGTCGCCCACAGCTGGTCGTCTAGTTAGATCATTTGTGCGAAGTAAAGAACCTTTACTATGCACAAGGGAATTGATCGTATCACGTAGTGTTCAAGGTACGGCACCCAAGAGGCAGTTACATAGTACTCCCATTGCTGTCTCTGGAAGTGGCCACACCGGAAATTAAACTAACTCATTGAAGCTGTCATCCATATGCAAGTCCGCCTCACAAGCGGTTCTTAGTATATAATAGGATGCAGCTCATCCTTCATGCGACTCGCCGGACACCTCACGGCGCTTCGCGCTTGGTGCGAGCAATGTCTGCCAGGTCGGTGAAAACCCGACATGCTCCGTCCCGGCATTGTAGGGATGCGAGGGTCTATGGTCATACGACTACGGCCATGCATGAGATCGAGTACATCTCTCCTATCGAGTACACCCCCCCCCCCCCCCCTCCCCCCCCCTATGGGTTGGGTTGGCGTCGGTTGGCAACGACACTGTAAAACATGCCGCTCACTACGTGAGCTAGACATCCAGGGTACCGTTTTTTTTTTTTTTTTGACGGTAGCCCACAGCTGGTCGTCGAGTTAGATCATTTGTGCGAGGTAAAGAACCTTCACTCTGCACAAGGGAATTGATCGTATCACATAGTGTTCAAGGTAAGGCACCCAAGAGGCAGTTACATAGTACTCCCATTGCTGTCTCTGGAAGTGGCCACACCGGAAATTAAACTAACTCATTGAAGCTGTCATCCATATGCAAGTCCCCCTCACAAGTGGTTCTTAGTAGGATGCAGCTCATCCTTCATGCGACTCGCCGAACACCTCACGGCGCTTCGCTCTTGGTGCAAGCAATGTCTGCCTGGTCGATGAAAACCCGACATGCTCCGTCCCGGCATTGTAGGGATGCGAGGGTCTATGGTCATACGACTACGGCGATGCATGAGATCGAGTACATCTCTCCTATCGAGTACACCCCCCCCCCCCCCCTTCATTTGTTTTTCTTCGTATCACCTACACCTCTGTGTAGCCTCCTGACGTTGAGGCCGCCGAGTCGTAGCGACACCGTAATTTGCATTTGTGTTTGTACTTCACTAGCCTACAGACAATTATTGGCGATATTACGCCGAGGTAAAATCGTGTTGTAGCCTGGGCTGTACCCTGACCTCCGTCGGTTTCCGCCGACCCCTGTTTCAGACAGTCATCGAACTAGTGTTTTCTCTTGTTTTGAGTTGACCCGTGTTTCTTCCATGTTTGCCAAGTAGGGTCCTGGTATCATTGTCGCCCCGGACGGCCGCAGAGTTGTCGACCGTAGTGGTCCTGACAGAATCGATTTTCCGTGACCTGTGTCCAGCTTTTTGTCAATTTCCTGGTCCCGACAGTATTTCGTTTTCTCTTTTTCTTCTTTCCTTTCTTTTTGTTCGGTATTCCGTGTCCCACTTTGCCCTCTGGCAAACGACACCACCTTTGATGTCGTTGGCCGAGTGACACACGCTAGTGTTTTAGCCCCGCGTCATCTACCACCTTAAACTACACGCAATTGGCCGATCTTCTTGCAGATCTTCTTGCCGACACCGTCTTTGAGTTTGTTTTAATTGAGTTAACTACCTCGCTACGTTTGCTGGTATTGTTCACACCACGAGCAGGACTCCGAGACGCCACGTTATTCGCTCCGTCTCTCGCTTTTAGTAGACCCTAGTGTACGTAGCCCTCATAGCACTCTAGCTGTGTCCCTTTTGTCTCGCGTGATGTCTACCATGTTAGGACCTTCGCCACAAGACAAGGCATGGCGCCTACAGGATATATAAGTTTGTGAATTGTAACCACTGTCTCCTTTTGAGATTTGCCTAGTTCGCCAACCCGGTTCAGCGAACAACCCCCGTTCGTTCCCCCTTGGGCCCCAAACAATGGCTCCAGTAATATGTTTGTGCGTCCTTCTTTTGCCTTCACTTCAGTCTTAGTTTCCTTCTTCAGCCTTCGCTTCGGCTTCTGTCTCCTTTCTCCTTCGTTTTTTTTTATTTTCGATTTGGCTGTTTTCTCCTTTCGCCTCCGCTTTGCGTTCTGTCTGCCTCTCCTTTGGTCTGCCTTTTAGTGGTTGTTCTCAGTGAACACCCCCCTTCGTGGTGTTTGGGTCTTATTACGAGGTGTGGGGGAATCTATAGCCTCATTTCTTTTGTTCGAATAGCCACACCTTCGACCACCTTTTCCTGGTCGTTTGGGATGAGCTTTGCCATCACCTTTCGACCATCTTGTGGTCTGTGTTATGGCATCCCCTCTCTCCTGTTGCGGCGTTATGGTTTGTAGCAATCGTCCCCTCATCATACCTGGCAGGCGTTATCGCCTGTTTTTCTGATGAGCACCTTGCCCCTCCTTTCAGAAGACATTTGGCGAGGCAAACACCAACTAATACAAGAGCTTATAACTTCTAACATCGTCAAGTACCTCGTGTGAGTGACCAGAGTAGAGCCAAAGGCATCAACCTGCTAGCAGTAGTAGGTCCCTAGGTCCATGCTGCCTTACGCTGAACACTGGCGTCATCAGCAGGACGCTTTTGGCACCTGTTCGAGGTCTGAGATTTTAGAGTGAAAATATTCGACCGGTGCCAACCTTGTCGAGAACCTCATCGACGCGAGGGATGAGTAGCTGGCCAAGGATGCTGAGTTTGTTCAGCTTCTTGTAATTCATCGTGATGCGGATGACGCCAGATTTCTTCGGGATGACAACTACTGGGCTCGCCCAGGGAGATGTGGAGTGTTGGATGAGGCCTGCGGCGATCTTGTTGTTGTCTAGTCCGCAGTGTCCACGTGTAATCGGCTACAGCCTTGCAAGTTAGAGGTAAGGGGGTGGGTAGTGAAGCCCCGCATCTTCGATCCATTCTCCGAATTCTCCGGATTGGTATGGTTCGTGCCTGAGTTTTCTATGAATCTGCATATTCGGTCCTTCGGGGTGGGCTAGTGTTATGGTATCCCCTCTCTCCTGTTGCGGCGTTACGGTTTGTAGCAATCGTCCCCTCATCATACCTGGCAGGTGTTATCGCCTGATTTTCTGATGAGCACCTCGCCCCTTCGTTCAGAAGACATCTCACGACGCAAACATCAACTATTACAAGAGCTTACAACTTCTAACATCGGCAAGCACTCGTGTGAGCGACCAGAGCAGAGCCAAAGGCATCAACCTGCTAGCAGTACAGTCGGTCCCTCAGCATATGTCCGTACTGCCTCACACTTGACACCTGCCTATACGACTATTCAGGGTGGGCTAATGTGATGTGAGTGAAGTACGCGCGGGCTATAGATACGTATAGATAATATAGTCTGCAGTGTTGGGGTCTCAGGACTACGGGGATAATCCAAAGAATGGATTATTCGGGCGGATATTCCGTTAGTCGGGAGTAACGTTCTTTTAGGAATGTTCTCTATGGCGGATAGCCCGTTAGATGAGAGTAATGTTCCTTAACGGAGATAGAACCATAAAATGAGAAGATCTTATATTAGCAGAAGAACGATCGGTAGCCGCAGGAAAGTTCTGTAGGAGTACATCAGATAAGAGGAATTTAGGAGAGCTTGTGGCGTGGGGCGGGACGAGTATATCTGGGTGTCGAGTCCCCCCCCCCTACCTCTCACTTCTCTACCAAAGCACCTCCTTAGCTCTCGCCATCAATAAAGAAGATCTAAATCAGAAGAAGCGAAGCACTGCTTCCCAGCTGCCAGATACACCTGTGTCCCTTACCCTTACCCTTACCTCGGCCATCTCTTCACAATATACGTAACAAAATACCATCCAGGGAATCACCGACCTATTGGTCTTCGCGACGTCTGGCGAGGTAATAAATAAGCAAATCCCGTTGCACGCTCGATCGCATTAATTATCACACGCATCTTGCAGACTGGTGAATCCCCGAAGAATTTCCCATCTCACGGCTGGGGTGTCTTTTTAATCTCAAGATAAGTATTGTTGAGCAAGGCAAGCGTCGCCCTGCTATTCCCTAGGTGTTGACATTTAATGCAAGGTTGAACGGAGGTATGGGAATTTCAGGGAGTGGTCGGGCTTGGAAAAGCGCCAAAAAATAGGAACGACACGTTCGCAACAAGTCGACCAGAAACAATAACAACATGTGCTTTTGGAGTAGGAGCGAAAAACAGCAGCAGCGACACGATAACACTATACTGCAGAGGTCAGAGATGTTTTTTGGGTAGGAGTGAAAATTTGCAGCAGCGACACGAAGACTACATACTGCGAATCAAAAAGGTCGGCAGAGTGCCAGTGCCCAGATCATCGGGACTCAGTCGTGGACTCGCGAATACCAGTCATTTTGAAGTACCGAGTCCTAGAGTACGCGAAAGTACTGAAACGACACGAGTCCTCGCTAGTCTCATGGGTACTTCAGTTCAAAATATACAATCAAAACATAATATTACAGTCGAATCGCGCACATTGCGATGGCTTCGACGTGCCGTGTACACACCCATACCGAATAAGACGCCGCAGTAAAGTCCAAGGTGACAAAATACATACAAGGAGAACTTTCGCCGATGATCGTTACGTACATGCACCCCGTACACAAAACTCTTAAACAGATAACGTAAATGCAGCCGCGCTGAACTCGAAAGCCTCGACGCGCCGTGCAACAACCTACACCAAAGAAACGAACGCAGGCACGACCTCAGCGGTGACGGCTAGCAGGGTGGGTTGACTGTCGTCCTTCGTGGGCCGTAATCGTCGTAATATAGCTACTGTATCGAGAAAATACGTAGAAAGTACGTACTCGTACTATACTTTAATACAGCAGTAGTCTATTACAGCAGGAAGTAGTAGCTTGTAGGTTTGGGAAAAAATCATCTTAATGCAGGTATCGAGAAAGCACGTAGTAAGATCGTACTCGTACTTACAGGTCTAATGCAGTAGTCTAGTACGGCAGTACTGCAGTAGGTTGTGCTTGTACGTTAGGGGGAAAATAGCTGCCCTGTGGTCGACCCGTCGAATTTCTGCTTTTTGTCTTGGCACCAGAAATTTTGGTTTGGGCCCTATAAATAGTCGGTACCGTAGGTTGTAGGTATAGACAAGTCAGCATAGGTATGGAGAAGTCAGGATCACTGTTATGTTTCGCCCTGTGCTGTGTAGTGGGTTATGTAGCAGCGTAAGCTGACTGTCGTTTTTCGTGAGCCGTTGTTGTCGTAATGTAAGTATCGAAAAAGTACGTACTCACACTATAGTCTAATGCAATAGTCTGTCTCGCGTTGATACTATAGTCTAATGCAATAGTCTGTCTCGCGTTGTAACGATCGCCTAGGTTCCTCGATCTAGGAGCCGCCGACGTTGCCGCTTGTCGTCAAGACGTTCACATTGTACCTCGTTCAAACCCAATATTTTTGCTGGGCACGATTGGACGATTGATCTGTCTACTACATATTCCCTTGTCCAGCGTCTCTACAGACTCTGTGCGAGGTCGAAATGAACTACCTGATAGATTGAAGACCCGTTAAGTCCGATACATTGAACAGATGTAAAACAAAGACGCTTCAGCAGGAGAGAAGACAAGTTCTTAATTATGCTCCTGGAAAACCCTAGGTACACCTAGGGAATACACATATTGTTATTGCCCTCGAAGAAATGCATTCGAGCGCTGTTCTTAGTTTGCTTGTCTTTTTTTGTGAAGTCGCAGTTGGAGTTGATGTGTTATGAGGCTTAGATTGGGTGGGCGATTGGTTAACCTTTTACCTTTAGCCCAACGGACTAAGACCTTAACAAATGACGTCGACGTCATGGTGGACGTGAGATTCGAACTCACGACCAACGACCCATGTCCTGCCGACGACGCCATTTGTTAGGGTCTTAGTCCGTTGGGCTAAAGGTAAAAGGTTAACCAATTGCCTACCCAATCTAAGCCTCATAACAGATGCGAGTGTCCAGAGAGACCAATCGGTACCGGCACAGGCGGCACTCCAGCAGACGAGGTTTGGCTCAGACTGAACGTCTACTTTTTTTACTTGGCGAGCCAAAAAAAAAAGGCTCGCGCCTCATTGTTAAATCCGAATGGTTACTATATTACGGGACAGATTGGTATGCCAGTATAGCAGCACGATAGCACGGCGGGAGCAGGACGCCCCACCCCCCAACAGCCACCAATAGGCCATGGCTTGCCTGGTCCTCTCCTCTAAGAAGAGCCCACGGCTCACGGCTCCGGTTCCGAGCGACGATGGAACCCGGAAGCCTACCCGTCCCTACGTACGGAAAAATACGCTCCTTTTTCGAAGCATGCTATCATAACGTCATGTAGAGTCCAGGCAGTGGTGGATCAGTACAGCTTGCAAGAGATAATATTTACCAGGTATTTATTTTCAGAAATCGGGGAGACGAAATATACGACGGTAGCAAAGTGATCGACAGGCGATTAGACAGAACACACATACATGTCTGTACCACGTAAAGGATTGGAAAGTAAAAGCGAATTGCTTTTCGTCTTAAAGTTGATACTGCGGCTGCAGCATGTTGCTGTGCAAATCAAACGGCAGTATGACAAGGGATCTCTGTACCGCGAAATATAAGAGCACAAGTACCGAAATATACGTCGGTCACAAAGTAATCGACAGACAAAATAGTCAGAAATAAAAGCGAATTATATTGTCCCCAACGAGCAGTAACAAAGTAATGGACAGACGAAGGAATAGACAGAAGATGTCTGCACCACACAGAAGAGGAAGGCAAAAGACAAACGACAGATCGACATACATGTATTTTCAACAGCGGGGTTCTTTACGGGGGTACCGAAACATACGACGAGGATTGCAAAATGAAAGCGAAGTAAAAAGTAATCGACTGTAAAGTTATCATTATTATTATTATTATTATTATTATTATTATTATGTTGAGCTCCTCCTGCTCTGTTGCCTCAAGGAATGCTCTTCTTGTGTACTTGTGGTGTTGCTTCGTCGCGCGCTCGCATGCTCTTGTGTACTTGCCGTGTTGGAATAGCAGTATGATATCTATACTCGTTCCTGCTCTGTCGCCCTGAAGGCATAAACTCTCGTGTACTTGACGCTCGGCCATCGCTCGGCATATAAGATATCCCCAACAAGCGTTTTGGTATAGCAGTATCTATACTCATTCCTACTCTGTCGCCCCGAAGGCATATATATGCTCTTGTGCGCTTGACGCTCCACCATCGCTCGTTATATAAGAGATCCCCAACATTTTTTTTGGTATAGCAATATGATATCTAACGAGCGATGGCATACTCTTGTGCACTTGGTCCTGTTGTTACTGTTCTTCGGGGCGATCGTCACAAGCGCTTAGCGGACGCACTTGGTCCTGCTGCTGCTCCCTGTTGCCATCGCTCTCCCTTTGCACCTTCACCTCATATATCACCTCATCACCTTGCACCTTCACCCCACTCATCATCTTGCACCTTCAACATATGTTCTTGTGTATTTGATGTGATACCGTATGATGGTACGGTTTCGTATAATATATGGAAAAATACGGTATGTCATATGGTATGTTGGAGGTATGTTATGGTGTGATGGTACCGTTTGATATACTATATGGAAAAGCACGGTATGTTATATGATATGGTGGTGGTATGGTATACGGAAAAAACACGGTATGTGATATATATATGGTATGTTGGTGGTATGGTATGATGGTACGGTGTGGTGGATGCATCATACGGCTAAACTTGCCTGGTGGTATGGTATGCTTCATTATATAAGGTCCCTAAGAGACGAATACGTCGTACGATTATCATCTGTAACGACCTTATATGTCCACCATTGGAAAGTGTTTGAAACTCTAAGCCATGCGGACAGACAGACAGACAGACAAGTTTGCAATTACCGAAACTGAGACCAGGTTTTACAAACTGAGAACTGGCACCAGGTATGATACCAGCTTCCGCCTGCCTTGCGCGGCAAACACATGTATACATATATGTGCTAACTGTAAGGCAGCGCCAACGATATATGCGTTGCCCTGCTGTTCCCTAGGCGTCACGTTAATACGTGCGCGTACGACGTACATATGGCACAAACCACATACTAGACACACATGTAATATTCCTATTATATGAATACTATACATCCTACAGTAGATAAATATATACCAGGTACATATACATGAGAATGCCGCGCTCGGGTGATGGACGGAATCACCCCTCCTTCCGTTAGCAGTCGAGAGGCGGGTGAAAATAACACAAAATCAGCCAACCCAGAAGAACGATGTTTCTTCCCGCGTATTGTACGAGCTTGGTACAAGGCGCGACATGCCCCTACTACTGCGTGTTTGCTACTGCAGGGTTTGCTGCTGCAGCTACCCTGCTGCTGCTGCTGCGAATGCAGGGCGTAACGTGCCCCTACTTGTATGTGTGCTGCTGCTACTGCTGCTACTCTGTTGCTGATACTGTACTCTGCTGCTGCTACTCTACAGCTGCTGTGCTGGTCGCACTTACTAATTGCGTGCCTGGTATGCAGCATCTCGTCAAAAAAAACGAAAAAAACACGGCAATATTGATCAATCAGCATTATTAAAAAAACGAAGGAACGACTTGTGGCTCGCGAGACCGTCTTTGTCGTGCCCAAATCAAGCGCTTCCTACTTATATACTGATACGGCACAGTGTGCAAAATACCGGGGGGTAAATTGTAGAACCTGCCGTGGCGCCACAACCAGGGAGGATGGGTTCTATTCCCACAGACACGCCTGACCAAAATACGACTTGAAATGGGCCACCACGTACAACAACATGCTGCTGCGGTGCCCATCGCGCCAAGGACCACCACCACCGTCTCAAGAACAAACATGAATAAAAAAG
This sequence comes from Macrocystis pyrifera, assembly GCA_031763025.1. Taxonomy (NCBI): domain Eukaryota; class Phaeophyceae; order Laminariales; family Laminariaceae; genus Macrocystis; species Macrocystis pyrifera. The sequence continues at coordinate 12,286,425 of JASSKH010000009.1, forward strand.
AGGAACAAGCAGACTCAACCACCGCGTGGCCTGATTCGCGACGCGATGCCGCCTTCGGTGCGCCCAAATAAAGCTTAAGCTATATGCGGCACACCGTTGCTTACCACCCCCAGCACGCTACAGGGGGGGGGGGGAAAATGTCGAAAGAGTGATCTTTTTCGTCCCACAGTCACGCCGCCGAACAAAGCTTCAAGACAGAAAGAGCTACCGTGTGCTGCTACTGCTACTGCGATGCCCATCGCGCATACGTGTCGAGAACATGAAAAACAAAAAAAATGACAAAACACCGTGTGGCTCGCGACGCGAGGCCGGCCGCCTTCGGTGCGCCTAAATAAAACGTTTCGTACATACCTTGTACGGCACAGCGTACGCCTATCACCGGCGGGTGAAAATTGTCATGGTCATCTTGAATAAAGACCATTTTCTTCCCACAGACACCCTGCCGACAGTGTGTGCAGGCACTTCCTCTCCTAGGAGGCGGGAAGAGCCACCGTTTCTGCTGCTGCTTCTGCTGCTGCTGCGATTCCGGCCGCACGTGGTGCAACCCCCCCCCCCCCCCCCCCCCCCCTATATCATTCCCCCCCCTATATTATATAGGTTGGGTTGGCGTCGGTTGGCAACGACACTCTAAAACATGCCGCTCACTACGTGAGCTATTAGTAGACAACCAGGGTACCGTTTTTTTTTTTTTTTTTTTTTGGCGGTCGCCCACAGCTGGTCGTCGAGTTAGATCATTTGTGCGAGGTAAAGAACCTTCACTCTGCACAAGGGAATTGATCGTATCACATAGTGTTCAAGGTAAGGCACCCAAGAGGCAGTTACATAGTACTCCCATTGCTGTCTCTGGAAGTGGCTACACCGGAAATAAAATTAACTCATTGAAGCTGTCATCCATATGCAAGTCCCCCTCACAAGCGGTTCTTGGTAGGATGCAGCTCATTCTTCATGCGACTCGCCGGACACCTCACGGCGCTTCGTGCTTGGTGCAAGCAATGTCTGCCTGGTCGGTGAAGACCGACATACTCCGTCCCGGCATTGTAGGGATGCGAGGGTCTATGGCCATACGACTACGGCCATGCATGAGATCGAGTACATCTCTCCTATCGAGTACACACCCCCCCCCCCCCCCCCCCCCCCCCCCCCCCCCCCCCTCCTGCGTTCCACCACCTCAAAAAATCATCAAAACCTAAAATCCAAAGGCTTCTGAAGAACAAAAATTGGAAAAATGTCACCATCACCACCACCACCACCACCACCACCACCACCGTGTGGCCTGTCGCATCGTGAGGCCGATCTTCCGGTGCGCCTCGTTTAAATAATATGTATACCACGCAAACAACCCCAGAGAAGTCGTACACAACAACAAAGCTACGTAATATGCACCTGCTATGTTTTGTGCCCTGCCAACGTAAGTATAGTTCAACTTCCACGTCGACCGCGGTACATGCCGAAATCGAAGTCAAGTCCTACGTCGACGGCGGTACAGTCCACCCTAAAGGAGTAAACGGCGAGTTATGATGGCCTTCTACTGTACACGTCACCTCCAGCAGATAACTCCTCCCCTCTCTCCCCGCCCTATATCCCCTTCGACGTTCTCCTGCACCCCCCCCCTACGCAGACAGCCCCCTCCCCCTAGCCGCTTCCACGTCCTCCTACACTCTGCCCTGACCATGACCTGTTCGCAAAAGAAAACAGCTTTCCTGCGTACCCCGTACGGCCGACCCCCTTGAAATAAGTGCGTGTTGCGCGTTCTCCGTAAAATGCTGCTGCGTTTTCTTACCCGCGCACGCTTGCGTTTTTTTCTGTCGATGTGGTGGCTTGATGGGGGCCAATTTTAACCCACCAGTTGGAGAGGGAGCCCCTACGCCTGCCCCCCCTGCCACCTGCCACCCCCCGCTCCGATGGAAAAGTGCGTGTCCGGTCTGCTGAAAATTATTCACATGCTTTTCCGGCTGACATTGTGTGTCGCTGATAGCATCCGTGGGCTTGTCACCGAAATAATCCAAAGGGCTGCGTAAGGCGTATCCCTCCCCCCCCCCCCCTCCCCTCCCCCTTCCCCTGCGGCCTCCCCCCCCCTCCCCTCCCCCTTCCCCTGCGGCCTCCCCCCCCCCTCCCCCTCTACATGTCTGTTCACAGCGCTCTCAGACCCCCCGAGCACCCCTCTAGCGCACCCCCCCCCCCCCGTCTGCCCGCCCGACCGACCGTACGGGTGAAGAGCTGACCTCCTCCACACGCCCCGCGAGGGACGAGTTCAACACTAATAACCTCATCTCGCCCAAACCCGAGCTACTACACTTTCTACAGATATCCCACGAGGAGAAATTCGGCAGGCGCAACCAACCGGTGGCTCCATTCGGAGCAGGCGCCCCCTTCGCCCCGCCCCCCCTCACCCACCATCTTATCACCAACCGCGCGAATTGGGCGACCATACGTGAACTCAAGAAAAGAGTCCTCCCTTCCCCCTGCGTCCCCGCCCCCCTGCCCACAGCAACGCGAAGAGCATGTGCGGTTAACGCTCAAAAAGATACATTTGAACGCGTGCGTCGCGTCCTCGACAACGCGCAAGCCCGATAGACGCCGTGCAATGCTCCCCATCAAAAGCGTGCGGCAAATACGAAAACAATCTCCCTCCCCCCCCCCCCCCTCCCCCCCCCTCTCTCTCCCCCTCCCCCCTTCTCCGCATGACCACGCGATAAAGAACACGCGGACAGACAGCACGCGCACAGCACGCAAAGAGCGCTCTAAAAAAGACACATAAAACGCCCCTCAAAAAGGTAGGTCGAATGCCCCTCTGAAAGATGCATCAAGTACCCTGAAAAGGGTACATCGAACGCCTTCCAAACAGGTACATGAAACGCCCCTGAAAAAAGGTTCATCGAATGCCCCTCAAAACGTTCCTCAACCCCTCAAAGGGGCACACCAAGTGCCCCTCAAACAAGGTACATCGAATGAGCCCCTCAAAAAGGTATATTAAACGCGCGGATCGCGTCCTCGACAGCCCGCACACCCGACAGGTAGGCGCCATGCATGCTGCCCTCGAACCCCGAGCTAGTCGCCTCCCCCGCGAAAAAAACGCGATCGAGGCTCCTCGCCCCCGGTTCCGCGGCCGTTCCGCCGGAGCCGTCGAGGCCTATCGCCGCTCCCTGCCCGGCCAAGTACACGTCCTCGTCCCGAGCTCCCACCGGAAAAAAACTGTAAGATCCCCGCTGGTACGGCTCGTCTGCCCAGCTGTTGCAAATATTGGGGGGAGGGGGGAGGGGTGGAGGGGGGGGGGGGGAGGTGTTGGGTAAACGACGGCGGGGGGGGGAGGAGGGAGGGAGGGGGGGGGGGGGGGGAGGAGGAGGGGGGGGGGGCGTACTCGTTTGTTGCTTGCCTCCATAATTTGACCATGACCACGCATCCCTTTCGAGACAGAGCACCGAGGGAGGAGGGAGTTAAGGGGCGGAGGATAGGTTATCCACTCTACGGCACCAAGATAGAAATGAAATAAATTAAGCTCTTACGCCCTATAAATTCATAGTCTGCAGGCCGAGGACCCCCTAACACACAAGCCAACACAGAACCTCACACCCCCCCCTCCGGCCCCCCCTCCTGCCTTCCCGCGACACACCCCTTTCCACAGCAAGCACGATGTGGACGCCGCGGCGGTGGCGCGGGGCCATGCCGCAAAAACAAAAACCCACCTACTAACGACGACAGACACGGGTTCAGGTATCTCCTTGCCGTTCTTCGCGAACGCATCGATTAGGGAAGGCTTCACCAGCCGACGGTACACCTCTCCCGCATGCGCTTCTTTCCAGTCGTCCCCGCCCTTACTATTTCCAGCCCTACCCGCCGCCGACGCTGCAGCCACCGCAGCGGCGGCCGAAATGGCGTGCGCCCGCTCGCCCGTTATCGCCGCCGTGAGCACCGGAACTCCCTTGGACCACAAGTAATTCTCCAGGAAAATGGGGGCTAGTGACACGACGGCGGGGTTGTCCTCCGCAAGGGCGTCAAACGCGTCCTTCGAGGCCCGCACAGCCGATACCGACGGCTTAGCAACCTCCACTGCCGTTGTCACCGGTTTAGCTGGGGCTACCACGGTGGGTACCCCCCCCTGTCTTTTCCCGGGTAGGCTCGGGATAGCCTTGGTGGCGGTGGCATGAGGGTGATCCATCGACACCGCTGGTGGCGGCGACGACTCCACACGCGGGAAGGGCGGCTCAGAAGAGACAGTGCAAGGGGTTTCCACTGGAGCCGCGGAAGGGGGGAGGGGACGGGAGCCATTGGGGGCGGCAGCGGCAGCGGCGGAGGAGAGCGGGGATGAGGAGCTGTCTCCCCCAGCGGGAGATGCGGCGGGACAGCACCCGATGAAGGGGGCGTCCGTGGGCCAAAACGCCTCTTGGAACTCCACGGTGACCTTCTCGTAATAGCCCATTCGCAGACGCGATATCGCCGCCCTGCTTGTCTGGTGACAGAAAAATAATCGTATGTAGCAAGGCGGGGCGAAGGTGCGCATCAATAGTCGTCCAAAGAGGAGGGACGAGGGACACGGTGATGGTACGCGTTCGCTGTTTTTTCTGCAACAGAGAGCCATATCGGGGCGAAGGTATGGCTATCGGTGGGCGGCAGTGGAAGGGGTATGGGGGAGGGGAGGGAGGTCTTGTTGAATCTGCACAAGTTGTTTTTTAGTGGTTGACTTGACAACCCAGTACAAGCAAGGCAGTCGTTACTTGTCTATTTCTAGTGCGCCCTGACACAGTATGTCAGGGGCGATGGTTGGCAGCGTGATGGGGGGAAGGCGCCACATTGAAAAAAACTGCGTTATCCTGGAGCCCTGTCCGCTTCCTCGTGTTACAGTTTTCAATAGTCCACAACTCGGATAGACAGATCATGATCTATCTATCTGATCTGTCTACAGCTAGATCATCTAGCAGTTCCTCACCTGCCATTGTGAGAGGTCGTGCAGGATCTCCCTTATAGGGCAGATAGGTCCAACCCAGGAAAACATGCGCTACATAGATCATGCAAAATTTTACAGGACCCACCGGGCAACATCAGCTATATCGATCAATATCGGAAATAGATCTGCCTTGAAATACCTACCTGGTACATCATGAAGCGGGAATCGATGGTCTGCCCCAAGGGGTGTAATCTTCGAACGTGTGCTGATCTCAAGGCAACAAGGACGGACCCCTGTTGCGCGATAGTACGCGATAGCTTGCGCGCGCGTACGCCCGCCCGCTGACACCGAAAGCGCTCACGTCGCTAACCCAACCCGCCCGCGCACGCCTACAGAAAACCGAGAGAAAAAAGTGACAAAAATAGGAAAGCGCACCTCTCGTAGCGGAGGGTCAAACTCCACCACGCCCTGCTGCACCAGCGGGAGCGGAAGGGCCACGATGACCGCGTCTGCCCGCACCACTTCTTCCTCCTCCCCCTCCACCTCCTCCCCCCGGCTCCACCCCCACCCCCCCTACCCCCGCCGCTCCGTTCGGGGAAAACTTCTTGATGGACACGTGAATCGCTCCTCCGGTCGCATTAGTCTGGCTAATGTCGCTGCTAAAGCTGGTCATGTTCACGCGGCTGACGGGCGCGTTGAGGCGGAGACACTCTCGCACCTGTCACACGGAAGGGGGGAAAGAGAGTGGGCGGAAAATCGCGGCACCGACATTATCGTAGCCGAGACGAGACGAGACGGGATGAGATGATAAGATATTACATTACATTGAGATTGAGATTTTGAGATTGAGGCACCAGCGTACATACGGCAAGCGCAGGAGGAGTGTCAACTCGAGAAGCGTGACGAGCGAGCGAACCCGACACCGCCATAGCTGTGGCATGTGCGGGCAAGAAACTATAACTGCGGCATTCATTACAATTCACACTACGGAAATTACGTAACCAATTACGTACGACCACATACGTACTGGAATGACTACAGTCAACGGTTTTTTCAATTGTCTTTTTTCGGCGGGATACTTTCCGGACAACGTCCAAATAAGTCAGCCAAGGGTTGGGGTTGGGGGTATAGGGCTATAGGAGTAGGACTGGTTTATACCACTGTCCCTAAATAAAAGGACTGCTTTCATTGAATCTTAATATAACAAAGGCCTTTACATTAAAGAACAGAGTATTACGGCGTTTTATCCACAAACCCTTCCGGTAATACTGGAACCACACGCGGGCCACACAACACCTATCATTTTCCATGCTGTACGTATCCTAGACTTCTGTTTCATGGAATTTTATCCACAAACCCTTCCGGTAATACCGGAGCCACACGCGGGCCACACCATAACTATCATTTTCCATGCTGTACGTATCCTAGACTTCTGGTTCATGGCGTTTTATCCACAAACCCTTCTCATTATACTGGAACCACACGCGGGCCACACAACATCTATCATTTTCCATGCTGTACGTATCCTAGACTTCTGTTTCATGGAGTTTTTTATCCAATAACCCTTCCGGTAATACTGGAACCACACGCGGGTCACACCATAACTATAATTTTCCATACTGCACGTATCCTATCCTACCGTTTATTTACATGCGTATTATATGCCTTGTTGCGTAGGCGGCTTATCGGCGACTCGACCATAGCGTACGCGCTTGCATGTCTCTTATCATACCTGTGGGTTGGCAACTGCCTGAACAAGGCGCTCGACTCCCCCCTCCACCATGCAGTGCGGCCCCGGAAAATCTCCGTAGATACCCTGTTGATCGATCGGGGAACGATACGTCGGCGGGGCATATAGAGAGAGCCATGAACATTTCCGTCGGTAGCAAATGAACTTTAGATTAGGGTTAGCGAATTTTGGTTGGAACTACAGACAGTAGTGTGGCTGGGATTTTTGTATTACGGGGGGACCATAGTTAACAGGACCTACGGTACACACAAAAAACCTATATATTTACCTATTTTTACTAACAATATTTGGTCCTGTTTACTATGGACCCCCGTAATAGTCTGTTTCCTATCTAAAAATGACCCCAACCCACGGAACCTTCCCACAGCAAGTCAACCCAACCCAAAAAACAACTAGCAAAAAGGTGACCGAAACGTCACTTCAAAGCTGACTATTTTTGGGTTGGGTTGACTCTTGAGGAAGTGTCGATGGGTCGGGGTTCACTCGTATACAGGAAACAGGACCACAAGACACCCAACCAAATTGGTTCAAACCAATTTATTCGCGAAACACCCTCACTTCTTGGGTGCTGCCGCGAGCTGTAGCGCAGCGCAGCCAAGCGCACCGGCCAGCCGTAGTACGGTAGGGGTTGCAATTAGGGGTTGCAAACAGGGGTTTTGCACTTAGGCGTTGCACTCAGGGGATGAAATTACATTAGGGGTTTTGCACTTAGGGGTTTTACTTAGGATTCGTAACCACGGATTGCAACCACAGTAGTACGGGGGACCATAATAAATGGGACCAAATATTGTTGGTAAAAATAGGTAAATATATAGGTTTTTGCGTGTACCATAGGTCCTATTAACTATGGTCCCCCCTAATAGGGGTTGCCATCAGGGGTTGCAATTAGGGACTGCAATTAGGGGTTGCACTTTTGAGCCCAAACATTTAAATCACCAACGGAGCTCCTCAAAACTGAGGTGAGGACCCTACCCACAATCTTCGTACCCGAGGTGCCGTGAGGATGCGGATTATCGCACAGGGGGTGCTATCGTTTTTACCAGCGCTCGTTCTCTCGACAACGGTGAGGGTGCTAAAGACGAACACCGTATTGTCGGCTGGCTCTCTCTCGACCAGATTTTTTTTCCGAAAACAAGTTCTTCGGTATGGCATTTTTTCCGTTCTGGAAAAACCGAGCGCTGAAAAACGATCGCACCCCTGCTACCTGTGCGATAACCCGCCTCCTTACGATACACCATAGGAGGTATATTTTCTTTCACACCTCGGACAGATAGAATCATCTGCAAATAGATCATCTACAGATCATTTACAGACAGGTCCTAACCTGCCGCTACGAGAGGTTGCACAGGATTTGTTCAAGTACAGATCTACCCCAGACAACGTGCCCTGTAGACCATGCAGGATACGTGGCTCCCACCCGGAAACAAGAGCTAGATCGCACAGATCAGGGGAAAATCTTCCCTGAAAGATCTACTATTTAATACCGTAGATCATGAAGTGGGACTGATCTGTACACGATCTGTTGGAGGCGTGTCAACTTGTACCACTTTGGGCGTAAATGCAAGGACCGCTTGGTCTTCGTATGAATGTCTAAACGGTATTTTTATCTTTTCCGGCGAAAGTGGTATTGGCTATAGACATGCGCCTCGCCGGTGGGACTGCTGCGTATCGGCTTCACAGTAGTTTACAATATTTCACACCTCGGATAGACAGGTCATGATCTATCCGATTTGTCTAGAGATAGATCATCTAGTTCCTCATCCGCCGTAGTGAGAGGTTATGCAGGATCTGTGTCGGTACAGATCCAACCCAGGACACATGTACTACTGTTGTAGATCATGCGGAACTACTGCAAAGTAATCGGCGAGATCTGGTCGAGATAGAACCTTCCGAAAATAGACAATGTTTGACTTTACGCATGCACCCTTCAAACGAGCGCTGACGTAAAAAACGAGCGCACGCCTGCAAGCGAGTTCAACGCTCTCTCTGCGGTAGCTTACAACATCACTATTTATCAGGAGTTCGGTTCTTGGGTGACTTACTACTAGTACAGTGAGTAGCCTCAGAAATAGGTAGTACCAGGGATATACACCAGGTACGAAGTATATATATATATATATATTGATACAAGGCTCTCCTTCGGGGTGTGGTTGGCTTAAAATCCCGGGGGTGTCGCAAGTTGAAAAGGGAGCACACATCTACAGTAGCAGGTGTTCCTATAAATGTGTATGGCAAGATAGGTTCGACGACGTGTGGGGCGACTTGAAAAATTGGGCGTGAAAATGTACCGCTGCTGTTGTGCCGTAGTCACGAGTTGTACATTTTCTCCTGGTGAACACTGCGTACACGCACACACGAAGTCGCCGTGGCGGTCACAACGACCAGAGCGTGACGCGCGGATGCTGTTGTATCACTGCTGTTGGACAGCTGCTGCTGCTGCTGCTGCTGCTGCTGCTGCTGTACTGCTGTTGTACCACTGCTGTTGGACAGCTGCTGCTGCTGCTGCTGCTGCTGTTGTTGGACAGCTGCTGCTGCTGCTGCTGTACTGCTGTTGTACTGCTGTTGTACCGCTTCTATCGTCGTAGGAGTAGGTAATCCCTTGGCTGCGCGTTGCTTCATAATCTGAGCAAGAGCGGTTTAAGAAAGTCCTGCCCCCCCGCTAGTACACCGCTCTCTGAGACTACTTCTATGTGTTCGTTTCGATGTCCGAGGAAGACGGGAAGCATGGCATACACACGCGCACGCGCAGAAGCACGGGTCCGTCGCCGTCACCGAGGGCATAGGTTCATGTGAGACAGGCTAGTTGTTGTACCGTGGCTGCCGCAATCTGCAAAAGCTTGAGAGCTGGAAGGACATAAAAATAATCCAAGGGTATGGGCAGTAAACGTCGGGACGGGAAAATGTGGTCGTGACGGGAACGGGACGGGACGGGAACGGGAAACCGCGTGGTATTTCGTTCCCGACCGCGATTTCCCGACCATTACCGTCGTCAGTGTATGTTCCCGACCTTTACCATCGCGATGCGGTTGTCGTGCTCCCGTTCCCGACTTAAAGTTTCCACTGCTGTCTGCCTGTTCCCGATTATTCCCGCTCCCACTGTCTGCCTGTTCTCACTCTCTGCCCAGTCCCCACTATTCCTATCCCACTGTCTGCCCAGCTATTCCCGTCCCATCCCGACGTTGGCGCGCAGTTTTCCCACAATATGGCCATGGATGCAGCTGGACTACGCAACTTCTTGGATGCAACAGCAGTACATAATAACGTATAATAAAAAACTGTTTTTTTTTTTTTTTTCCATTTTATAAAACAATAGATACAAACTTTGTTCAACTGGTCGAACTCGCACATGACTATTTGCAAGTGATAGTTTGCAACTGGTCGAGCTCGCACACGACTATTTGCGAGTGATAGTTTGATTAAAAACAGGTCGTACATTTGCAATAATTACATACAAAACAAAACCAAGAAACCCACACCAAACACACCCGGCGCAAACCAGGACATGGCAAGCACGGACCGGTTGTGGGGGTGGATGAGTTGTTTTCTCAGACTCAACAGGTGCCTAATTCCTGGGCTGGGGAAGGTTGTGAGAGAGTTGGAGACGTTGCAGGCGGAGCAAGCTCCAGCTGCTGAGACAGCCTTTGCCGCCAAGATCGCGGTAGCCGGCAATGCGGTGCTGGTACACAAGACAGGCCGATTCGATGGTTTCTCCATCCAATGGTTCCTCCTTGCCTTTCTTTCGGCGTTTCGTTCGTTGCAGCCAGTTCTGTGACCACAGGCAGGGTTTCAGGGAAATGAGCTAATGATTAATATGCGAGAGCATCATCATCACCATCATCATTATCACTAATACCAGTTGTGGTATTTTTGTTTTCATCGCGGGCGATCCGGAAAACGAGGAAGCAATAAACGAACAGTCGACTTTACGTCGACGGCTGTTCGTTGACACGCTTCTGTAATAAAAAAGGTACGAGTACACGAACAAGACTTGATTACACTTCGCTCTTTTGAGCCGTGTCTCCAGCCCGCGTTCCCGATCACAATCCCAACCATTCCCGACTGCGTTTCCCGACGGTATTCCCGACTATGTTCCCGACCGATTTCCCGACGTTCCCCGATCGTTTCCCGTCGCGTCCTGTCTCACCAAGAAACCGTGTATTACGGGGGTCTATAGTTAACAGGACCTATGGCATACATAAAAACCTATATATTCAGGTATTTTTACTAACAATATTTGGTCCTGTTAACTATGGACCCCCGCAATAGTTCCATCTCATCCCGACTACGTTCCCGACCTATTCCCGACCCGTTCACCGATCATTTCCCGTCTCGCCAAAAACTTGTTTCCCGTCCCGTCCCGCCAAAAAAATCGTTTCCCGTCCCGTCCCGTCCCGTACCGCCAACAAATAGTCTCTTGCCGTCCTTTCCTGTCAACCCAATGGTTTCCCACCTTCCCGTCCCATTCCCATTCCGCGGTAAACAAACGGGGATCTTTTCCTCTACCGTCCCTCGGGAAGACCCCCCCCCCCCAAAAAAAAAATCGCCTGCGGCGGACAAAATGTTCCCGTCCCGTCCCGCGCGCGGTGCCTTCATTACCGCGCGTACCCCTGAAATTTTCAAAAAAATGTACCATTGTGGGGTTTGCATTGTCCGGGCAGGCTCTGGCTCTGCGGAAACAGATCCCGTCGTTACTCGCTAGTTTTCGCGACGTTGGACCCCCCAGAGCACGCGCCACGAGACCTCGGCCGGGGTCCAAACTTGAGCCGTGTGTACACGTGGGTCTCCTGCGTGCCCCGCGGCCGAGAGCACGAGACACGGCCCCCGGCCGCAAGAGAAAAAAAAAAAACCCGATGTGCCCCCAAAAAAGTCAAGTTGATACCTACACCTCGTACATATAATACGAAGCCCCTGCTCCACGAGAGGGTCTCAAGGGACGCGGCAGTGCTACCCCACAGCCGGGGGCACTTTTCTTCCGTGCGATGAAGGCGAGGAGAGAGCCTCCCTCACTTTTTCGGTGAGGGGACGAGAGGAGAGTGCCGAGGGCCCAGGGGATAGTGAGACCGCTCGGGGCATCGAGATATCGGCATCTTCAGGTACCGAATATGTCGGGGTGATCGCACTCTCAGCTGGGTTCTACCGTTCGCTGTATCTTCCAATCGTACATGTGTGACGATCATCCTGCGTGCCTTTTGCCCAAACCCCAGTCCTACATATAATATATACCTGGTACGGAGTATACATAACTCATCTTTGGAATGATAAAAAGTCCTTCATATCGATACGTGGAAGCATGACCGCTAGTTCCGACCTTGTCTCGGTAGCTCCGCAAAACCGTACAGGCCACCTGCTGCCCGGCGCACAGCGTTCAACTCGTCCGTCACGTATCATCGTTTTTTCTCTTCCCTCATACTAGTACGGGGGGCCATATTAAGTAGGAACTACGGTAAACACAAAAACCAATATATTTACCTATTTTTACTATTACGGGGGTCCATAGTTAATAGGACCTATGGTATACACAAAAACCTATATATTTACCTATTTTTACTAACAAAATTCGGTCCCGTTAACTATGGACCCCCGTAATAGTAGTGTTTGGTCCTATTTACTATGGTCCCCCGTAATAAATAACTCCACAATCGTTGCATCCTCACTGACCAAAACACCTTTCCCCTGCACCGTAACGAGTCTTCCACTTGACAAATAAGCGACACGTCTACGTACGGCGGCTCGCGTTGTTCTTGGCAGTATAGCCCAGTGCTGTTGTTACTTCCTGTTTTTTTTTAGTAGTTCGACATGATACGTCCGTTCATGATCGATTCCCCTGTTGAGACCCTGGTGCACTGTTTAACGTATTCGATGGAGTGTTGTGCATAACCCGTGCATTCTTGACGTAGCCGGCCACGTGGCGTTGGGTTCGTGTCTGCCATGGTCTGTTCGTTGGCTTGAGCATCACGGAGTATTTAGAGGTGCTTCACGGAGTTCGAATGAGTCGCGTGTCGGTGTGAGTACTAGCGACCCGTCCATTTATGATTTTTCTTCGGGTGGGTGGCATCGGCTTCATTCGCGGGAGTATTTTTTTAGGGCGATGAGTGCGATGCGTGTGCGATGCATGCTCCGCCATGCATCTCAACCCGTGCATTCTTGATGTAGTCGGCCGGGTGGCTCTCGCGCCGTGTCTATTACGGTCTGTTCGTTGGCTTGAGCATTATATGAATGTTTTTAGGTACTTCAAGGAGTCCTAATGAGTTCGGCGTCGGCTAGTTGGGCTGGAAAGTAAAAGTGATGATGAAAAAAAAAAAAAATGAGTTGGGCGTCGGCTAGCCGTGTTTCGTTGCCATGATCAGGCCGGGACACTTCGTATCCCTCGGCAGGTTTGCCTGTCAAGTCGGTACTCGTTTGTACTCACGTGTGTTGCCAGCTTAGAGATACAAAAAGAGCAGCTTTATTCCTTTCGTGCACGCGGAGACTGAGAGAGCCAAGCTCGTGCCTCGCTGGGAAAACCCCCGGTTTTCCATCTACGATACGCCTACCCGGCTTTCAGCCTCATTCAAGGCGGTATCACAACATCGCGGTGCAATCGCGATCTTCCAATCGCGTCCGTGAACCATCGTTCGTGAATCATCGTCTCAATACAAAACACTCTCAAATTCTTCCTGTGTGGGTCGGTGCGTCACCCTCTGCCGTACCGTCAATATCATCTTGATACAACACGCTCTTAGAGCGCTTCTTGTGGGATGGCGTGTTTCGCGTCTCCACTGGGAAGGTCTTGGGATTCGCTTCGATGGTACGGGCGGGACTAGCCGCAGAACCTTGTATAAATACATACATTAGGTGATACGCTCGCCGTAGGCCGCCTCCGGCCACAGACCTGTCCACCCGGGAGAATCTTGTCGTCCATCTCGAGAGACCTAAGCTGCATCTCGTCCAAGTCGCACCCGAACCAGAGAGACAGCGTCAGCAGCCGCAGCCGCAGCCGCGCCATCTCGCGCTCGGAGAGGGAGCAGAACGGCTCGTCCAGAAGAACGCCTTCGATGGCGTCTGTACCGGGGGGGGGGGGGGGGGGGGGGGGGGGGAAAGCGGGCAAGCTTTCTTGTGAAACTTCGATCAAGCACGTACTACGAGCTTTATAGGACCTCATGACAGATGTGTTTACCGTACGAGTAGAGAGGGGAAACATACTACTTGCACGGCGCGCTCACACGCAACAGGACGGTTGATCAGACCGTACTTGCACGTGTCCTTTTTTAGTCCCCCTCTCTCCCCCCCCCCCCCCCCCCCCCCCCCCCCCCCCCCCCCCCCCCCCCCACCCCCCCCCCCCCCCCCCCCCCCCCCCCCCCCCCCCCCCCCCCCCCCCACCCCCCCCCCCCCCCCCCCCTAAAGACGTTTTACATTTGAGCTCCAAAGGGGTATAGAGGTTGCAAACAATTGCTGCAAGGTACTTGCAAGTGAATGAAGCTTGCATGCAATTGCTGCAAGTTGCGTGCAAGTTGCATGCACAAGTGCCAACGCATGTACCAGGCACGTTTAACACTTATAACTACGGGAACAAAAAGTGTTCCACACTAGTTCTAACTCCAAGTACAACATCCCTGAAGAAAAATCGGTTCAACTTCTTACGGGGTTGTAGTGGTGCCGTGTACGTACGTACGATACAACAATGCACAAGCACCACTACCGGGGGCCGTCTCACCGCCAGCCGAAGCGTTGCAATCGCCGCACGTCCCCGCCATGTCGCTCACCCTGCTCATCAGCTCAGAGTACGCATCATTCGTCTCCTCTACCTCCAACTCCGCCGCTCGCTCCCCGCCTCCGCACAGTACAACCGACGGAGTGTCATCTGTCCAAGGGTTACCGGCGCAAACCTAACGACGGATTCGGTCGGATGCGGTTCGGTTCGGTTGAATTCGGGCATTGGTCAGATTCGGTCAGATTCGGCCGCAATCGGTCGGATTCGGTCCGGTTCGGTGTTGTTAAAAATAGTGCTACACGCGGTTGTGAACTACGATACCCAGGCACAGCTTTACGGCGGTATCACTAGACGTATGATACAACAGCGGAAATACGTGAGTCGGCTGCGCTTTGAGCGTGGGAAAAAGCGCGCATTGCTTGCAGCAGACCCTCAGTGGCACAGTAGCAGCAGTACTACTGCAGCAGCAGCAATAACAGCAGCAACAGCAAGGCAAGACAGCAACAGCAGCGACAACGGCAACGACGGCAACGATGACAACAACCCCACCAACCCATCATTTCTAAAAACCAATGTCTCCCCCCCCCCCCCCCCTCCCCCGCGGGCACGTCACGGCCTCTCATGTCAGCCATGGAAACCCTACTGGCGCGCGGGGAGCGTAGTCTAACGTGAACCGGTAGGTCAGCACGGAGTACCGGCATCAGGTCATCATTGCAAGAAAAAAAATGCCATCCTACTCTACTTCTAGTTTTACACCCCCAAAAGAATGGTGCCGCTCTAAACTCTAATAAAACGGGTCTAGGTAGCAGCGGCATACAGCAGCAATAATCTATTAACAGGGGGGTCCATAGTTGATAGGACCTATGGTATACATAAAAACCTACACATTTACCTATTTTTAATAACAAATGTTTGGTCCTATTTTTACTATGGCCCCCTGTAATAGGCCGGTTGCTCGTGCCTGCTTGAGCTTGATGCCAGCTTCTCTGGCCAAGTCCGTCAGAGGATTGCCGATCATACCGTGGACGTATCCCGCCCCTAAGTCGCACATCACGCCCGACCGATGTTGCCGAGTGCGCATCTGACAGAGCCAACCGATCACGGGGGAGGGGGGGGGGGGGGGGGGGGGGGGGGGGGGGGGGGGGGGGGGGGGGGGGGGGGGGGGGGGGGGGGGGGGGGGGGGGGGGGGGGGGGGGGGGGGGGGGGGGGGGGGGGGGGGTAGTCATTATCATGCATGGCCGTAGTCGTGTGACCATAGACCCTCGCATCCCCACAATGCCGGGACGGAGCACGGCGGGTTTTCACCTACCGGACATACATTGCTTGCGCCGAGCTTTGCGAAGCGCCGCTTGGTGCTGGGCGAGTCTCTTGAAGGGAGAGTTGCATCCTACTAAGAACCGCTCCTGAGGCGGATTTTATTGTATGTGGATGACAGCGTCAACGAATCGATTTATTTTCTGGTGTGCTTCCAGAGATAGCAACTGGTGTACTATGTAGCTGCCTCGTGGGTGCCTTCCCATCTCACTACGTGATACGACCATCTACCTCGTGCGGAGTAAAGGTTTTTTCACCCCGCACAAATGATCTTACTCGACCACCAGCTACGACCGACCGCCAAACAAGCAAACAAACAAACAAACAAACAAACAAACAAACGGTACCCTGCTTGTCTAGCTCACGCAGTGAGAAGCGTGTTTTACAGCATCGTCGCCAACCGACCCCAACCCAACCTATACATACCAGGTATATAATATAGATGGGGGGCGGTGGCATTAGATTAGTACATACAGCAGCAGCAGCAGAGGGATCATCATCAGCAACAGCAGCAACATCATCATCACCACCACCACCATCAAACACTGGATTTTGAAAGTTGAAAACATAACAAGTAATTGAGAAAAAAAACGTCTCAGCGGCTAACCTCTTCAATTCGTAAAAAAATTCAAGTCTGATAGACTCAAAAACTACTTATGTACTCTTCAACAGCAACCGAACCCACCTACTCTTGCTAAATCGAACGAGTACAGCCGGAGTAAAACAAACGATTGTCTTTGCTGCACCTCCGGCTGTACTCATTCGATTTTATCAGGAGTAAGTGCGTTCGGTTTCTGTTGAAGAGCACATAAGTTTTTGAGCCTATAAAGACTTGACATATTTTGCGAATTGAAGAAGTTAACCGCTTAGACGTTTTTTTCTCAACTACTTCTCATTTTCTCGACTTTCAAAATCCAGCGTTGATCATCAGCATCACAATAATCGGAATATTCATCACCATCATCACCATCACCACCACCACCATCATCATCACCATCACCATCGCCACTACCACCACCATCATCATCATCACCACCATCACCACCACCACCATCATCATCACCACCACCACCACCACCATCATCACCACCACCACCATCATAATCATCACCACCATCACCATCATCACCACCACCATCATCATCGCCACCACCACCACCACCACCACCACCATCATCATCATCATCATCAGCAGCAGCAGCAGCAGCAGCAGCAGCAGCGGCGGCGGCGACGAGCCGACGTTCTTACCCGGCCCCCGATGCCCTCGGTCGCCTCCAAAAGAACGACTTTATCCCTCGGCCACCCCCTTCGTCGGAGCTCCCTCGTGGCTGACAGGCCGGCCATGCCACCGCCGACAACGACCACCTGTTCCGTTCGTTCACCGACATGGGTTTCGACAGCAAAAAGAAGGCGTTGCGAGTGCCGAACGAGGACGTGCAACAGCCGCAGTCGACAAGGGATGCGCGGGCGGGGGTGGGGTGGGGCTAGTATTAATAGTACGGAAAAAAAAACCCCGTCACACTCACCCACGAGGTAAATTTCTTATTGGGAAAAGGGCGCGTTATACCCTCTCTCTACCTTAAGGCGTATATAGCACCTCCCGGATTTCGTATTCTCCAGGAAAACTCAGCCTGACTTTCTCAGTGCTCGTTTTCTTAGTATACGTGAGGATGCGAGTTACAACTCGGGGGTGCGATCGATTTTCAGCGTTCGTTTTCGCGACAGCGGCGAGTTATCACACGGAGGCGCAATCAGTTTATTACGAGGGTCCATGGTTAATAGGACCAAATATTGTTAGTAAAAATAGGTAAACATATAGGTTTTTATGTATACCATGGGTCCTATTAACTGTGCCCCCCCGTAACAGCAGAGCTCGCTTTCTCGACAGCGGCGAGTTAACGCGCGGGGGATACGATCGGTGTTCAGCGCTCTCGTTTCCGTTTCCTCCACAACTGGCAACAAGGGTGCTAAAAGTCGAGCAATAAGCTTTCGGATGACTCTCCAGCAGATCTTTTCCGAAAACACCTTATAACCTTTCGGGGACAGCCCACTCAAAAGTCCAAGCAGTTCTGCCCCCAAAACGGGACTGCAGTCCGAAAAAGGGGTATACTGTTGTTCGTTCGGTTTCGGCAACCTTCTCGTTCTGGAAAAAATGGAGCGCTGAAAAAAAAAAAACGATCGCACCCCTGTCCCCTGCGCGATATAACCCGCATCCTTACGGCACACAGCAGCGGTGCCTGGCACCCGGTAGGTTATAGCAGACTATGGTACAGGTATACTGTATCGGGTAGTGTGCACGACGTGCCCCAGCTTCGACACAATGGTTGGTAGCCCACACTATTACGGGGGGGACCATCATAGTAAATAGGACCTACGGTACACACAAAAACCTATATACTTTACCTAACTGTAGTTTTACTGACAATGTTTGGTCCTATTCACTACGGTCCCCCCGTAACAACTCCTCGTTATCAGATGTTTTATGGGGGTAGCCCTTTTCGGACAGCAGTCCCATTTGGAGGACAAACCATTCTAATTACAAGCAGTATGTCCCAGAAACGGGACTGCAGTACTACGTAAAGGGTCGCCTAGATCTGCCCGCGCAGGCACCATCCATGCGTTCATGTGTGACCCGCACTGCGACGTACCCGGTATACCTGGTATATATATATTCTCCGAAGCACAACGGGGGTCCATCAGAACGCAGGACACCAACCAAAGCCTCCGGCTAGGGCTGGGGTTCTACAAGTCCGGGTCGGGGGTCGGGGTGTTGGTCGCCGACAGTAATCAGGGATATCGGTCACGGCCATGTCAACCGAAACACGACACGTAACTGCGGAAAAGCACCCTTTTCTTCGAAAAATGACGCGTGGTTACGACTACTATCAGGGGATGTTCGCACTTATCCCCGCGGGGATGAAAAAAGGTGCATCCCGGACACCGTATGCTGTCTGCAGGCCCAATCTTGTAAGACGTTTCGTAAAATACGTCTTGATCCGTTTTTCAGAGAGAGGCACGTCTTATTCGCTATGTATCGCGTCTTAGCACGTCTTAGATTCGTCTTAGAATGCACCAGGCGCCCGTCGAGGCGTCTTGGGGGGTCGACACGACCACAGCGAGCCGTGGAAACAGGTAGAAACACAGCGAGGACGGCAGCTGAACCGAATACTCCAACTTGCTTCTTTCGAATATTCTTTTTCGGGTCTGCAAGCGTTGTTCCCTGTCACCGGGGACATCGAACCCGGTTCCCCGAATCGTCGAGGAGGATGGCATTGTTTTTGTTTTCGCAAAAAAAAAAAAAAACAAACAACATGATCTCTTTTCTCTCTCCCCTCCACTCCCCACCTACCACACAACCAAAGTTCCCTCCAAACACATCACACCAAACATCATAACATCCGCACTGCATCATCTAAACACCAAGCACAACCACCCCGCACACCGCACAGCACCGCTCCTTCTCCCTACTCTCTAGCAACGCCATCTGTACACCCGCACCAGCACCAGCGTCTTCTCTTGCGGTGCGGGCGCTGGGCAGCTCTCCGGCGGAGGTTCTGCTCGTCGCGGCCGATGCAGCCAGCTCATACTATTACGGGGGGGCCATAGTCGACCCTCAGGACCAGTGTTTCCTCTGTTTTGTTCCACGTTCGCGGATTTGTTATTAATAGTTCCTTCGTACTGGTGTAGCTCGCAGCATCTTGTGCAAGGGTTTCTTTCGTGGTTTTGTCGGTTGTTGTTGTTAGTTCGTCGTAAATATATTTTGCAATGACATTCTTGATATCGGTAGCTTGCTCTTTTGCTTTGATCGCATAGGTTAGGGCGGCCACTCGTACTGCTGTTCGTTTTCTCTCTTTTTTTCTTTTTTTTTTTTTTCCGTTTTTGCTTCGTATACCGTGGTGCATCCGTACCAGGTGACAGTACATTCTGTGGGACGCATAATGTAGGAAAAGCTCTGCTCTCTGTTTTCCGTGGGCAGATTCGGTTTTCACCGGTGCTGTATGTATCGCAACGAAAAAGGTAGCGCAGCAGTACTTCCATTATTAGTATCACGGAGGGCCGTAGAAAATAGCACCTACGGTACACACAAACACCTACATATTTCCCTATTTTTACTAACAAGATTTGGTCCCATTTACTATGGTTCCCCGTAATAGTGGTTTGCGCGACTTCGTTAGTCTTCTTACACCGAGGTACATCAGTACCAGGTAAGCCGGCGTGCCCGGTGGCTTGGTAGGTGGTCCGCGAGCCTATCAAGATCAATTTCGTGAGTTCGAGTCTCACCGAGTGCATCCTCATAGGGACTTTTTCTTGCATAAAATTGATTAGCGGAAAGCGCGAGAGCGTGAGTTAGCTGTACATTCGATGAAAATCGACGAGCAGCGGGAATGCTGAACCCTATGCGCGATAAAAAATAAAGGCACGTACCGGGGGGGAGAAGGGACGACACCTGTGACCACGGCTTGTCCAGAAGATCGTCGAGGGTAAAACCTCCTACGAGTGGGCTGGAAAGTAAAAGTGATGATGAAAAAAATAAATAAATAAATAATAATAATAGCAACGTGTTCTTTGAACAACACGTTACAGGACAACTGCAGGCTCTCCATTTCTGTTTCCCGTGGGCGTTTTCGTTCGCTGTTACGTACTGTCGAAATATTCATGAGCGTGTTCGTTCGTATTTACGGCTGCTGCTGACGGTATGATATTACGTACCTGGTATGCTATTCGTACTCGTAAAAAAAAAAAAACACAATAAAACAGGCAGATTCAATTCGTGACGTAATTTAGTAATTTCGGAAATGTCGTACGTACGAATGTAGAAGTATACATAGTCAAATATGGCATTGCATTGCATACGTGGCAACGTAGTATCTCTGTGGCGTAGCTTTGTGACCACAGAACTTGTGTCGTATCTCTCTAGGATTGAAGAATCGGCACGGACACTGGTTGTGCTGGATGTCGACGGGTAGAAAGAACGGTTTAATGTGAAGAAAACAACAACAACCTACCAATTATGTACTACT
Source organism: Macrocystis pyrifera (assembly GCA_031763025.1). Classification (NCBI taxonomy): domain Eukaryota; class Phaeophyceae; order Laminariales; family Laminariaceae; genus Macrocystis; species Macrocystis pyrifera. The sequence continues at coordinate 12,307,082 of JASSKH010000009.1, forward strand.
ACTGCTGTACGAGTCTCGTCAAATGTCGACTATTTACGGGGTACCATGTGGGAGGTACTCACACGCCTTGGTGTATCAACCAAGATGCTCACAATCATTCGCAATTTTCACGAAGGCATGCGGGCTCGCGTGCGTGCGGATGACGGTGAACACTCGGACTGGTTCAATGTAACCCAGGGGCTGCGGCAAGGCTGCGTAGTATCGCCGTTACTGTTCAACGTGTTCTTCGCCGCTGCGATACACATCGTGCTGGTACGCCTCAGCAAAGACGAATGCATCGTAAGGGATTTGGTTCATCTCGAAGAGGACAGGGTTGTCGGAAAAGAGGAACCGTTGGCATGCGTGCAAAGGGCTGTGTGGGGCATGTTGTATGCAGACGATGCAGGAATAGTCTCGAAGTCGGCGGAAGGCCTCGCAAGAATGATGACAGTCATCGTGACTGTCTTCGAAGCAGTAGGTCTCACGGTATCCGAGAAGAAGACAGAGACGATGCTCCTACGAACACCGGATCAGACGTTTACCACCTCACCGCTCGCGATCGAAGCTGCAGGCCAAAAGTATAAACAGACGACCCAGTTTTGTACCTAGGAGGCATTATCCACGAGAACGCTGACCTCTCCTTCGAAATCGAGCGACGAATCCGTCTAATGCGGGCATGCCTCAAACGGTATGGTCCGGAACTGTACGATAGGACGAACGCACCGCTTAGTCTGAAAGTCCGGATGCTGAAGGCCGAGGTGATTGAGACCTTGCTGTACGGTTGCGTGACGTGGACCCTCAATGCGGACCACTTCGCCAAGCTTCGATCAGCCCACCACGAAGTCCTTCTGCGAGTCATTGGTTTCCAGCGCCGACTACGCACCGACCACACCACCCTCTCGTATGCGAAGGCGTTCAGGATAACACGATGCGAAAGTATCGAAACGACCATCCGTAAACGGCGACTCTTCTTTGCGGGGGCTGTGGTGCGGCAACACGAGGGGCGATTGCCCAGTCGGTTGATGTTCGGGACGATCGCTGGTGGGGGGAGCCCGAAACCAGGCGGGTAGCCCAAGACTTGGCCTAGGGCCATTGCTGAGGACCTTAGAGTGTTCAAAGCCACCGAGGGATCAACGGAAGACTCCCCCTTAGTCTTTGGAGTTGGGACCGCACTGTGGCCCACTGCAGCAAAACAGACGGGAAAGTGGTACCGGGGAATCCTCGAAGCAGCTGAACAGTTCATGGGCAGGTGGCACGAGGCTGAGGCAAAGCTGAGTAGACAGCGCCGTGCATCCGCTGCAGGTAGTGTTAGAGGGAATGGGGGGAGGGGTAACAGCAGGAGGGGTAGAAGGAACACCGTACAAGTGTATGGGGGCAGGGGGGGGAACAGGAGGAGTAGAAGGGAAACCGCGGTAGAAGAGAGTAGCAGAGAGACCGCAGACAGGGTAGCAAGGTACCAGGCCGACTAATAGGTTGGACTTTTCTTTGCTACTCGTACCGCCAACTGCTGCGGCCGTTCGGTATGCATTTTGATTGTTTTCCCTTCTTATCCTTATGAAAGAAGTACTACATAGTGGGTGGGTGACGAGCGTATTTTGGCCCACTCACTATTGCTCTTTTTACTTAGTTAAGTGTTCACCGGGATGCATAGTCCCCTTTTTCCTTCTCGTATCTTTCCCCTTGCACGTCCCTTTTGGCTCATGCTCGGGGTAAGTATGTATGCGTCTGAGCTTTGGCTTCCCATTTTATTTATTTATTTGGGATTCTTCTCCTTTTCTTTTTCTTTTTCTTGCTCTTTTTCGGTTTGGTTTTTTCGTTGCTTCTCTTTCTTTATGGTGTATTTTGGTTGCTGGCGTATGTATGTATGTTGTGTCGGCCGCACCTAGTGCGAAGACATGGTATTACGTAGGCTATTAATGCATTACGGTGTGTTATCTCTGTGTCGTAGTCTGTGACCACAGAGCTCGTATCTTTCTAGGGTGAAGAATCAGCACGGACACTGGGCTTGCTGGATGTCGACGAGTAGAAGAACGGTTTAACGTGAAGAACACACACACACATAGTAAATAGGACCTACGGTACAGACAAAAAAACTATATATTTCCCTATTTTTTGGTCCCGTTTACTATGGTCCCCCGTAAATAACAAGAAGCCACGATGAGTGCGTATATTAATACTGCTGTTCACCCATTACACGTAATCATCGCAGGTAAATATATACTATCAGATTCAAAGTATCACTGGTTTTAGTTGATACGTGTAAAATTGCCGTATAATTTACTGCTGCTCTACACTGCTCTGCGTGGTTGCTGTTTTGCTGTATCCGCCAGCCCCGTCCTGGGGGTGGGCCAACGGAGTCCGCCAGGACCCGCAACGGTCTATAATAGCGGCAGACACACGAGCTTCGAGCCTCGGGCTGGGTAAAGAGGAAGCCTTGCGCGGTCTGGCTGGTGGCCTGCTCACTTTGAGGACCACGTGGGGTGGCGGTGATGTTTTTTCTTCTCAATCCCGACGCCAAGGAGTTCATCCCTGAGGCGGGGCGGGTACATCACCACAGCAGAGAGCGCTACATGGGCAGTCGGGGGAGTGGAGAGGCTGGTCACAGCGTGGGTACGCATGCACGACAGGAAGGATGGGAGTGTCGGCGTTGGCTGGGACGGCTGCACCCAGCCAACGGAAACCAAGGCGCGTGCCGGGCTATGAAACCGGGAGCCACATTCGTCACAGAGAAAAAAAAAAGGCAAAAAAAGCAAAAAAGGAGGCGGGGACGAGCCTCACGTTGGCTGGAAACAAAGCAGCACGTGAGGCTTGAAAGAAACAAAATGAGACACATGTAGCGGTAGCGACCTACAGTGTGCGCACCCTGGCTGTCGTAAAGGGGAATAACGGGTACGGACACGACGAGCGTACTGGCGCTGTGACTTCATTGACCTCCAGGAAATCTCGAGCACCACGTTCCGTGTGGCAGGGTATCGCGTTTGCGTTCGGGCCAGGAAAAAACAGCTGCCAGGCACGGGCTGTACGGACTAGGTCTAGCTGTCAAGGAATCGTTGTGCAGTAAGTCTGTACACTCACACCCGTTCATTGACAAACGCCTCATGTCTATGCGCTTTGAGCTGGCTGGTAAATGCGAGGCAGCTAATATCGTCGTTGCGTACGTTCCAACTGATTGTGCCGAGCACGCCGAACTGAAACGTTTTTTTCTGGCAGAAGCTGGAGGACTTGGTTGACCAGATTCCGACGAAAGACTGCTTTTTTGTACTACTACGGGGGTCCATAGTTAATAGGACCTATGGTATGCATAAAAATCTATATATTTGACTATTTTTACTATCAATATTTGGTCCTATTTACTATGGTCCCCCGTAATAATGGATGCCAACGCGCGAACAGGGCAAGAGGATAGAAGGGTGCGGTGACGATGAAAGTAGAGTGCTTGAAGCATACGGACGTTATGTTCGTAGCGAAAATGGCAAACGACTTATTTCTGTCCTTCGCCACCAACTGCAAGTTAGCTCTCACCAACACGTTTTCCCGCACGCGCAAGGGTGGAATATCGCATACACACAACGGCACCAGCCCGAATGACCGTAAGTAGATCGATTACTACCTCCGAACCAGTCAAGCCCATCGACCTAGAATACATTTATGGTAAAGTCGTCCCACAGCCTCCGCCTGCAGCCAAGGCCGACTCAGACCACATCTTGAACATCGGCCTGAATATCAAAGTCCGACTCAGCAGTGTCAGTGGTCACTTTGCGCCCAACAGGCAAATACGAAAACCCCCAAAACATCGAGAGTTCGACAGGCAGAATTTTGTGTCCGAGGGAAAATGTCGTCAACGAGTAGTCGCGAGGGTCGTTCCCACTCTCAACCAGCTTATCCAGCCCCGTAAGACGTCTGGCATGGTTGAGGTTATTTCACCACGGCTATTACTGGTGCGGTCTAAAAAGAGGTACCACCCCCTCCACGTCGCCACCGCAGATATGGATGGTGTGAGTCTGCCGAAACCTTCGCCGCATTCATATTTCGTAGCATGGACAGCGAGGGAGGATGCGCGACAAATCTTGTGTACCCACCCCCGGGATAGAACCGCGTGAAAAGACACCGAGATCGGCGTGCGCGAATCTGCAGGAGGAGGTGATTGCTGCAGGACTGCATGCGTCTTTTAAAGAGTATCTCGCCGAAAACGAACGACTCCCAACCAATAACGGCCAGCGGGGATTCTACGAGCACCTGAAAAGTACGGTGAGATTAGAAGGGACTAAAGCGAGGAGCGAGCGGTTCATTAGGGACGAGGACGGGACGCTGTTGCGGGATAAGGTGCGCATTCGTGAACGATGGTTGGGGTTCTACCCCGAGAACTCTTGAGCACGAGATCGCTGAAACTCGATCCCACGATCATCGACCTCTTGCCACCGCGCCCGCTTAAAATCTCGCTCGGAGATGAACCATCCATGAACGAGATGACGGAAGTAATTAAGGGCATGTCAAATTGGAAAGCTGTTGGGTCAGATGGCCTCCTGTCCGAACTCCAAAAAATCGACCACCCCACATTTGCCCAGTGCTTTCACAACATTCTTGTCGATGTTTCGGTCGGCAGCAGAAGAAGTCCCCCAGCAATGGTAAAATGCGATCTTCAAGGTTTTTCACGAAAAGAAGGACAGAACTGATTGCAACAACTACAAAGGGATTTCGCTTGTTGATCACGCAGGCAGAGTGTTGTTTGAAAATCGTCGCGTCTCGCCAGAGTAACTACTGCAAGACCGAGGGATTATTAATGCAGGAACAGCAGTGCAACTTCCGCCCAGCACGATCAACGATTGATATGTTGTTCGTCGTGCGCCGGTTGCAAGAGCTTGGACGGCAGACAAAAGTACCCCTGCACGCGTACTTCATCGATCTGCAGAAAGCGTACGACTCTGTCGACCGAGAGCTGCTGTGGGAGGTACTCACACGCTCTGGCGTACCAACCAAGATGCTTAATTATCCCAAAATTTCCACGAAGGCATGCGGGCTCGCGTGCGTACGGATGACGACGAGCACTCGGAATGGTTTGATGTCATGCAGGGGCTGCGGTAAGGCTGCGTGCTATCACCGTTACTGCTGTTCAACGTGTTCTTCGCTGCTGTGCTACACGTAGTACTATCAATAGTACGCTTCAGCAAAGACGAAGCCATCGAAAGGGATTTGGTTCAAATCAAGGATGCTGGAGTAGTCGGAACAGAGGACAGAGGAGCAGGAGCCGTTGGCATGCGTGCGAAGGGCTGTAGGGACATGTTGTACGCCGATGATGCAGTAAAATTGGCGACGACTACCGAGGAAATGATTCGGCAAAAATCATGGAACTATGGGTGCCATCAACAATGTCTTGAATTCGTGTGGTGGAGTTGAGTGGTCGCTCACGATCACTCCTGATTTTCGTTCCCAAAACATCGTGAGCAGAGATGAGCACGAAAATTTCTTGAGACCATCCCACACACCCTGCAGTAGAATGAGTATTCATAGGCTTGGACGCCCAGATAATTTGCAGGTACTAACCCCGCGCAGAGCATGCGATACGCTCGTCCACTCAGCGCGGTGGGAAATACCGGACGAGGAACCCTGCCTGCGCAGGAGGTTTCATATGATAGGATGGCCGCCCCGCTTAGCCTGAAAGTCCGATTGCTGAAGGCCGAGGTGGTCCTTGAAGCGGGGGGTCCTTGCAGCAGCCGAACGGTTCATGGTGAGGTGGCACGAGGATGAGGGACAGCTGAGTATGTATAGGCAGCGCCACGCATCCGCCGTGGGTGGTGCCCAAGGGACTGGGGGGGGGGGGGGGGGGGGAAACAGGATGAGTGGAAGGAAACCCGACCAAGGGGATGCGGGGACGGGGGACAACAGGAAGAGTAGAAGAGAAAGCGTGGTGGACAAAAGTAGGAAGGAGACGGCAGACAGGGTAGCAAGGTACCAGGCCGACTAGTAAGTGGAACATGTCTATGCAACTCGTGCCGCCAACTCGTGCCGCCAACTGCCGGAGCTGGTTCGAACGTGGTCTTTGTTTTCTTTTTCTTTTTGCGATCCTCCGTGATTTTCATATTATTACTTTATTTATCTTTCTTGTCCTTATGGCAGGAGTCTTGTGGCGTGGGTGGGTGGATGACGAGCCTGCTTTGATTGTTTCGTTTAAGTCTGACGCATCCTCTCCGGGGGTGGGGAATAGTTGACGAACGTAGGACGGAGGCGGCAGCTAGGGTAGCAATGTACCAGACCGACTAGTAATAGTAGGTCGTACCACAAACTGCTGCGGCTACATGGAGAGTTTTTTTTTTCTTTTTTGGGGGGGCTTCGGTTTGCTGGCTATTTCTCTTGGTTCTTAGTCTTACTCTGTTTATATGCAGTGGTATTGCTTTTTGCGTATTAATAGCTCATTTTTTTTAATCTGCCACACCCCCTGCGGGGGCGGGGGGGAGGCGGGGGGGGGGCACGACAGTTTTTTCTCTTATGTTTCCTTTTCTCTTTCGATCTGTAGTTTCTTTGCTTCTTGTTTCATTTGTTTTCTCTATTTCATAGAATATGCACGTCGTGCCTGTCGTATCCAGCATGACGACATGGCACTACATTGTCTACTGCTGTATTAGCTTGTCTACTGCTGTATTAGCTGTGCTTGCTGCATAACAAGGTAGTGTCTTGCGACCACAGAGTTTTTATCTCTGAAGAATCGGCACGGACACTGGTTGTGCTGGATATTCGAGGGGTAGAAAGAACGAACAACGCACACCCTGTCGTACCTTGTTGAAGTACCAGGTATATGTTATTTTTCGACATATTGCCTGTTTCAATACTTCAAAGACGGGCGTGCCAAGACGAACCTACCTACTATTAATACGTGCCAAGACGAATCCAAGACGTGCCAAGACGAATCTAAGACGTGCCAAGACGCAAAAAAAAGCGTGCAATGAATGGGCGCGCGGTGTTGAGAAACGTCATTTTTGTGTCCAGACTCACCATGTCATTTTTTTTTTGCCGACCTTGATCTAACTCTTCTACTTGTAAAAGATTTAGAGTTGGTCCCACTACTGCTGTTGAATCGTGTTTATTAACCAAATTTGCTTATTCGTGCCTATGTGCGCCTATGTTTCTCAACGAAATGTTTCATGACTGAGGGCGCCCACTGTAAGACGAATGGGGAATTCGCACGTCTGACTAAAAAAAAAAAGTGGCCTGTGGCCGGCTTATTCCTCGCTACGCTCGATTTCCCAGTCTGACTTACGGCTCGCTTCGCTCGTCTTGGAAGATTGGGCCTATAGCTGTCTGTTTGGCCGTTCTCTTACGGAGGTTCCCGCCCACCGAAAGTGGCATTTCTATATAGGGGCAGGGGCGCAAACGTGATTACGGTATTTGGTCCAAGGCTCACCACAGCAGTGACTGAGAATCGTGACGGGACAGGACAGTTTTGACTTGTTTGGCGGGGGGGAAAAATGAAAACGGGACGGTAAAAGGCGAACATAAAAAGTTAGCGGGTCGGGACGGGACGGGACAGCGGGTGTATAATTTTTCGACGGGACGGGACGGTGAAACTCGACGGGGCAGGTTTTCACGACGGGACGGGACGGTACAGCACAACAGTTTTTTTTTTTCGCGACGGGACGGGACGGTAAAAATACAACGGGTTTGTTTATCACGACGGGACGGGACGGTAATGTTTTTTTCGTCGGCGAGACGGGACGGAAAATATTGTTTTCCTCGCTTCCGCTGCAAGGTCGGCGCGGTCGCATGTAGGTGAAGAGTTTCCCGCACTGCTGTCTGCGCGCAGGGAAGGGAGCCAGCCGTCTCGAGGCAGGTAACTTTGTGACCACCGTGCACTTGGACGTTTTTCTTCCCGACCGGCGGCCCAAACTCCGACAAGTATTGCCACACGGGCGACGTCTTTTGATTCCTTCCCACCCCTGCCCCAAGCACCGCTGCTGCGGTGCCAGCTGGTGGCTGTTCCAATGGTTGTGCTCGAGCTGTGTTCTGGTGGTTGTTGAGGTGGAAGTGGTGGGGGTGGTGGAGGTGGTGGCGGCGGCGGTGGTGATGCCAGCTAGTGCCGCTGCTGGTCCATCGACCCCGCCCGTGAGATAGGCATCCATGGCGTCCGTGCTGGCCACGCCAGCACTGGTGGCCGTGAGTTGAGTGGTCTGTGTGTTTGTGTGTGGTGGCCAGCTGGTGGCTGTGGCAGGTGTTGCGCGTGGAAAATATGAAGATTTATGAAAAAAAAAAAACAACACCAGGTACCAGGTACCACTTATTCCATGGTATTATATTAATAGTAACTTTTTCGAACAAAAATATACCAGGTACTTCGTAATTTGTCACTTTTAAGGAATTATTTAAGGGCAAATGCCAAAATCAGTTATACCTGATCCGTTTGAGCCAAAATCAGGTACATCCTAAAACCAAGTAAAAAACGCGCGCCACGAGCGGTGTAATGTCCATGACAATCCGGTCAAAAAAGAATGCGCCTGAAGCATCAAGCGTGCACATGGCCTCCAAAATCTGATGTTTTTGTTTTCTTCAGAGTGTAGGTACCACGGGCTCCACTTGGACCTGCAGAGAGTCACTATTAATATCCTTCGTTTGTTTCGCAACGGCGGGAGCGCCTAGAGTATTTACTCTGGCGCCCCCCCCCCGTTGACAACTTTAAAGCTTCCAGACCGTCCTCGCGGAACCGCCTGCTCGGCACGAAACTATCTTGCCGTACCAAACCTGAGACCACCTCGACGCGGGGTGGTGCAGACGAAACGCCCAGTGTCCATGGTGCTGTAAAGACTGCTGTGAACATAGAAAACAACAGAGTACACACAACAACTATTAATAACTGAAGCACATCGCACATCCCAAAGGAGAAAAAGTGAAACCAGCGTACGCATGTATGCATGTATATACATACTTTTACGTATGACGTACGAGTACAGAGTTTATACGTCAATACAGAAGAATTTCAACCCAGGGAGGGCAGACGCATACGGAGAGAAAACACAGTGCACGTATGGCCTCTCTGATTGGTTCAAAGTTGGCCAAAATCAGTTGAAAGCTCGACAGTGTAGAAAAAATCAGGTGTACCTCGGCCTTTTCGTGCCAAAATCAGTTACAATGTCAGCTTGGCCAATAGCAGGGCTCCTGGTGTGTGTTTTGTACTTGAATTCAGTATGTAACTGTTTTTGGCATGAAAGTGGCCAGGTATACCTGATTTTGGCAAAAACCCATCATTTAAATACATGAGCACCAGCATGGAATGTGTATGTCGTGCCTGTCGTACGCAGTACGATAACATGGCATTACATTGCATACGTGGCAACGTAGTATCTCTGTGACGTAGCTTTGTGACTACAGAACTTGTATCTCTCTAGGATTGAAGAATCGGCACGGACACTAGTTGTGCTGGATGTCGACGGGTAGAAAGAACGGTTGAATGTGAAGAAAACAACAACAACAACCAGCAGTTTCTGCTAAAAAAAAAAAAAAGGAAATCGAATATCTTATCTGTGAATTTCGTAAATTCTTGGGTGGGAATGGACGAGAATAGACAAGCCACCAGTGTATCCTGGACGGAAAGAGGCAAGTTGTGTCGGCGTAAGGGGACTGCTTGAATGTGGCAACGGTGCAGTTTTTGATGACGGGACGGGGCGGCAAATACACGGGTGTCACGACGGAACGGGACGGTAATTCCCAACGGGAGATATCTTATCGGCAGGACGGGACGGTCAAGTACAACGGGAGAGTTTCGACGGGACGGGACAGCAGTTATTTCGACCGGACGGGACGGTAAGTGACGACGGTAAGTGACGACGGTAAGTGACGACGGTAAGTGACGACGGTCCCGACAAAATACCGTGATAGGCCTTGTCTTTTCCAGTTTCCAGTGACGTACATCGGTGTTGGGTTGCGCGTAATCACCTTTTTTATCCCGTAACTAACCGTCATCCCTGGCAATAACCCCTCTTAGGATCGCAGTCCTCTTTCGGGGACAAAGCAGTCAAATTCTAAGTAGTTTGTCCCCAAAACGGGACTGAGGACTGATTGAACTACTCCTACATGGGTTGATAGTCGAAGCCGAACATAAGGACACCGCCAGCAGGACGGCACTCGGACACGGAGACCCACGACCGGCGCGCACACCATGATGAGAGCAGCAGCAATCGTTTTTTTTTTTTCTTTCTGTATTTGTCACGAGGCTGTAGTATGTACATGTGTGTGTGTGTGTGTTTTAAGCCGTTCTTTCTGCCTGTCGACATCCTGCGCAATCAATGTCCGTGCCGATCCTTCAATCCTAGAAGAGATACGTACGAACAAGTTATGTGGTCACAAAGCTCACCGGTTATTTTCGTCACTGGTCGTTGCGGTATTGGCGACTTGTATACCCTTTCATGGGCACTTACAATAATAGCTGAGCTGCTGCTGTGCTGCACCTTCTGCGAGACAGGCCGGGAAGACACGGCGATAGTTGATTTTTGGATGGTGGTTTTGGGTTTGAGCGCTCTTTTTTCACTGCTTGTCCGCGAGTCGTCACTCTGACAGCACCCCAGACAGCAGGCGTGTTCCTTTCGGTGTTCACGACTCCCGTGCGTTTCGTACGGTGGGGGCAGCACTCCAGACAGCAATCGCTGACTGTACTTGGTAGTCTGTAGCCACGAGTTGGATAGTTGTGGGAACGGGGGGAACTCTTATGCATGCTGCTGTAGTTGAGTGGATATGTATCCGCCGCCAGGTTATTCAATAATTCAGTTTGCTATATTAATTTCATTTCATGTGAGCGCCATCTCTGTCTGGTGCATTCTTTAGGTCGGAAGCGTCGTGCGATTTTTTTAAATGATTTTTCGGATCTTCCCAGGGCTCCAGCACACTTGTGTAAAAAACTACACTCCTTGATTCAAGAGTTGTACTTGTAGTATGAGAACAAAAACAACAACAACAACAACGTCGGAAAATAGAGGCCTCCAGTGCACCAAGTTACTTGACACTATGGTTGAAGCACAGCTGGTTTGCGAAGAAATAAGTGCTAATCTAACTACAGCAGTAATATTTTTTTTTTTTTTAGCCATCGCTTTCACTTTCCAGCCTAACTCGTACGTAGGAGAGGTTTTACCCTCAGCGAGCAAGCCGTGGTCACAGGCGTCGTCCCTTCTCCCCCCCGGTACGTGCCTTTATTTTTTTGTCGCGCATAGGGTTCAGCACTCCCACTGCTCGTCGATTTTCATCGAATGTAGCTAGCTCGGTTGGGTCTCATTGGCTTGGAGTTGGGGTTCCTTCCTGCTGCTGAAGCATATTGCCAGGCCTTTTCATCTATCCCTGTCGTACATACCTGCAAGTTATTACGGGGGATCATAGTTAATAGAACCAAATATCTTTAGTAAAAATAGGTAAATTTATAGGTTTTTATGTAAACGGTAGGTCCTATTAACTATGGACCCCCGTAAATAGTATTAATAGTGATCCTCAACCAGAGTCAAATACGGTGGAACTTCCGAACTCCCGTGAAAAAATCTCAAAATAACAAGCAGTCTCGAGGCACAAACCTACGTACGTCAGTCACTGAAATTGCATCAATCAATGGCGCGTTCTAGGATAGAGGTAGAAATATTTATTTCCGCCAAAAAGGTTTACGAACGACGGGGCTCCTTAACCCAAAATCGTCGGAATGTCAATCCTGTTTCGAAAAATGACGTTTTTGAATACTTGGGCCATGCATATGGGATTATTCATCGGGATGTAATCCGATTTTTGCTGAGGTCAGATTTCGGGTGAGATACGGAGCTCCTGAAGCGAGGAGCCTCAGGAAATCTAGGGTGAACCCCTATCGTAGAACGCCTCCATGTTATTTTCACTTCCAATATCCAGAACAATATTTCTTCGCGGCGGCGGCGGGGCCGGGAAGGGGGGGGGGGGGGGGGTGTCAAAATCGCTGATCGATGGCGACATGTTTTTCGTGTCCATACCAGGTAGTTTGTTTATTTTTGTTTTTTGTTCGTGATGGCCTATTTCCTGCCAAGTCGATGGTAAAATCCCCCCCCCCCTACCCTGCCATTCTGCATCGGCTGCGTCACCTTTTTGACTGTACATATTTGTGGGTCTAATCAGACCACCCCTGTTCGTTCATCCCCACGAGTAGAGTACTACGGCAGATGGTCTTCTTCCTCACTGCTGTGTCAATCCTTCCCAGCCTGTCTTCCTAGTTCAACCAACTGCACCCGTCATCAATTCTATGAACCTCTTGCCCATCCCCTCTGTTCAAGCATGCCAACGATTCACTACCTCTCCACAAACCCCAGATTTCCTCCGTTCAATCTTCTGTACACCCTTTTTGCTATTTTTCCTCTTTTTCCCGATTCTTTTTTAGCCCCCCCTTTGTCTCTGTCCTCTTTGTGTCGGTTGGGTCGTCCTTGAACCACCAACTGGACATAGTACTGCTGTGGTACTTTAGCAGGAATGTTCGTTTTAGCTTATTGTTAGCTGTTTGTCTCTACCCTCTTCTTGTCTTTTTGCCTCCCGTTTGGTCTTCTTGTGACGTCATCATGTTGGTCCACCAGCTCGATATATCATAGGCCTGACCGTACCAGAAAACAGCAACCTTGTACTCGGGGCTCGGCCTGCGCCCTGAACGCATGTTTGCCTTTCGTTTTTCCTTCTTTCATTTCTTCCTTTACCTTCTTTTCTTTCCTTTCTTCTTTCTGTTCCCTCTTACAGCAGTAGTAGTTTTTTTCTTTTTTCTTTTTTCTTTTCTGTTCTCGAGTGTACACATACTACCATGGGTACGTTCCTGGTGTTACTCGGTTGCAAGTGGTACGGGATGGCATACCTACAGCTCGTTGGTACCATTTCCCTCACCGAATGGTATGATACTGCCTGGCGCGCTATTTCGTACGTGTTTGCTCTCTCCAATCGAGATGCATTTTGTTTACAGCCTGTTTTGTGACCACAGGCAGGGCTTCAGGGAGGTGAGCTAAAAATGTGACAACATCACCACCAGACAGTCAACTACCAACAATCAAACCCAACGTTCTATTTCCAACTTCATTGCAGGAAAAGAGAACGGGGGGAGGGGGGTATCGGAACACAATCCAGTTACTACTGTACCTAAAAAAAATCAAACATTCGAAAAACCCAAGCAAACAATTTTATTGTTTCATACCTTGAGTGCACGCGCGGTGGGGGGGGGGGGTGTACTCGATAGGAGAGATGTACTCGATCTCATGCATGGCCGTAGTCGTATGACCATAGACCCTCGCATCCCTACAATGCCGGGACGGAGCATGTCGGGTTTTCACCGACCAGGCAGACATTGCTTGCACCAAGCGCGAAGCGCCGTGAGGTGTCCGGCGAGTCGCATGAAGGGTGAGCTGCATCCTACCAAGAACCGCTTGTGAGGCGGACTTGCATATGGGTGACAGCTTCAATGAGTTAGTTTAATTTCCGGTGTGGCCACTTCCAGGGACAGCAATGGGAGTACTATGTAACTGCCTCTTGGGTGCCGTACCTTGAACACTACGTGATACGATCAATTCCCTTGCGCGGTGGGGGGCGGGGGGGTGTACTCGATAGAAGAGATGTACTCCATCTCATGCATGGCCGTAGTCGTATGACCATACGCGGCAGGGCTGCGGGGGGGGGGGGGGGGGGGTTGACCAAACACAACGTGCCAAACACATGAAAACCCAGGCAAACAAATTTATTGTTGCATACCGTACTTAAACGCGCGCGCGCGCGGTCGGGGGGGGGGGGGGGGGGGGGGGGCGGGAGTACCAAATGGGCAAAGAGCAACAGGGTGCCAGGTGGAAAACAAAATACGTGGAAATCTCAAAGCCCTTGCACGTACATAAATACGTGCAATTTCTGGGCTGGTCGAACGCCTTGGGTCTTGGGGGCTTCGAACCAGTACATGATTAACCACAACCACGTTTTACAGATACAGATACAGCAGCAGCAGTCCGAACAGGGTACGTAGACCACGAACTTCCTCTCTGATCGATCACAGGGAGTGCCGGAATGTTTCTCCGGTGGGTCGAAGAAAAACTTCGTTCCCCCCTGCACGAACCATCAAAACAACAAACAAAATGAAAAACAATACCTGGTACGAAATAAGGCAGAAACTCAACAGCTCTGGCAACATTCGTTCGTGAAACTGATGCGGGAAAAACAACCTCACGTCTCGATGAACATGTCGACATGTTTGAGTTGAGGTGGATGACCGCACGTGGCACGCGGCGTGGCATTGCGGCACGTGCCGTCTCTTGACGGTGTTTGTTTGCACAGCGACAGTGAGCAGTATTGGGGGATCGACGAGGGCGGCCCTAACCCTGACCCACACATTACAGGGCGAACCGGACGATCGACGGAGCGCTGACGTACGTACGTAGAAGGCGGCGGTCCGAGGTCCAAGATCGCGGACACCCCGAAGTGCGTACCACTCTGGCCGCAAATATAAGGAGCTTTTTATTGAATATTAGTGTACAAACATTACCTATTTTTCGGGACATAGAGGTACGATGCAATGCGCCTACAGAAAGCATGATACACAACACATCGCTTAGAGCAGTATCACAGACATCATACAAACACTAAGCTACACGCGTGTTATGGTACTGCTGTTTTGCGTTTGCACGGGGGGTCCAGCGTCACGTAGACGAATCTCGAGGCGCCGCCGTGTATATAGCTGATTTTTGCTTCTCGGCTGCACTAGATGTTTTTTTTCTCTCGCCGTTTTCCTGGACTTAAGAGGGAGGTGGTCTCCTACTTTTTGCCGTTTTCCGAGTTTTCGGGTCGGGGTTTTGCTGCTCGGTAGGTTCCTGGTTTGTTTGTGTTTCTTGCGCTGGGTTGGGGATGGAGTTTGCGTGTTTTGTCCTGCCTACCCCCCCCACTTAGGGTCGGGGGTCGGTCTAGGTAATCGGGCCACTCATTTGTGGCACAGGACACGTTTCCGGAGTTGTGGGCTGGGTTTAGGTGGTTCTTCGCGTATTCCGTGTAATTTTTCTTCTCGTCGGGGGAGCTGGGGGCGATCAACATTGACGACACCTAGGGTTAGGTCCTATTATGTACATCAAAGGTCCTGTTAACTATGGACCCCCGTAATAGCGTGTTGCCAGTGTCACGGTATGAATACTCGTATGGTATCATAAGTCGTTGTAGAAGCGGCCGCCAACCTGGTACCGTGCGCACCTCGCCTGCTGAGATATTTTTGGTTCAGTTTTCCCACCTCATGCATCTGGCGTATTGTGTACAGTAGTCCCGCTTTCGAGACAAGCCACTCAAATTCTAAGTAGTTCGTCTCCAAAGCTGGAACGCAGTCCTGAAAGAGTCAAGCATCCCCGGCAATCACTAGGGATGTGAGTCGGCTGGACTTCCCGGATACTACTAACGATTTTAGTTGGGAGCCAACTAGCTGGCTCTACAGCAGCAGTTTGACCAATGACATATCAAAAACAGTCGGCTGAAACGACGCTATTTTGCTTCAGTTTGTTACACACCAGGTACAAAATATATCAAACCTGGTGTAAAACAAACGCCGAAAAAAAAAAAAAAAAAAAAACTGCCTTCTGCGCTATATAAATACACCGTCGGGACCGACACCGTCGACGGCGATGGGTTTCGATGCGCCCATGAGTTGCAGAACGTACGCTCTCAGCTACAACCTCTGCCCCCCCCCTCTCCCTCTCTGAGCGAGGGGTCCGCACTCCGTATATATATATGCAGCGAAGAAGCCATTCACAAGCAATAACCCGGTACCGCTGTGGGCGCAATTGTTGACCCTTTTAGGACCGCAGTCCCGTTTTGGTGACGAGCTATTGATAGTCAATTTCTAGGTAATTCATTCTCAAAAACGGTCCTGCAGCCCTACGTACTGCAAAGAGTTTTTTTTACAGAATAACCCTGGAGACGAAGCGGTCCTTCTTTGCCCGCCTTGAGAGGTACCCATTGTTTTTGTTTATTTTTATTTCGTTGTATTTTCATCTTTGCGGTGACCCTATGTGATTTTCATTTCTCTTCCTTTCTCCGATTGATAAGCCTTATTGAAGGAGTCGTGTGGCGTGGGTGGATGACGAGCCTGCGTTGCTTGTTTCGTACTGTCTGACGCCGAGGGGCCGGGCATAGTTGACGAACGCTGGACGATGGTGGCAGACAGGGTAGCAAGGTACCAGGCGGGCCAGCAGGGAGACCCTGGCTGTGCTACTCGTACCATAAACTGCTGCCGCCACCTGGAGCATGCCTTGTGCTTCGTTTGGTTTGCCTGATATTTTTTCCGTTGGTTCTTAGTCTTACTCTGTTAACGACTAGTGGTAGTGGTGTTTTCTTCTTTTTCCTTTTTTTTTTTTTTTTTTTTTTCTAGCTCCTTTTCAAGTGTCTGCCAGATCCCCTGCGGGGGGGTACGATGGTTTGTTGCTATACTGAAGTATATACATATACCAGGTATATTTTTGTTTCTTTTTTTGTTTCTTTTCTCTTTCGAATTGTCTTTGTTTTGTTTTGTTTTTTCTCTTTGTTTCGTTTTTGTTTCTCTAGGTCATGGAATGGGTATGTCGTGCCTGTCGTACGCAGTATGATGACATGGCATTTTTTTTTTTTTTTTTTTTTTTTTTTGTTTCATCATCACTTTTACTTTCCAGCCCACTCGTAGGAGGTTTTACCCTCGACGATCTTCTGGACAAGCCGTGGTCACAGGTGTCGTCCCTTCTCCCCCCCGGTACGTGCCTTTATTTTTTATCGCGCATAGGGTTCAGCATTCCCACTGCTCGTCGATTTTCATCGAATGTACAGGTAACTCACGCTCTCGCGCTTTCCGCTAATCAATTTTACGCAAGAAAAAGTCCCTATGAGCATGCACTCGGTGAGACTCGAACTCACGAAATTGATCTTGATAGGCGCGCGGACCACCTACCAAGCCACCGGGGACGCCGGCCTTGCATTGCATACGTGGCAACGTAGTATCTCTGTGGCGTAGCTTTGTGAGCACAGAACTTGTATCTCTCTAGGATTGAAGAATCGGCACGGATACTGGTTGTGCTGGATGTCGACGGGTAGTAAGAACGGTTTAATGTGAAAGAAAACAACAACAACAACAACAACTACAACAATAGTCGGCTTGTTGGCACCTCAGCGCCCACAACCATGATATCTACTGCTACTGCTGAATACAGGTCGCGACTTTCAGCCACCCAACTCACAGCTCTGTTGACCCTCTCGGGAATTCAGAGAGGAAAAGTGACGGCTCTCGGGACATTCAGCGAGGGAAAAGTGACGGTACGCAGTGACGAGTGACGACTGCAGCAGCAACGGCCACCGCTACGAGTAGCTGCGCGATTGGGGGATGACACAACTTAGGTGTCCGAGTTGCAGCGCAAGGAGTCGTACGGCAGCGGCGCAACATGAGCCCAAGTATATAAATACAAGGCGCTTCGCTCCGCGGGCAGCCTACGCCGCCCGCCACGCTCGCTTAGGAAGGAAAAGTACATCAAATTATGCGAAGCGGACAGAGGTCAACGATTGAATGTTGCTTTTTTTCATGACCCCCCTGTAGTTGCAAACTGGCGACTTGATAATGCCAAGAGTCCCGCTGCCATGCTTCATTCATTCAGGAGAAAACAGCTCGGACGCCACATATGCTTCGCGTCGCGGGCGGTTTTCCGCTACGTTCGCTCACATGTCGTACGTACGTACATATCCCAGGTAGGGTACTTATTTTCTTCTTTCGATATGTTCTGTCTGTGTACTCGTATGTACGAAAGATAAGCGCACGGCACGGCACAGCAACACAGCAAAAACAATGAAAATGAAACCGAAAATTTCTGAAAGAAATAAAATCCCCGTCCCCTTTCGTATAATAATTTACTACCTGATTGGAACACCTTACACCAGTCAAAAAGAAAAAATGAAAAAAGAAAAAATCAAGCAGCAGAGCTTCTCTCTCAGCCTCGTACGCCGTCCGCCCCTCTCGCGACCATCTCGCCACCATCAGCCCGGGTAAAGCTTTCCTCCCTCTCTTCCACAGTGAGCCCCGTCGCCCGCCTCGCGTGAAGCCCGGTGCTCACCGTGGACCTCGACGCAAGCTCGACAATATTGGTGCTCATTCGGGGTACCTCCTTCCTGTGACTTTTATCCCGGTCGAAAAAATAAGCACCGCTTCAATATTATCTTACAATACCGAATGAATCTTAAATACTCGTACGTACTCTATCAAAAATCACAAATGGAGGACAGACAGAGCCTATTGATGCATCCCTCGTGTCTCGAGGCACACACGACGCCTAGGCACGAAAGCGGCGACCGCGGTCCTTGCAACTCCTCCTCTACCCGCCAGCATCCGCTGACACCCGCGGCGGTGCCGAGTTCGCCCGCGCAACCGTGCTCGGAGTACACGCACGCACACGAAACGAAAGAAGAAAAAAGGAAAGAAGGACTGAAAGTACGACGAGAAATGGAGAAAACGAGAAAACAAAGACCCGCTGGAAGGGTCCGGCAAGTAATAAAAGGAGGCGATTTCCAAGTGGGAGCTCTGAGAGGCCAGGGATGTACCAACCGAGCACGCATAGAGATCGAGATCTAAGTAAGTAGTTCTATACCTATGTTAGTCCTTAACCTGATCTGATCCGTTTTTTTCAGTCAGCCGATCTCTCCCGCCTCTGACCGTCTTTTCGGGCGGTTTCTTCCCCGGGGCGTGCCCCCTCCACGTCTGAAACGCCCGGCATCAGAGGATCCGCCCGCTCAGCGCCGTAGCGCCTGCGCGAAGCCTTGACGTTGAGATCTACGAAGGAATCTGCGAAAATCCCTGCCCTGTCAGTGTTTTGGCCCATGGTCTCTCGACAGGGTGTATGCATTCGCGTCGTTCTTTCCGGCACGTCCTCTCCGATCTCCGACCCATGGGGAGGGTCGGCTACTGGGCCGGCGTCGCCATTGTTGGGGCCTGCGCGGGTGGCTGTATCTGGGACATTGATGGAACGCCCCGATAGCACATGCCGCCCAGGCTTCGTTGAGAACTGCCACCCACAAAAAAATATGATAAATGAGAGAGATGTCGCATGTCACCTACAGCCAGCAGCACATATGGTGTGTACGCTATCGTACAGCGGCAGCTGCAGTGAACATGTACTACGTGGCTGCGGATATGTACTGTACATAGGTGCACCAGTACTGCTACAGCAGCTGCTGTGACGGCACCTGTCTACGGAGCTGCGCAGTCCGTCATTCGGGCACCCCCTGAGTTCGATGACAGTTACACTGCCTTCTACAATAGCATTCCGCCGCTTTTCGATATATCGGCAAGTAATCGTCAGCATTCGGCCGCCTTTTTTTCAACGTTCACCCTCTTCATTTCCGAGAGTTGCCTTCCGCGTTCAATTCTGTTTTCCCCTTGCCCATGTCGTCCGCAGTCCGTACGTTGCCTTTTCTCGACCTTGCTGCAACCTTCAACTTCAGGCAGCCCTAGCGATGCCTTACTTTCCCCGTTCGCATACAATCACCAGCTACCACGCACGTTTTTTCAGCTATGGTCCCTTCCCTATTCATTTCTTAACTCCCTACTATTCAGAAGACATACAATAATTTAATCTCACACTTCTCAGAGTGGAGTGCGAAGCGCACGCTCTCACTCTCTTGGCATCGAGTCTCACCCTCCTCTAGTATACACCCATCACGCCAGTCTGCGACCGACGGCCCGTCCAGGCCGCCGACGGAGCCGCTTGTATATATATATATATACCCGTACTGGTGGGCGCCCACGCTGCTCGCAGACGGTTGGTAACACCCCGAGTTATCGCCGTCTTAGGCTCTCTCTCTCGGGGCCCCAGAGCCCAGAGGTGTTATTAGTATACACTCCCTGGTACCCAGTCGTACCTACAGGCTCCTTGCGCAGTTTCGTGGCCATGGCTATTAATAGATGAGTAGATCAGTATTAATAGTACGAGCATAGGCAACGGGGCAATATGTGACATCAATAAAAAACTTCAACACCATCACTCATTGCGATACGGAGGTACTCGAGAGTAGACTGTATATTGACGTTCTTCGTATGGCTGTGCTCTATGATAGATACCACACCCTGGCATGTTTGGGCACGTGCGTTCTTTCTAGACACAAGTACTCGTCGACATCCAGAGCACCCAGTGTCCGTGCGGATTCTTCATCCTGGAGAGATTCAGTGTTGGTCCTCTCACAACAAACCTGAACTCGGGCGCAGTTTGAGTTTGATATTCTGGGAGCTCGAGGAAGCACACTTTCTTGCGTTGCCCTTTCTTATTTCGGTCCCCGAGAAGACGTTTTCCCTATTACGGGGGTCCATAGTTAATAGGACCAAATATTGTTAGTAAAAATAGGGAAATATATAACTTTCTGCGTTACCGTAGGTCCTATTTACTACGTATGGTCCCCCGTAATAGCAGTGAACAACGAATGGTGCCTTGGGCCCAGGCCAGCCACAGGAAGGGGTCATTCTTCTCGAAGCTCAGGCACTGACTATTATAGGCCGGGAGCTTTTCTTCCAATTACTTTTTTCAAATTTTCAGGCTGACTTTCTTGTGCG
Source organism: Macrocystis pyrifera (assembly GCA_031763025.1). Taxonomy (NCBI): domain Eukaryota; class Phaeophyceae; order Laminariales; family Laminariaceae; genus Macrocystis; species Macrocystis pyrifera. The sequence continues at coordinate 12,327,588 of JASSKH010000009.1, forward strand.
CTACTTTCTTACGAGCGGGGGCCGGTACTACTGTAGAAGCTCTGTCGTCACCGAAACTGCAGCAGCACGTAGGAACTGCTGTCGAGGGGGTGCGTATACCCCGGTATAACGTACGTACGTACGTAGATTGGGGGTGTCCTACCCGAGCATGGAACATGGTGCCCACGTGGTCCCTGTCGATGGCCGATAGCACCCCTCATACCTATTCTTGTCCTGCTGTGAAGGGCACCGTAGGGCATCATGGAGGCGTCGTACCCTCGGGGGCTGCCCGGTGCTGTGAACCCTCTTGCGACTTCAGAAGCGAACATTTACGCCAAAAAGCAAATATGTCAGGAGACAGCACATTCACCCCTTGACAGACGGTAATTTTTTAGCCTTGACACGCCTTGACTGTCAAAGGTTTTAGCGTGGAACACTCGGCCCTACACCCTTGACAGCGCACGTTTAGCGCTGCTTGGCATGTCTCAGTGTGACATATTTGCTTAAAAGTCACGATTTCAGCAACGAACGGTAACTGCGTGAATGGGGGGGGGGGGGAGTGTACTCGATAGGAGAGATGTATTCGACCTCATGCATGGAGTTGGCTACATTCGATGAAAATCGACGAGCAGTGGGAATGCTGAACCCTATGCGCGACAAAAAATAAAGGCACGTACCGGGGGGGAGAAGGGACGACACCTGTGACCACGGCTTGTCCAGAAGATCGTCGAGGGTAAAACCTCCTACGAGTGGGCTGGAAAGTAAAAGAGACGAAGAAAAAAAAAAAAAAAATAGCCGTAGTCGTATGACCATAGACCCTCGCATCCCCACAATATCGGGACGAAGCACGTCGGGTTTTCACCGACCAGGCAGACAATGCTAGCAACATGCGCGAAGCGCCGTGGGGTGTCCGGCGAGTCGCATGAAGGGTGAGCTGCATCCTACTAAGAGTCGCTTGTGAGGTGGACTTGCATATGGATGACAGCTTCAATGAGTGGGGGGGGGGGGGGGGGGTGATAACAATCTTGGTGTCCGAGTTACAACAATTGAAACGAGTCGAACGACACGGGCGTAACATGATCCTACCCGTACTTCTGAGACGGTTCGATAACATCAAGGTTATCATTGATTTGGTTGCCTATCCAAGGCGTCCCAGAGGGGTTGACCACCCGTGATCTGTGATATCGTCACCACTTCGTGCGGAAATGTAACGGGCGTTTGGTTCTAAACGTAACCAACGAAACGGTCCACACATTCCAGGACAGGCAGGCCCTGGAATATATCCCCGGAGGGAGGTTACGGTGATTTCTATACCAGGATTGCTGGTGTTCTCAATGCGGGCGATCCGGGAACCAATCCTCAGTTAATAGTTGAGTTTACGTCGAATGTATACTTATTTCATGACCACACACGGAACGGTACAGCGTACTGCTATGTAGGCCTGTGCTGCAACTCGGTAAAAATAATCGGTTTACGACGGTAAGGTATCGCCCACCTGGTATTGTGTACTATCAATAGTAGGATTTTAGCCAAAATCAGGTACAATACTGGCCACTTTTGGGCCACAATCAGTTGCATACTGAAAACAAGTACAGATCAAAAGCCAGGAGCCCCGCTATTGGCCAGACTGACATCGTATTAACAGATTAATAATTGATTTTGGCTCGAATGGGCCAGGGTGCACCTGATTTTGTCTACCCTGTCTAACTTTCAACTGATTTTGGCCAATTTTGAACCAATCAGAGAGGCCATACGTACACTGTTTTTTCTCTGCGCGTATGCGTTTGTGGTCTCTGCGTCTGTACTCGTACGTACGTGCGCATTGACATTTATGCATGTATATGTACGCTTTGTACTTGCACGCAGTGGGCACGTTGCATAAAAAGGTACGGTGATATCACTTTTTCTTCTCTGGGGTGTACCACGAAGACGTCAGGAGACAGCAGTATTGTTGTTGTTCTCGCATTAATTTAATGATTTTTTTTTTTTTTTCTTTTTTTTTTTTTTAGCCATCACTTTTACTTTCCAGCCCACTCGTAGGAGGTTTTACCCTCGACGATTTTCTGGACAAGCCGTGGTCACAGGTGTCGTCCCTTCTCCCCCCCGGTACGTGCCTTTTTTTTTTTTTTTGTCGCGCATAGGGTTCAGCATTCCCACCGCTCGTCGATTTTCATCGAATGTAGCCAACTCACGCTTTCGCGCTTTCCGCTTACCACTTTTTTTATGCAAGAAAAAGTCCCTATGAGCATGCACTCGGTGAGACTTGAACCCACGAAATTGATCTTGACAGGCACGCGGACCACCTACCAAGCTTAAAGCCACCGGGGGCGCCGATGCATTATGTTGTCGCAGGACAGGCTCCAATAACTCTGGAGCTCTGGAGTGGAAGAATACCTCGGTAGAAATAAAAAAACAAGCAAATAATAATACACATGATAACCCTATTAATAGCACATTTACACCTCAGACCAAGTGAGGTCCGCGCCCGTCCGTGCGTATCAGGTACATGCGGTACGCTGTACAAGTCGCCACATAAACCTGGAAGACCCCATATGTTTTTACCCAAGAAAAAATAGACAGGACGCAAAAAGACAACTTGACGACGAACAAAATCGAAAAACGAAGTCGAAAAATAAAAAAATAAAAAACGGAAGAGAGAGAGAAGAAGAAAAAAAAATCGATGTACGAGTATGTACATGGTAAATAAATAAAAAAGCACGTCAGCTGTGAGTTCAACCGGTCGGCAGATGGTTGATACTCAACTTTGCAAGCTGCGTGAACCGTCCGCGCGCGTTTTTCATTATGTCCCCCGCGATTGACTACTCGCCGGAGACTCCCCTGGATGCTACCAGAGGGTCGACGAGACGATAATACGTACAGCAGGCTCGATTTCCAATTGATGTCGGCCAGTACCATTTCGTGCACTGAAACAGCAGGTCGACACGTGAGGGTCGGGGTACACAAGACGATCGAACGTTGGTTTAGAGCAAATCAAACGTGGACAGGCACACAAGACACTGAAAAATGTTTGAAATACTCCCTCGGTAAATGTTGCAGCAGATCTTGACCTACCAGTACACGAGTAAGTAAGTAAGCAAGTACGTGTTGGTTGGGTGAGTCTCACTATCGTACATGTTCTTGGCCTCTTCTGCTCCTGATATATGCAAAGCACAGCAGTATGCACACACCTGTAAAAAAATATATAATGGCAACGTTAGCTTTTCTTCACCTTTGGGTAGCGCCTCGAATCCAGAGGCTGCATCCGCGTCGGCAGCATCGCCTCGCGGCAGTCGTAGCCACTGCTGCGCTGACCAGACATCATCGCCATGAGCACTATTTTGTTGCGGTGGTAGACGTGGCCTCGACGATCCGCCTCGGCCCAACCGGCAACTGCTGTGTGCTTTGGTGCTAAAAAAGTAGGTCAAGATTCGCGACAGGTTGGAATCTGTACGATACCTGGTACGAGTAGTATACGAATTCGCGCAGCAGCAGCAGCAGCAACAGCACTAGGTCGGAGAACCACCACCAGCGGCAGGAGCAGCAGGAGGAGGACCACCACCAGCAAGCAGCAAGCACAGCAGCACCAGGGGCAGTAGCGAGACCACCAGCAGCAGCAGCGCAGCAGCGGCGGCTGTGACGGCGGCGGCATTAGTTCTACTCGTACTCGTAATACTAGCTGTGCGATATGTACCTGGTACGAGTATATAGCAGGACTACTACAGCAGTACTCCTACTGTAATAACAGTCGGTGGACCTGGCGTGCGCCAGATGGCGGGGGGGGGGTAGGTAGGGGCTCTGCGAGATAGGGTCGGGGGTTCTGTCGGAAGGCTTTGAGCCTGCCGACGACCTACAAGGTATACCAGGTACCAGGTAGATCATAAGGCTGTGACGCTAGGACAGTGTACATTCCATTGACACATACCACTACCGCCGTCATAGCGTCAAGCTATACATACAGCAGGTAACATACCTACGCAAAACATGTCACGAGCGTCAGCCCGCATGATATGCGCTATATGTAGCAGGTACACCTGGTACCTCGTACCTGGCACGTCGGGAGCTTCAAAACTCAAGTTTGCCCCCGCCGCGCTGCGCGCTTGCTCGATGATTATTGCTGGAAAGTTTTCGGTTTCGCCCCCTCCCTCTACCAGGGATATTATTCTTTCAACAGCAGTGCACAGCAGTAGCATAAGAGCACACCTGGTGTACAGACAGGCAGTTGTACCAATAATATCGTATCGTTCTATCTTTCGTACCAGCACAGGGTATAAACAAACGTGGATTGTGTGCTGGTTGGTTATGTTGGTCTTAATGTTTGGATGATGAGTGTATGTATAATACGTACAAACTTGTAACGGCTTCAAACGTAGAGCCGAGTGAGACGGTGGTGGTATGCCCTGTGCCCTGTGCCGGTTACACCGGGCCCCGACTGCTTGCTCGGCAACGTCACGCGAAGCTGGCAGTACGGCTGCCCATCCATGTATACATAAAATGTTGCATCCACGACCGTACTACACTATTACTGATTAATAATACACAGCACTACAAGGAGTAATACTTACCCTGCTGCTGGTGTAAGAGAGTAACGCACAGTCGACACACCTGTGACCGCGCGAGGATGCCTGAGGAGCGAAGTGGTAGTTAACTTTCCGAGTTGAAGGATCCATCAAGCGAAGGACTCTTCTATGTAGTATGATATGTATAGACCTTTCTGTTGCTTACCTTTGGCTCGCTCCCTGCGTCGCCGTGTCTGCGAAAATGTGAACTCTGTGCGCGTGCGTGCGCTCAAGCGGTGTTCTCCGATATTGTCCGTACCAAGAAAAGGTACGCCGAAGAGACCAAAAATAACAATGGATGAAAGTTGGAACTACAGCAGTCGTAACAGCCGAAAGAGTCCCAGCCCAGAGCCTCTTCATCATCTCGGTCTCATCGTGATCAAATGCTACGTAATGTTGCTCATGATCATGTCGCATGTCTACAACTACTGTCTCTTTTTTAGGTGTCTCGCTGTAGGGAAAAGGAGTTCCATTTATTCATTTTTTGTGGAGAGGCGTTTTTTATTCGAGTATATCTGACGATACATCCCCTCTAAATGTGTTCAAAACGAGGGGGCATGATAACAGACCCCCGAGGGCTATCGATTGAGCGGAACGCAGTGGGCACGATCGCTCAGAGATAAAACACTTCAGAAGAGGGATAACTGAGGGCTCCGACCGCCAGCGACAGAAGCTCGGGCGCGTCATGTTCCCGATGGTTTCTTCGTCAGCGATGAAGCTGATGTTGGCAGCAGCCGCTGCGCTGGCGTTTGACCGGACGACTACAACAAGCAGTGCGTTCCAGGTGCTTGTCCCCCACTCCTCCTCGTGGTCGATGGCGGCGCAACGCCACTCACTTTCTTCGCGGCCGTCGCCATGGTCCACCTCCTTCATCAGGTGCGGATTGCGTTGGGGAGGGGAGAGGATTTTTGTCGTTGTTTTTGGCCATCATACTGATATTGAAGACCCTGATGCAGCGTGTGCCAAAGTACACGAATCGAGCGTTTTTCGTGCAGCGTGTGCCTGCATGGGCGTTTGCATCACATGATGATATTCTGTGTCAGCCAAGCCTAGCCTTGTTGAGTCTTGAGACCTGTGCCTTTATTGAAGCGACAGCGGCCCCGCCAACCCCGAATCTTCACTTGCGGCCCAGTTAGTTAATCCAGGACAGCCTTCCAGCGCAGTCTGGTTGATTTTCTTCATGCAACTTTCTTGACTATTGTTAATAATAGTGTACCAGGTAACCTTCAGATACCAGCCAGTACTTAGAAAAAAACAAAGAAGCTGCGATGCTGCAAGGTAACATACATTGATTGAAGCGCGACTCGCACGCTCACGTCGGGAGGGAGTCCGCCTTGCAGCTGATGTAACCGAAAGACGAGCTATTAATAGCACACGGCTGACCAATCGCGCCTGCTGTAGAACACCCCCCCTCTCGATCGGCGCTCGATAGCCGGCGTAAAACAGGTGGCACGGCGGTACGTACGCGTTGTGCCTTCTTTGTGCCCAGCTTGACGATATACCAGTATTTCATAAATTTTGAAATACGTCAGCTGTGAGTTCGACTGATTAAATAGTTGATACCACTCTGAACCGAATTATAAGGACCGTTAGCACACAATTATTCAATCCAAACGTCCCTTATATTTTGGGTCAGAGAGGTACTCAACTTTGCAAGCTGCGTAATACGCCTCGTCTATGTTCCATTTTTACCTAATTTTACAATTATTGTGATAAACCGAGCGCGCGTATTCTATATGTGATTCCTTGTCAAAGATATAGGCCAGCGGCTCCCCTGGATGCTGCCCGGGTCAACAGGACAATTTTAACTAATCATTCTGCGCACTGATACTATTATACAAGGGGCTACGCCGGCGGCCTGGACGGCCGCCGGTCGCAGACCCACGTGGAGGGAGTCTAAACTAAAGGAGTAGGAGGAGGCTGAGACTCGATGCCAAGAGATTGAAAGCGCGCGCTCCGTACTCCACTCTGAGAGTGTGAGATGGAGTCGTTGTATGTCTTCTAACAGCGAATTGAGAAATGAAGAGGCGGCAGAATGCTGACGAGTACTTGACGATTACCCGAAAAGCGGCGCAATACTAAAACGCGGTGTAACTAACTTCAACTGAGGGAATACGCGATGGCCGACAGCGCAGCTCGGTAGACAGGTGCCGTCACAGCAGCTGCTGTAGCAGTACTGCTGCAGCTATACATCTCCGCAGCTTCGTGGTACAGCTCCACTGCTGCTGCCGCTGTACGTTAGCGACACCAAAGTGCTGCTGGCCGTCATAAGTGCTGCTGGCTGTAGGTGACATGCGACATCTCTCTCATATATGCCCCCGGCAATTTTTTTCATGGATGGACAGTTCTCAACTAAGCCTGGGTGGCGTGTGCTATCGGGGCGTTCCATCAATGTCCCAGATGCAGCCACCCGCGCAGGCCCCCACAATGGCGACGCCGACCGGGTAGTTGACCCTCCCCATGGGTCGGAGGTCGGAGGGGACGTGCCGGAAAGAACCACGCGAATGCATATACTCTGTCGAGAAACCATGGGCCAAAACACTGACAGGGCAGGGATTTCGGAGATTCCTTCTTAGATCTCAACGTCAAAGCTTCGCGCAGGCGCTACGGCGTTGAGCGGGCGGATCCTCCGATGCTGGGCGTTTCAGGCGTGGAGGGGGCACGCCCCGGCGAAGAAACCGCTCGAAAAGACGGTCAGAGGCGGGAGAAATCCGCCGACGATAAACGGATCAGATAAGGCTGAGGGTCATCATAGTGTGGATACCAGGTCCCCTTCCCCCTAGATTGTACCCCCTCATTACGCACAAGTTCAAAGTCAACATAGGGGACTCACTCAGTTCCGTAAAGACTCGAGACACCAACCCACCTTGGTATGTCCTCCACACCATAACCTCATAAGAGAGAACCTGCCCGGGGCTCCGCCCCACAATAGGTATATTTATAGTTCCAGCAGTACCAGTACCTTGTAAATACACCTGCACGCATCTATAATACCAGGTACCAGGCACCAGCTACGAGTCTGAGTACGTACGTATATACTACAACTTACCAGGTGGGTCGTACCATCTCTGTCGTAATTCGCGAGCACAAGAGCTTCCTTTTCTCTGCAAGATCAAGAATCAGCACAGACACTGGGTGTTCGGGACGCTGACGGGTATATACAAAACGAACGGGTTAATGTAAAGAACATACTCACAAACATACACCGGAGGGTATATCTACCATATCATATCGGTCGGCTCTTATATGCGGCACCTGTGTTCCGTGTCTCCTTTATTTACGACACCGGTGTCGCGTACCAGGCTGATCGTGAATCGCAGAGCGCATATTTACTGTAGATGGCCGCAAAGCTCCAAATGTGTCTTTCATACCTGGTATATTCGATCTGACTGGTAGAACGCCAGGTAACACCGGCCAACTCGAGGCACCTCCAGGCATATATACGACACCGCGCCACGTTCGCGGCGCACACCACACCCCCCGGATGGGCAGTAAAGGTCTGCCAATGGCGTGCTAGCATTGCGTTGTGCCGTGTGGGGCTGCCATTGAAGCTTTCGTGGAGCCGAAACAGGCCAGTCCCACAAAGAGATAAATACGTACCTTCTTGCTGAGTACACCCGCAAAAACATTCAGGCCTGTGCCCCTCGCTGTTGCTACTGTATCGTGCTGGTGGATACCTGGTAGCAGGGTATCGCGGATAATGAATGTGCTTAGCTTGGCGTCGCCTCGCCAAAGCGAACGGCTTAATCCATTTTGACCAAGCAGCCATGCTAACAAAAGAGACCTAGCGTGGCCAGGGGGGGGACTGAGCGTCAGGTTTGGGGAGAGACTCGCCATGGTGTGAAGCTACCATTCAGGCACTCCTGACACACTTCACACACGATACTGTTGTCTGCCTCTCGCCAACACGAAAAGCTGAACCCGTTGACCGAGCTTGAGCAGCCACGATAACAAAGGAGACTCAGCGTGGTCTGGGGGGCACCAAGCATGGTGTCGGGGAGAGACTCGGCCATGGTCTGCGGCCGCCATTCAGGCGCCCCTGACGCTAAATGTCGAGCAGTGCGTACTCGTATACAGGCAGTACGTACTCGACGTTAGAATTTGCGAGTTCATAATATCAGCCTCGATGGTGGGACGAAAAAAAAATGTGGTCATTTTATACTCAAATTAGAGTATGATGCACCCTGCCTAGCTTGAGAATTCGAGCCTGGTCCAGAAAAAGAGATTGTTGGGTAGAGCCGCATGCTGTACACGATTACTGGTGATATTTTTTTTGTATTTTGTACGGAGCATATCCTACGTTCGCTTAAAGTCGCGGTGCACCATGTAAGTACCTGTCTCCCACAACAGAGCAAGTCTTGACACGAAAAGCTGCTGGAGCAAACAACAACCGAGCAGGTGTGGTTATGGCGTATCGAAGGTTATCCTTTTGAAGCGTGTGCCCTTTGTTCACAGGCAAAATAGTGTGCGAAGAGCGAAGAAGGGCGCCACTTGTCGAAGCACCCTATAACGCATCTGCAGGGATGGAGTTGTAGTTATTGCCGTTGTTGTTGATCTCACGCTGTCTCACAGCCATAAGGTAGCCCATGGTCAGGAAAATGGTCAGGAAAAGGCACAAGGGGCCTACGGATAGGCAGGAGAGCGCAACAAAACGAGATCAGTGGGGGTAGGTACGTACCAGGATATGACAGGCTATTAATAATTCCACGAGCTCTTGTAGGTACAAGCACAACGAACGAGGCACGTTTCACGGGAGACAATACTAATACCAATACGTACGCATGGCATATTACCACACACAGTGGCCGGGACCCCCCCCCCCCCCTTGCATAATGTGGACGCAAATAAACCCTTGCAGAGACATTGGACATTGTAGCGCACCATTGGGCGCGCCGAACCGAGAGGCTGGCGACACCTTGTGAGGTTTGCGACATCTTTCAATGTCTCCGCAACAATGTCTATAGCAAACCCCTCAAGCTGCCGACAACCTTTCAATTTATGCAATGTTCAATGTCTTCCAACAACTATTTTTCACGCCCGCATTTTTGCAGGGGGGAGGTCTCGGCCACCTGTGTATAGCTGTACCCCACGCGACTTAGCTACGCACAGGCTACAGCCGATACCAATCCCCGCGTCAGCTCTCCTGCTGCATGCCACGGCTACCGCGTTGCTGTCTGGAGCGTCTGCCTGTATCCTCAAGCCACCATTACCGGACATGACTACGTACCAAATACAGCTATACTCCCGTACTGGCACGGAGCCCCGAGGCCTAAACCTGCAAACGAACGGCGTACGAGTATAGATATGTTTTAAGCTCTGAAGTCTAACGGTTCATTCGTGTCTAACCAACGCAAAGCATATCACAGTTGGCGACAAGGAACCGCTCGTATTCGAGACGTACTGCGCAATTCAGCGTTATGCCACGTTTTCAGTAGCAGTACTACTGTTCCTGGTACGTTTTGTTTATCGCGAACCGTGACGTCATTTTTTATTATTATTATTATTTTTTTTGTCACAATTTTTGTCACGAATACCACGGTTCGTGAAAATGTCGCCATCTCTTGCCACGAGTCGTGGACCTTCTTTTTTTGTTCTTGAAGCTCTACGATCGATGTGTGATGTAGCAACACGAGAATCAACGGCTACAGCCGGGCACGAAATCGAGATGGAATCGCGCTCCAAGTAGAGTACTTGAAAACGTCCCTGCCGAGCCGGTACGAGCCAACAAGTTATTGTGTATGTACAACCCTAACTTACGTTGCCTTTCCTTACCTTCCCTCGCCATACCTTTCCTTAAGTCACGTTACTTCACCTTGCCTTTCCTCATATGACGTTGGCTTACCTTCCCTTACCCCACCCTACCTTACCTCACCAATCCCTACCGTACCTTATCTCTCCCTACCCTACCCTATTTTACCTTACCTTTCCCTGCCTTACCGCGTTGCCTCGCCGTGCGCGTCTCCCAAGCAGGCGTAGGAGCAAAGGGCCATCGCGGCTTTGCGCTGCGCGGACGAGCGACGTTACCGCCTCGGCAGAGAGCGCAGAGGCAGAGACTAAGAAGGAGGGCGGCGGCGGACATGGTCATGGCAGTGGAAAGGCGCCACCGAAAGTGTAAGTGGCGTTGCTGCTGGTGGTAGTGTTGGGGTGGTGGTGGTGGTGGTGGTGGTAGTGTTGTTGTTGCTGTTGTTGTTGTTGTTGTTGTTGTCTCGGGTGCTCCCGCCCGTGGCGTGGCATCGCGTCGCATCGCGTGAAAGGAGACGGCATGAAATCGCACGGGATGGGATGGCATGAAATGGCATATGTTGGCATGGGATGGGATGGGATGGGATGGGGGATGGAATGGGATGGAATGGCCTGGGATGGGATTGCATGGGATGGATGGAATGGAATGGCATGGAATGACATGGGATGGGATGGGATGGCATGGCATGGAAGGGAATGGCATGGGATGGAATGGCATGAGATGGGATGGGATCGGATGGCATGGGATGGGTGGCGTGGGAGAGAATGCATAGCACGCTACACACCAGCAGGATGGAGCGGTTGCAGGTAGTCGAGCTAATTATGGCAGCAGCATCGTATGTTTGTGTTTGTGCTTCCGCGCTGATATGTAGATATACCTGGTATATATTATATATATTCATTGTGCACGAGAGGCACAGGGCACGGGAGGGTGATATTCTCACGCCCCCGCCCTGTCTTTTTTGTCGTCTATATGATGGGATACGCCGTACTGGATGATACACGGGGGACACCGCCGGAACCAGCCCCGTGTCGTGTGGAGGCGTTTTTTTTCGTGCTATCAGTTTTGGTTTGTTCGTTAATTTCCTTGCGTTTCCGCTGACCTCGTTTCGGCCTGTTCGCTGCTGCTGCCCCGCCCCACCCGCTTCCTGTTTGGATATTACGGTTGGGTTTTCGGATGGATGCATGGGTGGATGGTTGGATGGATGGACGGATGGATGGAATTTCACATTTAATTTGTGCAGGGACAAAAAACTCGTTCGTTCAGTGGGATATGCGCCGGGCGGCGATGAGACTCCACACGCGTTCTCAGTCCCCGAAGGAAGGGAAGCAGGAGGAAAAGGGTGTCGCCTTCTCCGACTGGAAGCCTTCGAGGTGTGTTAACCCTAACCCCACATCCAAGGCCCATCTCACCCCCACCCCCACCCCCACCCCTACTCCCACTCCCAACATCGCCCCTACCTCCACTCCCAACTCCGTCTCGAAAGGGATGCGTGGTCAAGGGTCAAATAACAAAGGCAATCAACAAATGAGTACGCCCCCCCCCCCCTGCCCCCCAACGCCCAACCCGAACCCTCACCTTAACCCCAACCCCTATCCCCGTCCACAATGTCAACCCCCACTCCCAACTCCCAACCCCAACCCCAACCCCCACTGCCATCCCTAACCCCAACCCCCCCCCCCCCCACCTTTCCCCCTACCCCCACTCCCAACTCCCCACTCCCAACCCGACCCCCATCCCTACCCCAACCCTCACCCTTACCCCCCCCCCCCCCCCCCCCCCCCTTACCCCCACCCGTACCTGGCCCTTGCCCCCTTCCGAAGGCGGGGGTACCTGCAGTTCCTTGTGGACTCGAAGGTTGTGTATACGGCGTTGGAAGAAGTCTGCGAGTCGGACCCGCGTCTCGCCGACTTCCGCGCCACTGGGCTGGAGAGGACGGCGGCCTTGGGCACGGACATCGCCTGGATGCTCGAGACGTACCCCGACGCGTCTGCTGCGCCGGAGGGGGGGGGGAGGAGGGGGAGCGGAGGGGGTGGGGGCGGGCGTCGCCCCCCTCCCGACTGAGGCGGCGCTGGAGTATGCGGCGTTCTTGAGGGAGACCGTGGCGGAGAGCTTGCCGGCGTTCGTGTGTCATTATTACAACCATTATTTCGCGCACACGGCCGGGGGGAGGATGATCGGGCGGAAGGTGTCGGCTAGGTGAGTGGGGGGGGGGGGCAGGGTGTACTGATGTCATGCATGGAGGTTGTCGTAGTGCCATGGAGGAGGGGGTGGGGGATGGGGGTTTGAGGGGTTCGAAGGGGTTTAGAGGGGTTGTTGCTCCTCGCTGAATGGCTTCGTTGGTTTGACTACTTGGCGAGTTGGTTGCCTGTTTGTTGATTGGTTGATTGATTGATTGATTGATTGATTGGTTGGTTGATGGAATGACATCATTAGTTAGGGTGCACTGGGTCATTGGTTCGGTCAAGAGCCCGTTCATTGGTTGATTGATGCGTCATCGTCCTACACTTGTTGCCCTGTCCGCAGTGTTTGCCTCGCCCGCTTACCTCGAGTTACGCTGGGCGCGTGCTGCTGTAGTTGACTTTACCACGTGCAGTCCCTGGGCACTTTCTCGCGTACTGATTTTTTTTTTTTTCAACTCTTACCACGTACATGTTTATATGTACCGTTATTTTTTTCCATACCAGTATATAGTGATCCCTGCCACAGTGTCACGTACACACACTCGTCTTCTGTGCCTATCTATGTACGTACTCGTCTATCGTTTTTTTCTCATTTCGAGCTCTCGGCTTTCACTTCCTCTCCAATTTCAGCAGAAATGGTTAACAAACCCTCTATCGTATCAGCTGTACATGTATGTATATGTATATTACCAGGTTTACGTATCATATAAACCAGGTACAAATGTGAACACCCACATGGAATGAAACCGACATGTGAGGACCGTTTGGATTGTCTTTTTTCCCGTCCGAATGCTCCTTGTTTATGGGAAAAACTGGCACCAGGCATGTTCTTCAGTCCGTACCTTGTGACATACTTTTCTCCTTTTTTCCTGCTCTTTTTTTTTTTTTTTTTTTTTTTTTTCGGTCGACAGCTGCTTAGAAGGGCGCACTCTGGAGTTTTATCAATGGGGGGGGGAGGACGTCAAGGTGCTGCTTGACGCGGTACGACTGAAGATCGACGCCATGGCCAAGGGATGGAGTTCGGAGGAGAAAGAGGCGTGTGTGGGGGAGACGGGGCGGACTTTCGAGTACGGAGGCCGCCTTTTGTCGAGCGTAACGTCCTGATCGAAGTTGATTTTCAATTGATCAAAGGTTGATTTTTGATTGATTGACCGTCGTTTTTTTTTTCAGTTTTTCATTTTTTTTTTTTTTTTTTCTCGTTTGGTGGCGTGTTCTTCTGCTGCTGCTGCTGCTGCTGCTGCTACTGCTGCTGCTTCTCCCTCTCGTTCTCCTTGTGTTTAGTTTTTCAAGAGATTCTTCTTCTATAAATGGCCTTCTCTTGGTCTTCCAGCTGTCTTTTATTTTTCCCTCCTTCTCCTCCTCCTCCTCCTTCTTGTTGCTTTTTCTCCTTTTTTCCTCTCCTCTCCGTTTTTTTTTTTAGCCCTTAATCTACCGCCCCCTTGTCCGGGCCCGGCATGTCTCTCGTCTTCGCTGTTGTTGATGTTGTTGTTGCTGTTGTTGATGTTGTGCGTGTGGGAAGTTACTTTTGCACACCGCACGCGCTTCGCGTTCGCTTGCGCTTTGCGGTTGTTACCCGAACGGTCGTCGAGTGTGGTCGTGGGCAACGTAAACAACACAAGCGTCGACCGACCCTGGTTTTATTTCGCCCGAGATTTCGACCTTGGAATCGACGATGAAACCGACTGTGCTTAGTCCCGTTTGCAGTATTATGGTGCCGCTATGCCACCCGATGTGTGCCCTGTCCCGGAGTTGTAGAAATGCGAGGGTCTATGGTCGCGGAAGACTAGGGCCATGCATGATATAAGTACACCCCCCCCCCCCCCCCCCCCGTCCCCTGGGATATCAAGAGGCGGACATAAGTGTTGCTGAGTCGGCACGTTTGCGGTTCTAAGTCGGTTGCGGTTGTAGTTGTGGTTGTGTCGATAGTTGCAGTTGCGAAAACACCCCCCCTAGGATATATATTTCAGAGCCGAATTTCTTCTAAACATGGGGACGGGGGGAGGGGGGCTGGGCACACGCAACAAAACGGTGTGACAATCTTACGGTGTGATAATCTTTGCATGTAGACGCGTCTCGGCTCTTGGGCGTCTGCACGCACTCTATCCCCGTTGTCGAGAAGACCGGCTTTGAAATTTCGTCTGGGGGGGTGTGCTATCTTTATCACCCGTGTGATAGGGTAGTTCTTATAACCCGTGTGATACGGTGGTTCTTATCACCCGTGTGATATGTTATCACCCGTGTGATGCGGTAGTTCTTATAACTCGTGTGATACGGTAGTTCCTATCACCCGTGTGATGTGTGACCACCCGTGTGATATGGTACATGCACTTGCAGTTGAATGTTGCACTTGTGGTTGCAGTTGGTGGGCTGACTTCAGACGCCGGGGAGCAGACAGACGTGCAGACTTTTCTCCCGATTTTTTTTTCATGACTATGGAGTCACGGGGTTTGGCTCCGCAAAGAAAGAGGCCTTTGTTCACAGCAGTCTGTCGTTCGTGCTTCCGGCTCACATGCAAGCAAGTCTTGAAACGAAAAATTCCGGGGATGGGGAGAGGGAGGGAGGAGGGGAGGGAGGAAGGGAGCCCACGCGGCATCGCGACGAAACCCAGGCAAACTTCTTGGAGGGGGGACTTGGCGAGCTTTCGATGGGTTGTCGGCGACGTGCGTTCTTCTGGCTTTTTCTCAAAAGGCGATTTATGGCCTGAGCTTTGAGTCGACCGCTTCCCGGCTTTCTATCATGTACCTGCATCATAAGCCGAAGCCGATTCTCGGTATGTAAAATGCATATTTTAGGCAGATGATTGAGCGGTGAGGGGGGTCGTGAGGACTATAGGGGTGGGAGTAGGGGTTGGGCGGGGGGGGGGGGGGGGGGGGGGGGGGGGGGGGGGGGGGGGGTGACAGAACGAGGGGGGGGGGGGAGTCTGAATGGAATTATGATGCCACGGGTCGGTACCGATGGGCTATACCGTCAAACACGCACGATAACCCACCTCCTAAGGGGGGGGGGGGGGGGTGATATCATTCATGGCCGTAGTCGTGTGGCAATAGACGCCCGCATCCCCACAATGCCGGGGCGGAGCACGTCGGGTTTTCACCGACCAGGCAGACATTACTTGCACTAAACTTTGCGAAGCGCCGTGAGGTATATTGGGCGAGTCGCATGAAGGGTGAGCTGCATCCTACGAAGAACCGCGTTTGAGGCGGATTTTCTTTGCATACAGATGACGGCGTCAATGAATTGATTTTTTTTTCTGGTGTGGCCACTTCCAGAGACAGCAATAGGTTTACTATGTAACTGCCTCGTGGGTGCCTTGCCATATACACACTACGCGATACGATCATCCCGCTTGTGCGGAGTGAAGGCTCTCCCCGCACGAAAATGATCTTGCTCGACCGCCAGCCGTGGTGACCGCCCCCCCCAAAAAAAACGGTACCCTGGTTTTCTAGCGCACGCAGTGAGAGGCGTGTTTTTATAACGTCGTCGCCAACCGACGCCAACCCAACCTATATATTACAGGTATGTAACATAGGGGGGGGGGACAAATGAGTACCCCCCCCCCCCCCCTCTGGTAGGCATGTAATTCAGAGGGTTTTTTTTGTCCACAGCAGGAGGGCCGGGGTGCAAACGCCGAGCGATATATACGTCTGCTCACAGGGAAATGTCTCGACGACTTCTCTTCCCAACGAACGCCACCATTTTTACTTTAGTTTGTGCCCCCCCCGTCTTCTTATGGGGAGGAAAAAAACAAGACAAAAAACGGCTCTAAAAAGTTTTCCCAGGCGGTGTGTTGTGTGTCATCCCATGTGTTAATACGGTTAGTCGTATATAGGGATCGATTTCTTTGTTTTTTTTTGCGAGAACCGCGTGGAGATCTCGCCCTCCTTGGGAACGGGGGAGTATGCAATGTTATGCAAGGGATCGGTAGGAGCTTGTAGGGGGAGGGGGGAGGGGGGGGGAGGGGAGTTCGTTGTCGTTTTTTTTCCCGACATTTTGCAGGACACCGCTTTGTTTTTTTTTTTGCATGCCGCAGGATCTATCGCTGCGTTAAATCGGTCGTCGTATGGTTGTTCCCCCCTCCCGTCGCCACCCCCTCCGCTACCGTGTTTTGCCTCACCCGATCCAAGTGTGGCATGATGTGTGTGTGTATGTGTTCAACAGGGCGCGTGCCAGGGTATAGCGGGGGTAGTTGCTCGATAAGTACCCTACCGGAGTCTTCGTTGAGGTTCGGTACGGTCTCAAGACCCCTGCGAACACTCCGGCAAAAGGTTCAGCGTGTAAGGTCGACACCGACACAATACCCGACACTTGTTCGGTAAGTTCGGTACGCCCACCTAAAATACCCGGGTATTGTGTCGGTATATAGCCTGCCGACCACTCCCTTGGGGTGTGTGTATGTGTGTGTGGAGGTGCACTGCTTGTAAGTAAAGCGTGCGAGAAGTGCCGCTCGGCAAAAGGGTCACGACATGGGTCTGCAAAAATGCCATGCCTTGAGTCTGCGTACTGATGAGATGATACGATACGAACGTGGTATACTTGGGCCGACGGAATGGTTTTGCCCGGGGCAAGTCGCTACTTGGTTGTTGACTACGGTGGGGGGGGGGGGGGGGGGGGGGGGGGGGAAGAGGCAAGCGCCGTTCCCGGCCACTACCCGCCGTCTAGTGCAGTTGAGTTTACACGTCGGACAAGTAGATCACGATCTAAAGATGGGTTATCTACAGATAGATGATCTACTGGTATTAATAGATCATCTACCGATAGATTATCTACAGATAGATGATCTACTGGTAGATAATCTACAGATAGATCATGATCTAGATCCCGAGCTGCCGTTGTGAGATGCGGTGAAGGATCTGTATGGTACATATCCAACCCAGGAAACATGTGTGCTAGATCGTGCTGAATATACGGCTACTGCTCTAGGTATCTCACCCGGCAGCATGATCTGTAGATCATGCAGATCAGGTACCTGCGTACATCCCTCCTGAAAAAAAACTCGACGGTAGGTGATGAAACTCGATCATGGTAGTGAGAGGATGGATCGATGATCTGTTCCGTGTGTGATAAGTTAACCCGTGCGCTCGTTCGTTGACGTGTACGTACGATCGAGCCACGGAAGAGCAGCTGAGTGTTCGTTTCCATGGGATTTATGACATGGCATACTGTATGTACCCCTCGGTAGCAGAGGATAATGGAGAGGAGGGGTCGGGGGAATAAAAGTGGACTAGCTACCAAGCGTCAGCGGGCAGCGGGGGGGCAATTTTGTGGAGGCGCTGTCTGCTCCGTTTGAAAGAAACACAAACAAGCTTTAATAATACATTTTTGCAGCATTGCACCCTCGCCTCGGGGATGAATAACTTGAAATTATTACGGAAGAAAACTTGCCAAACAGGTTTGATACGTGGCAAAACAATTGATGAGCAAATCTCGGAAGAGAGGATTTTGCTCTGTTTGTTTTCTTTCTTCTTTTTTTCTTCCGGACTCTCTGTATTCCCTAGGTTCACCTGCGGTGTCTTGCCTCGAGACGTGCGAAACTGTCTGAACGTTCGTCTTCGTTCGTCTTCACGTCAAAATTGCACTCAAACGGTATGTACGGGTAGATGCATGCGCTGTGTGCATTGGCGTGCTGTTTTTCGTATACTGCTTAATTATTCATCGATAGTAGGTCGGACGGTCTACAGGGGGATACACGATAAAAACTACCGTACCTGGTATCCAATTTTTTTTTTTTTTTTTTTAATCCTCCGGCGGATTGGTAAAAATAAAAAGCTTAAGCCCACCGCACTTCCACGTTCCAAATTCGTGTCGTGTGTCGATTTAGCCCATAGCCCCCGTTGCAACATCAGAACAGGCTGCTGTTACCCCTGGAGTTTGGGCACGTTGACCCGACCTGACCCCCGAGAGGAGCAGGTGCGGTGGAGGTAGCCCCCGGGAGAGTCATCTACTCTCCCAGGTAGTGTGGGACTTGCACGAGCTCACCCACTAACAAAAACCGAGGCTATGAGGCCTTTCCGCCGGACTTGGTCCAGTTACGGTCCACCCTACCCGTTGGGGCGTTGGTCCTGTTTCAACCACAAGAAAAAGAATGAGTGTGAAAGGACCCGGCTGAAGGCGCCGCCGAAAAAGGCAAAACCTTCACTTAGATATAGATACAGTAGTTATAGGCGTTATTTCTCGTCGCAGTCGCTGGCGCTCTGCATTTTCGCCTGATTTCAAAGGTTCCTCTGTGCAAGCCAGCCCTAGAACAGGGGTTAATTACCGCAAAAAAAATGAACAAACCGACTCCGATGCCAAGCATGGATAGTTTATCCTGCTTCGCTGAAAATTGCAGGATAGATATGTTGGTATAGTGGATAGATAAAACATAGATAGACTATAGATAGATAGATAGATAGATAGATAGATAGATAGATAGATAGATAGATAGATAGATAGATAGATAGATAGATAGATAGATAGATAGATAGATAGATAGATAGATAGATAGATAGATAGGTAGATAGATAGATAGATACATAGATAAATAGATACCAGGTAGGTATTAATTGATAGATAGATACATAGAGGTGGACCCTCAACAGGCGCACTCGATTCCGCCACCAATCAAAATCAAAAGTTCATATCGTGTTTACCATTTTTCATTCAAGTCAACCAAGAGGCCCAAAATTCACCCCCATCCCCGCCCCCGCCCTCGCCCCCGCGACCGCATCGAAACAAGCGAAATCACGCCTGTGCCTCTGTACAACATTATTAGCCGCCAAGCGAAAGAAACGCGGTTTTTACCAAGGGTCATTCTTATCGGAGAGTTTTTTCCCATGTTTTCCATGTTTGGTTCGCGCAATTTTGTTATCTTTCACACTTTCCTGATTTTTTTTTTCTGCCAAATATGTGAAATTGAACAAACATGATTTTTTTGCTTCTGGATAATTTCACGAATAGTGACAGAACGCCTGCGTATATTGATACATGTCTCCAATTATTTCCAAACTTTGGGGATTCTGGAAAAAAAAACTCTCCGATAAGAGTGAACCTAACTGGGCTATATCTGTGGTCTGCGATCAGCCCAGCGCGGTTGCAAAACAAAAATATGCGATAGTACAGCTACAGGAGTAGGCGGAGACGGTCCTTTTCAGGGATTTTCACGGCTAATGACCCCAACCCGCGGGTCGAGTCAGAAACTTAAACTTATCGAAATCTCACTGGTCGGGGTTGGCTGGGGTCGGGTGGAGTCAGGAGGTTTTCACACTCTCACGGTCTGGGTCGGGTCACCCTTACCCGACCCGACCCGACCCGCGACGTTTGACCCGGCCCGTGAACAGCCCGGTTTTTCTGGGCGCATTACCACCTCTTTCGACTATAACATATTTACTAAAAGTGGGGGGGGGAGATAATTATGGTAATCAGAACCTACGATGCGACCTCAAAACCGCATAGATTCCCCCCCCCTGTGTATTCCATTGCTGTCTCTGGAAGTGGAAAAACCGGAAATTAAACTAACTCATTAAAGCTGTCCTCCATATGCAAGTCCGCTTCACAAGCGGTTCTTAGTAGGATGCAGCTCACCCTTCATGCGACTCGCCGGACACCTCACGGCGCTTCGCGCTTGGTGCAAGCAATGTCTGCCTGGTCGGTGAAAACCCGACATGCTCCGTCCCGGCATTGTAGGGATGCGAGGGTCTATGGTCGTACGACTACGGCTATGCACGAGATCGAGTACATCTCTCCTATCGAGTACACGCCCCCCCCCCAAAAGTTTTCCTACCATCTTTGGCTCTGAGTACAGTAGTAGTGGTCCCGATATAGTGCCGGCATGTGCCAGTCAACAATACCGGCACCACTGTAGTTACACTGGTAGTCAATAGTGGCAACCGGCACCAATTACTCCGCACACCGCCACACTGGTTACTGCCATCTGAGTCAAGCGAGTTCACCGGCAGTACACGGGGCCAATGCTGCAGTACCAGGTACGTTTAATATTGTAACATAGGGGGGCGGCGACAGCCACGGCGGCCAAACCTCGGTCTCCCACACATCCCACTCTGAACGGAAATGTTACTATGTATGCATTATAGGACGGTATGGGTCTTCCTGCTAATACCCACAGCACCCGGAGGAGATGACTTCCCCGGGTGGCTATATCTCCAGCGCACCCGCCCCTCTCGGGGGTCAGGTCGGGTCAACACGCCCAAGCGCTAGTGGTAGCAGCAGCCCGCTCTGATGTTGCAACGGGAGCTATGGTTTAAAGTGACACACCACACCCAATCTGAATGTGGAAGTGTGGTGAGCTTAATTAACTTTTTCTCCTACCAATCCGCCGGACGATATATATATATTTATGCTATTACGAGGGTCCATAGTTAATAGGACCTATGGTGTACATAAAAACCTATATATTTGCCTATTTTTACTAACAAAATTTGGTCCCGTTAACTATGGACCCCCCGTAATAATCATTTTTTTATGCAAGAAAAAGTCCCTACGAGCATGCACTCGGTGAGACTTGAACCCACGAAATTGATCTTGATAGGCACGCGGACCACCTACCAAGCCTTATGCCGGTATAATATCTGTACATATACGGTCCTTACATTTCCGTCTCGGGAGTAGTATGATGCAGTGTGGCGGCCGGTTTCAAGGGACATGTGACGGAGGCCCATAGTAAATGGTCCCAAAATAAGCCCAAAAGCGCCCACGCCCTCCTAGGTGCATGTATATCAAGAACTACCGCGTGAATCAAAAACGTTGTCTGTGCATTGAAGAATTTTTGCGGAGGATGATACGCTTCCCATCGATCGCATACAATGTATTATTTAGAAATACAATGGGAAATGTCCCCCCCCCCCTCTCTCTCTCTCTCTCTCGTCCTTGGCCTGAATGGTAGAGGCCAACGCTATGGTGCATTCGGGATTGGAGATTCGATACGAGTCGACGAGGGAAAAGCAAGGCAAGGGCTGAAGCCTTTTCGCGATAAAAAAAACAAGGCAAGAAGAACCGTACGCAACGGGCGGGGGTGGGAGAAGAAGCTGCTTTCTGACCACGGATCTGAGCCACGACCAGGAAGGAGAGAGTCAAGGTATGTAGATATCAATGGCCCTAAAGGCCTCGTCAGAGCTGGTACCGCCCCCTGGCAGTCAGTAGTCGGCAAAAAATGGTGGGAGCAGAAAATTGAGGCCTCGTATGTACCGTTTTCTTCCCTCGAAAGGGGCTGTCTACTGTATGATGCAAAAATATGTCGGGAGACAGCATTTTCACCCCTTGACAGACAACAACTTTGCCTTGACATACCTTGACTGACACCAAACCACTAGGTCTTATTATTTAGTGTGGAGCACTCGGCCCACACCCTTGACAGCGCACGATGTGCCTTGCTTGACACGTCTCCTGATGTCTTTGGTATGATGATACAAACGTACTGACTGTACGAGTATCATCTTTTGGTTGCAACCAATACACCAGGTACACGGAGGCTACTCAAGACGCTGTTTGTGACAGGAAAAAAAACGCAGCAGGCGGCGCGGAGGAAGCGCATACGCACGAGAAGAGGGACCATGCGAAATGCAAACACACGCCCATTCATCGATACCATCGACATCGCCCGAGACAATCTATGGACAAGAAAAA
Source organism: Macrocystis pyrifera (assembly GCA_031763025.1). Taxonomy (NCBI): domain Eukaryota; class Phaeophyceae; order Laminariales; family Laminariaceae; genus Macrocystis; species Macrocystis pyrifera. The sequence goes on from JASSKH010000009.1 coordinate 12,349,667, forward strand.
AAAGCAGTATTGGACAAAGCATGATAGTAGATCTTCCTGAGGTACCTAATTAGGCACTCTGATTGGCTAGGGGTATGTTTTACGCGGCTTAATCAACTTTCGAGTCTTTCCCAGCCACAGTATCCCGAGTCATCCCAAGCTCAGCACCCACGCCGGCCGAGCCAACCTAGAGTCTTAACAAGCACAGCATCCCAGCACTGACCACTGGCATAGGGTTCGGGTTCGGGTTCGGGTTAGGGTTCGGGTCGGAGGGTCGGCTTCAGGCGTCCAACACAAAACCCCCATAAAGATCTACTATTAGATCAAGGTCTGTCCACCCCTCAAAAAACGGCAACAAACCAAAGAAACCAACAACCAGGTTTCTCCCACACTCTCTCCCTATTTTCCCATCGCTGCTTTTTCTTTTCTCACGGATAGATAAGTGTCAAGACTATTAACACACATCATATACCATACTAGTAGTCATTTCACACGGAAAAAAAAAAAGTTGGTACTAAATTGCGGCCTTGACCAAAATACAAAAAAAAAAACAGACAGAAGAAAGTAGCGTACTGGATTTTTATTACCATAGACACCCTTCACCTAGCATAACGTCAGGAATATGGCATAAAAAACAAACCGACAGAGCAATAGAAGCAGCAAAGCACAGAGTTTTCGCTGCATCATCAGCAGCTTGTCAGACAAATGGGCGCGCGCGCCTTCTGTCGATTTTTTTTATATCCTGTCTTGTAGTAGTAGTATTAGTAGTAGTAGTAGGAGTAGTAGTAGTAATAGTAGTAGCAGCAGCAGTAGTCCCTGGCGAGCCGCCCAGTTTTCTCACACACCCTTCCTGCGGCGAAACCTCTCGACCAATCACACGACACCAACCACCGGACGGAAAAAAAATTACTCCATACACAAAACAAAAAAAGACCACAGCAGAAATACTACAAAATAAAACACAGCCACCACAGAAGAAAAAAAAAACACGAAGGAGAGAAAAAATATACCACAAAAACAGAACAAAATATCAGGGTAAGGGTAAGCAAGTACACACAACAAAAAAACCGACCGTGAGTCTTTGATGCGAAGGCGGGTCGTTAGATAGGTAAAGCAAAAAACAAAAAAAGCATAACGAGCACAGATCGAGCCCCCCTCCCCCCCCCCCCCCCCCCTCCATTCCCTCTTCCTTGCGGCAAAATTGCGGGCGATTACCCTCAGAACAAGAAATAAAACACCATGAACAGAAGGGGAAAAAAAACAAGGCAAAACGCGACGGACAGAGAAAAAATAAAGCGTCGTGAAAAAAAAAAAACATGATTTGTGCCCAGGAAATGAACGTGAAAATGAAAATCAAGACCAACATAAAGCTAACGCAAAACAGCAGTTCGAAACGCCGAAAAACATGTCGGAAAACCTGCCAAAACGGAACTCTTGTTCCTGCGACTATCCTCTCTCCTTGGGTGCGTTTTAGACAGTGGAGACTAGAATCGCAGGCAAACACACACAGCCCACCCCCCCCCCCCCCCCGCGCCCCCCGAAACTGATACTCCATATTTTTCATACTCGTGTGTTCGGCTCAGCCTTGTCCGAACAGAACCGAGCCTTCGTTGCTCTGATCCGCGGCCAGCCCTGCCCGGCCCTCCCCGACTTCCGGTTAACACTAACCCCTCCCCCCTTCCCCCCCCAAAACCGCCTCCTTCCCGCATGTATGTCGATCGACAGCACAAGAAAAGTCTCCTCTGTACGTCCATCGCACCGGTATTTTTTTTCCCCACCCGCTGTCTTGCTGCTATAGCCACCCTCACCCCCCCCCCCCCCCCCCGAAAAACAGAGAGAAAGGCAGCAGCAGTTGCAGCGGCAGCAGCTACGGTGGCAGCGGTGCCCGGTCCCCACCTAACGCCCTGCCGAAGGCAACCAAAGCCAAGCGGAGCAAAGCAAGGCCAGGCAAGCACAGCACAGCACAGCACAGCACAGCCAAGCCAAGCCGAAATCAAAACCAAAAACTAGCCAAGCCAACCCAGAATCATAACCAAGCTAAGCCAAGCCAAGCCAAGCCAAGCCAAGCCACAAGCCAAAGCCGAGCCAAGACAAGACAAGACAAGCCAAGCCAAGCCAAGCCAAAAAGCCAAGCCAAAAGCCAAGCCAAAAGCCAAAAGCCAAGCGACGCAAAACGAAGCGGGGTGCCGACAAAAAAATGTACAAAAAAAAAAATATTACGCACGACAGGGTCAAAACTGGAGTCGCCGTGTGGTAAAACGCGTCGACACGCGCACTCGAAACAAAAGGAAAACAAAAGTAGGCGTGCGTAGTAGTGCTGGCAGGGGCGGGGAAAGGGGTGGGTGGGCGCCGAAAGTCGAAGGCATACCATGACGGCGATACGAACACAGGAATGACACAGGAATGCGGGGGGGAGGGACACACACACAAACAAGACCTTACACGTGAGTTCGGCTTTTTCCACCGATGCACTCGCTGAAGTCGATTCGAGTTTGTGCTCCGACTGTCGTCGCGTTTCTTACGCACGCGTAGGCCTGCCATCGCCGGGCAAAAAGCGATTAACACGCTTATGCTCATAGCGACGACTACTGAACCACCGTAACCGGTTGTTCACAGCCAAGCAACAGAGCCAGCAACAGAGCCAGCAAACAGATACATAAAAGTGCATTCGTTCGTGCTCTCCACAAAGACGGCCGCATTTATACAGCCGCACGGAGCCACGCTTGATCCACGTCACCGTAACAGGGGGGGGGGGCGGCGGGACAAAGCCGACCAGGCTCTGGTACACCCCATTTTCACTTTTAACCGCGTGGCTGTAGAACCACGGGCACCGTCTGCTACCCCCCCCCTGCCCACCCGCCTCCTCCCAGCCAACCCCCAGCCAACCCCCCGTCAACCCCCCCCGCGCCACGCACACGAAAAAATCCAACAAACACGTGAGAGGATGCCGGGTACATCGATCGAACACATCGATAAAATAGATTGTCCGATCAATCAACCAACTAACCAACCAACCGGCCAACCAATGGATGGACCGAAACAGAGAAACAAAACCCGAAAGGAGACAGCAAAGAGATTTAAGACAAGAGAAGGGAGAGAAGGAGAGGGAGTGAGATGAAAGGAGAAACAACACTCGAGCACTCGGTGGCTTGGCTGAACTGCACCACCGTCGCCCCAACGTCACACCCCTACCCCCCACCCCGGCCCCCGCCTCCTCCGGGCCACCGACGTCATAGCTCCTCGAGAAGAATTTTCTCGATTTCCGTGTTTGTTGGAACGGCCCATGGAAAGGTCCCCGGGACGTTCCTCGGAGACGTTCTTGGAACTTTTCCCGGAACGGTTCTTGGACTGTTCGCAGACGCTCCGCCGGCTCCTCCTCTTCCGCCGCTACCACCGCCACCGCAAGTGGGATGGATGGAAGCTTCGCGGCCGCCAACGCCTTGGAGATGCTTGAGCTGTCGAAGTAACGTCAAGATGCCCTTGTCGTCGGGCTTGGACTTGAGGGCGCGGATGCGAGCCTGCGCGGGGTCGGCGTTGTTCGTTGTCGATATTGTCGTTGGGAAACAAAAACAAAACGAAAGCGCCGCAGCGCCGAGGCCGATCGGAGGAAGAACACGACACGAAAGGAACAAGCCCGGGAGGGGAGACCGGGAAGAGGGGAGGAGGGGTGTGAGAAGGGGAGGGGAAGAGACCGGGAAGAGCAGAGGAGAAATGGGGGGCGGAGGCGGAGGCGGAGGGGGGGGGGGGGGGGGGGGGGGGTGGAGCGGTTTGCGTGGCGCCAGACGAAATTCAGGGTCAACTCAGGAGCCCACCAAACCCGAAAATAACATAAGCCATAAAAACACGACGGCTATTATCGAACAGAAACAAAACTTTTCCCTTGTGCAACTCAGGAGTTCACTAAACCTGGAAAACACGACGGCAACTATAAAACAAAAAAACACAAAGACTCCTTCCTTGTGCCTTGTTAGGCCGATGTTGCATCTTGCGGCGACACCCTCGGCTGATGACGGGTCACAGCGTTGCACGAGTCAACCTTTGTGGGAGCGCCGCCGCCGCCGCCACTGGACGCGCAAAAGCCGAAGCGTAATACTCAGACACGCTTAAATCGGCGGAACAAGAACGAAAAAAGAGAGGGAAAAAAAAAACAGCCGCGACGACGTGTGCTTGCAAGAACTAAAAATACACATACAGTAACGCGAATCACGGACACATAAACTTGCTCTTAGGAAGAGATTGATTGGCCGGGGCACTACGTCAACAGGCCGTACGTTCCTCGGCAGCGCTGGTGATGCACCGCAGCCCAAGGCAAGGCAAGGCAGAGTAAGGCAGGGCGAGGCAAGGCAGAGTAGGGCAAGCGAGGCAAGGCAGAGTAAGGCAAGGCGAACCAAAGCCAAACCAAAGCCAAGCCAAAGTCAAACCTAAAGTCAAACCAGACATTTCCCTCATGACGCAATTGCAAGAGACCACGCGGTCCCTCCCTCCCCTTATAACTGACCCCCCACACACGCACTAAAGCCATACCTGGAAATGCCGACACCTGAAAGAGAGCCCTGACACTTTTTTTTTTTTTTTTAACCTCCGGCGGATTGGTAAAAATAAAGCTTAAGGTCACCACACTTCCACGTTCCAATTTCGTGTCGTGTGTCAATTTAGCCCATAGCTCCCGTTGTAACATCAGATCAGGCTGTTGTTACCCCTGGAGTTTGGGCACGTTGACCCGACCTGACCCCCGAGAGGAGCAGGTGCACGGGCCCAGCACCTTTGCCACAAGCATTGCACACCACCACACCAGCACATCGCGCGGGATCACACACCACGCACACAACATACATCGCGCATTCCGCATCACGCACGGCGCGCATGGCACCCATCCGCTCATCGCACATGGATGGGGTCTATTTTTATGCTCACTCATTCAGCCCATCGTTGAAAATACCGTCGCTCAATACATACGCCATATCATGCTCAAAAATTGCTCCATACTACTTATATATTTATGTTCAGTTTAGTTCGTTCAGTGCTGTAAGAAACTGGCAGTCACTCATGCCAGCGGAGCACCGCACCGCACCGCACTGTACCTGAACCGACGGGAAGCAGGCGATCCGCGTCTTGGTGAGGCTGTTCCGGTAGCGCTTGCTCGGGGGGCGCGGACTCTCCAGCTCATCGGCCTCCTCCTCTCCGATGGACGCCGACCGTCGGCATCTCCTCGCGCCGGGCCCGACCTCATCGTCCTGATCGACAAACCCATACCCCGCCCCTCCTGCTGCCCCTCCTCCTACCCCTCCGCGGGGGGGTGGTGACGGCCTCAACATCGCTGTCCTCCCCCTCGCCCCTCTTCCCCTACTGTTCGCGTCGAACCAGCCCACCGCACTATTACCACCACCACTACCGCTGCCACTCCCACCGCTACTAGCACTAGCACCGGCAGTAGTACCAGCAGTACAAGTAGCGGTAGCACTCGCGTTGGCAGCAGCGGTAGCGATATCAGTAGTGGCAGCAGTAGGAGTTCCGGCCGCGGAGGCGGACGAGGAGGGGGGGGGGATGCCGCCACGGGGTGGTGGGGGTCGGCGGCAGGACTGAAGTAGAACTGGTGAAGGCTCCACAACTCCGCCGCGCTGAACGGTTGCTGCGGGAAATCGAGCAAGCGTTGCAACATCAGTAACAGCATGACAGCGATGATGGGGTGTATACAAGAGGCATCAGGGCGGGGGCGGAGCGACGTCGAGTTGATTTTGTCCTCTGTTTTTCTCCTGCAGGATTCGCGTCTGTTACTTCCGCAACTTTCAAGCGCAAATCCCTCGAGAGCACCAATCCCTACCATTTTACGGGGGACCATAGTAAATAGACCAACATATTCCAAGGAAAAAAGGGAAATATATAGGTTTTTGTGTGTACCGTGGGTCCTATTTACTATGGTCCCTCGTAATATATAATACCATCATCTACATCTCTCTGGGCAGATTGAGTCCTGGTCTGTATGATTTATAGCTTCATGTTGCCAGGTGGAAGCCGTACGACCTCACTTGTCTAGGACCAGTTTCCTGGGTTGGATCTGCCCTATAAGGTTCTTGAGCATCTAGATAGCTATCTTCTAAGACGAGTGAACCTGTCACCCCCCCCCCCCCCCCCCCCCCCCCCCCCCCCCCCCCCCCCCCCCCCCCCCCCCCCCCCCCCCCCCCCCCCCCCCCCCCCCCCCCCCCCTCATCCCACACATCCCTCCTCCTCCTCTTCATCCTCCTTCCCACCAGCTGGTCTCCCGCACCGTGATCACCAAGAGGAAAAAAAACAAAAACCGCAAAAAAAAAAGAGAAGAAAAAGTACAAGACGAAATATAGCACAGACACAAGCGAACAAAAACACACACACACACACTATAAACGAAAAGCAATTATCGAGGGGTTCTCATGCCTGGTACTACTGCTGTAGGTATACACCGGCACATATCATACCTGAGCGATTTGGTGGAGAGCTTCAACAAGTGGACCTCGCATTTTCTCAGGAACCGAGACCCCGCCGCCGCCACCACCGCCGCCGCCGCCGCCGCCGCCGCCGCGACCAGCTCCCGGGCCTACACCCCGCGGGATCGTCACATGCACAGGCAGACGCTCCGGCGCTGCGCCGCCGACCCCCGCAACGAGCCTGCACGCTTTCAACGCGTTCGGCGGGACCGCACTCTGTCCCTCGTGCCTACTGTCGCCTATTCTCCGGTTTCCGTTTCCGTTGCCGTTTCCGCCGCCATCGCCACCGGCGCCACCCAACAGCAACACCCCTTGCCCCCCCCCGATCCCCACCCCCACCCCTGCCGCTGCCGCTGCTGCTGTTGGCGTCCCCCCTCTCACAGAAGGGTTGGCGTTTGCGGTGTTCCCGTTCGGTAGCACCACGTGTCGCCGCCGCTGCTGCTGCTGCTGCTGCTGCTGCTGCTGCTGTCCCCGCTTCGGGGACAGCGGTGACACCGCTTCACCCCCCACCGTCGTAGCGGTGGCGGTGGCGCTGGGGCTGCTTCCTCTCACGCCTGCCACCCCAACCACCCCCTGGGGCCGTACGGGTACGTGCTTCTTCCTCTGCTGCTGCTGCTGCTGCTTTTGCGCGCCGCTTGCTCCTGAAGAGCTGCTGCTGCTGCTACTACTACCGTAGGTTCCTACCGGCGGCGGGACCGCTGCCGCAGCCGCCGCCGCCGCCGCAGCAGAAGCAGCGGCAGCAGCAGCAGCGGCGGCAGCCGCCCCTCCTCCCCGTCCGCCGCCCCCGGCGACAACGTTGAAGTGATTCGCCCAGTACAGCCGCACTTGCTCCAGAGCTTGTTCGTTCGAAAAATTCGCCACCTAAGCCGCGCCGCCGCACGCACGCATGCACGCGACAACGAGGGAAGAGAAAGCCGAGGCACAACAGGCCGAAGATGTTTAGATCGACCGGCAGTGTGTGGCAGACTCCGACAACGCCACCCTGTTATCATACTCGTACCACCCTCCCCGCCCACCACCGGGCTAAAAACATCCCGACAATGGTTCCGGCAACCCCCTTTTCCCCCTGTAACCCCACCCCGCCCCGATCGACCGTGGTACCATCCACGCCCTTGAGTTCTAGAGCAGCCTGTTGACTGCACCAAGTATGTTTTACGTGTTTTAAAAACACACCAACGAACCCCACCCCCCGATCACGCCCACCGCCGCCAATCACAAGCCCAGACACATCGGACACACGACGTATCCTATTTCCAGATCATTGGTCCAGATATTTCCGCGCATATCGACCCCTGGTTACATATAGACCTGAACCAATTACAGCAGTAGGTCCATGTACGCCTGGGATCGTGGGGGTATGCACAGCACGCTTCTTGCGGAACAGGTTGTGCCGGGGAGCAACCTGTACGATACGGACCTTGCACAACATATCATAAACGCCAAAACATACACAGGATCTACAGTAGATAAATGAGCTGTCCAGATCGTGACCCTGTGCGACGCATGCAAGCCGCACCTCCAGTCCCCACCGCAACCCAACACCAGTCAATTTTAGGGGGTCTAGACGAGCTAGAACGTGACCTGTCCAGATCGTGACCTGTGCGACGCATGCACGCCGCCCCTCCAGTCTCCACCGCAACCCAAAACCAGTCAATTTGGGGGGTCTAGACGAGCTAGATCGCGATCTGGTCGCGATCTGTTCCGTGCGGACAAGCCGCCCCTCCAGGCACCACCACAACCCAGCAGTCAATACATACTGTATAGGGGAACTTCTAGCTAGAGGAGCTGCATGCTGCAAATCGCGACCTGTCCGTATCGTGATCCGTGCGACTCACCTGTTGCGGCATGCCGAGCCGCGCGAAAGAGACGCCGAGGCGGAACCCTCTGAGCGTGACCAGGGCCAAGCAGCGGTTGGATAAGACGCCATTCGAGATGAAGTCCTCGCTCGCTTTCCCTAGGGAGGTGTGCTCCAGGTACAGTCGCCGCAGGGTGCACCTGTCTCGTTCGTCGTTGGTCGTTCGTTGTCCCCCCACCCCGGCGCGAAAAACATGCGAAACACGAAACACGCGAAAAAGCAGCCCGACGGTACACAATGTCAAGGAAAATCTAACGCGAAACTGGAAAGTGGCGAGGCAAACGAATACAAGGCCTGTGTACGAATGCATGATTACTGCGTGCAACGGGTGTTTGAAGGAACACAAAGAACAAAACGAATGCAAAGAAACTTGTGCAAAAGGGATAATAACGTGATGCAAAGTGAACGAATTGGAAAAAAGACGAACGTGTGGCAAGTGAACGCAAGGTACATTTGAATGCAAGGCATGTGGATGCAAGGCAAACGAACAGCAAGCCGATTCAACACACCGGGAAAATCATCTGGAAAGAGAAAGCAGCCACATGAAATGCAACGAAACCAACCGAATGCGATGGGGAGTAGTAAAGTAGCAAGGCAAACGATATACAGCAGGCAAATGCAAGGCAAAAAGCAAGGCATACCGCGAATACGACGGCAAACGAACGCAAGCAAAATGCAGGGCTAACAGAGGAAAGGCTACTGAATACAAGCCGAGCGAACGCAAACCAAAAAACGAGACGAAAAGCAGGGCAGATGTAAAGAGGCAAAATCCGAGGCGAAAGCAAGCGAGAAAACAAACAAAAAGCAACGCCATCGACAACAACGTCCGCAGTGATAACCAACAAAGCTAGGCAACACCATCAGCACCAACGACTACGCCAACACGCGCAAAAACGCCACCACTCCCACAAAACCCGGAAACGCCACTTAACACGACCAACAAACACGACAACAGCGAAAAAACAAACATCATCACTAACACGGAGGACCGTAGTAAATAGGACAAAATATCGTCAGTAAAAACAGGGAAATATAAAAGTTTTTGTGTGTACCGTAGGTCCTATTAACTATGGCCCTCCGCAAAAACAGATCCAACAACGAAATCGCCACTATTACGGGGGTCCATAGTTAACAGGACCTGTGGCATGCATAAAAACCTATATATTTAGGTATTTTTACTGACAATATTTGGTCCTGTTTACTATGGTCCCCCGTAATACCACCAACACCACTAGCCACCAACCAAAACGAAAGACAGCGATACGAAAACACCGCACATGACCAACAACACACACCACCCGGCTAACACCACCACCGCCAACAGCAGCAGCTACAGCACCACCGCCACTACCGCCACCACCAACAGCCACCAACAGCTGAAGGACACAACACCAAAGTAAGGAGTGGAAGAAGACCAAAAATTGCAAAGCATGAAAGAACGACAACAAAGCAAGGAAGAAGAGACGGGAAGGCGAAAAAAAAAAGGAAGGAAGGTCGTACATGCCCATGAACACCCGGCCATGACCAAACCAAGCTTGGTGCCGAGCTAGGGAAGGAAGGAAGGCAGGAAGGACAAAAAAGAAGCAAGAAAGGAAGGGGTCCTCACCTGGGCTGAGATAGAGCGGCCTGGATAGCTTTGGCCGCTTCCGCGTCTAGAGCGTTGCCTGTTAACGACAAGCTCGTCAGAGCGGGGCTGTTCACTGCCGCCTGGAAATCACACAACAAACGCGCACGGCATCATGGGACAAACAAAAAAGGTCAACGCAAAAGACATAAACACAAACCAAAATCATGGACAAAAACGCAAAAACACAAGAACAACCATGGATAAACACAAAATACCCCCACACACGAAAAAAAAAAAACATCGACGCCCACAAAAAAAAAAAAACAAAAAAACATGGACAACCGCGAAACCACACAAAACACAAAAACACAAGACAAAATCACACGAACTAAAAACGAAAATAAAGAGGTACCTTTGTACAGCAGTACAACAAAAACCATCGACAATTGCAAACACAAAAAATCAGAACCAAGCGTCTCCCGATTATCCCGATTATCCCGTCCCTTCCTCCCACACGTCGGACACACCAGAAAAATCAGATAGATCATCTACAACGGAGGACCACAGTAATCAGGACCCATCACAAACACAAAAAAACTTATATATTCCAATATTTTTACTGAGCACAATCGGGTCCTGTTTACTATGCCCCTCCGTGATAGTCCCCAAGCTACCGTCCTGAGGTGCTTCCCGTGCGGGATCTGTACAAAAAGTACAGATCGAACCCAGGCAGCACATCCTGGGTCGGTCGGGCAGATTACACGGGCTCCTACCCGGCAGCGTGAGCTGTTCAGATCAAACAGATCAGGGATACATCTTTTGCTTGAAAGGTGTAAATCATGACGTGGGAATCGACCGCCTGTCCCAGGTCTGTTTCCTTCTTTCCCCATTTTTCGTGACCCCCTCCGCCCCCCCCGACCAGGAACACAAGGAACCCAAAACATGGAAGTACACATCCGTCCATCTGCCTGCCGACCAGCAACACACACGACACAAAAACATGGCACCACACCTGCATGAGGGCGGCGACGCCTGCTGTGGCCACGTTGTTGAAACCCAGGTCCAGGGTTTCCAGCCTCAAGGTTGGGAGGGCGGAGGCTAGTGCTTGGGCCCCGCGGTCTCCAACCTGGCGCGCGGCACGGGGCACGTTAGAAGAGACGCGTCACGAAGTAAGACAAAAGGCACGAAATGAAACGTAAGGTATGACGCAGGGCACGAGACATAAGACACAACCTGGCAATATACGAGACACCAGATAAAAGGCACACGCGAAACAAGACACAGGCAGAACAAGGGAGACAGGCGCGCGGGACATATGAGACACGAGATTAGAGACACAATCCGACAATGCACGAAGCGCGAAACACTCGTAGACATAAGGCATAAGGCGAAATATACAAGACCTGAGACACAACGCGAGATACAGTAGGCAGTACGCGGGGCACGAAACACTCGTAGACACAAGGCACAAGACACAAGACATGAGACACAATAGACAGAACGCGGAGCATGACACGAAACACAATATCATTATATAATACCCAAGACACTACTGTAGAAATACAAGATAAGACTACACAAATTGAGACCCACGCCCCAAGACACTAAATAAAGAGCAAGGCAACGAGACAGAGGAGAAACAAGGTAAGAATAACAAGAAAAGAGACACAAAAACAAACCCCACGGAAGGACTAAACTGACGGAAGCAAGGATGTTGAACGACGGGCATCGGACAAGGCCTGCTGTCCGTCACCGCGGTCCGTCACCGGCCAGAAGCACCGTCATTTTTCATTTTTGAACTAAAGGACTGAACAACGCCCAACACGCGAAACAGGCACACCGACGGTCGGGCCAAACACGACCAAACCGACTGAGGCACCACACAGACTATTACGGGGGTCATACGGGGGTCCATAGTTAACAGGACCTATGGTATACATAAAGACCTATATATTTGGGTATTTTTACCAACAATATTTGGTCCTATTAACTATGGACCCCCGTAATAGAACTACCCAAAACCGATCAACGGGTCAAAACAAAAAACTAAAAGTGAAAAAAAAGACGAAACAACGCGACCAACAGACCAAACAGACGACGCCATCAACGGACAAAAAACCAACGTACAAGCCAGCCTACAAAAACGAACGGACAAGACCAACGTACCAAAACCCAACATACAACACCAACAGATAAAAACGGCATAAAAAAGAAGCAACAACAGCCCGATCGACCAACAAAAACCAACAAAATTCGATGCGAGTCGACGAGGGAAGGAGGGCCGAAATATTTTTGCGATAAAAATGCAAGGCAAGACCCGTACGAAGCGGGGAGGAGGGAGAAGAGCCTGCTTCGTGACCCAATGGTTGATCCGAGCTACTACAAACAGGAAGAAGGGAGAAAAGAAGGGCGAAGATAGTACACATGGGAAAGAGGAGGGAATAAAAATACTTTCAATCTTCGACGGGACGGCACAAACCTGATTGTTGTTCAAGCGCAGCGCCCGAAGCGTCGAGCACCCCCATACGGACTTCGCGAGGGCCTCCGCCCCTGCCGCCGTGATCCGGTTGAAGCACAGCTCCACCAGCCTCACCGACTTGTTCCGCCTCAGAGCGTGCGCCAGCCCCTCCACCCCCTTGTCCCCGATCTCGTCGTCGCTCATGTGCAGGTCGCTGTTCGTTCGTTCGCGAGTTGCCGCGCCAGACGTTGAATACGGATTAGGGGAGGGGGAGGGCGGTGGGGGGGGGGGGGGGGGGGGAATCAGGGGGTCTGCCTTCCACACGGCACGGTCATAGAACAGCCTGTGCCTACGCGCCCCACTCCGCTGTACCTGTATCGACAGCACGCAAATATAAAAGCAGCAGAAGCAGCAGAAGCAGCGGCAGCAACAACAACAACACCGCTAGCACCACGGCCACCAACGACACAACAGCAGCAGCAGCAACACTAACAACGACACAGCACCAAAAGCAACAAGAACAGCACCCCTAACACAACCCCAACGCCCCAACGCCCACCAGCACCGACACCAGCACCAACACCCCACAACACCCCAGTGCCCACCAGCACCAACACGCCAAACGCATTGCTTTGCTTGCCTCCCCGCCCTTTCCTCTCAACGTCCACCACAGCGGTCACACGGGCCACAATATTTTATTTTAGTCGTTCAGTCATTTTATATCTCGCTCTGCTGAGTACAGACTGTCTCAGGCACGGTTCCACGACCGTGATGGTTTTATAGCCGTCGGCAAAGGTTCTACTGTACGACTACGACCGTCGACAGAGATTAATCCACACGATTCGCCAAACTCGCCGAAAAAACACCTCCAAATCAACCAACCCACACCAGGTTGACAACAGGACAACAGTTCGTCGCTCGTAGGACAGATACACCATGTACAGATATATCATGTACAGATAGATCATCTACAGATATATCATCTACAGATAGATCGTCTACAGATAGATCATCTACATGTATATCATCTACAGATAGGTCATCTACAGATAGATCGTCTACAGATCCTAACCTGCCGTCACGAGATGTTTTGGAGGATCTGTGCAGTACAGATCCAACCAAGAAAACATGCCCTAGATCGCGCGCACAGATTATGCGGCTCCCACCCGGCAACATGAGCTGGATCATACAGATCAGGGATATATCTGCCTTGAAACATCTACATCATCAAGTGGGAATGATATGTACATGATCGGTCCATGGTGCGCAACAGTTACAGCCAGCTGAAGCCGAGTTCTACGACCGGGGTACTACAGTACAACCACCTACAGATATTCATAGCACCTGCATATAGGTGCAATACGACTCTCCAAATTCTCCAAATCAATCAACGCACACAAGTTGACAACAGTTCTAAATTTCATACACTGAAAACAAGTAACTTATTCCACGCTCAATCAACTCACTCGTAACGAGAGAACGATTCTTGGATTTTCACGGCACAACCTCTGACAACGGCAGGTGAAAAACTAGATAATATATCTGTAGACAGACAGATCAGATAGATCATGATCTGCTCGAGGTGTACGTGCACCCTTTCACCCCACACAATCTGAAGCGAAGAAACTGTCGACAAGATAACAAAATGGTCCCAGTAAAACTCGAAGGCAAAAAAAAAAAAAACTCTTTTACGTACGGCAGGGAAAAAAAGTGGGTCTGGGCCAAAATGAGCATATACCTGGCCATTTTTTGGCCAAAATCAGTTTCATACTAAAAATACGTACAAATCACAAATCACATGCCAGGAGCCCTGTTATTGGCCAGGGTACACCTGACTGTGGCCAGTTTTGAACCAATCAGAAAGGCCATATGTACACTACACAGTTTATTCTCTGCGTATGCGTCTGCCGTCTCTATTAATAGGCTGCACAATTCTTGTGTACGAATATACTCCGTACTCGTACGTACGTGGGCATTCACGTACGCGCTGTACTTGCACATAGTGCGTACTACGTCTTGGTGCATAAAAACGTACCGTGATTTCGCTTTTCTTCTGCGGGGTGTACGTACGACACAGATGTCAGGAGACAGCATTGTAACCCCTTGACAAGACAGCAACCTTGCCTCGACATGCCTCGAATGACACCAAACTACCAGGTTGTAGTGTGTAACACTCGGGCCCTGAAGAAAACAAACCACTTCAGATTTTGGAGGCCAGACGCTATGTTCAGGCGCAAGTTTTTGGCACAAGGATTTCCATCGACGAAACACCGCTCGCGGCGCGCGTTTTCTATTGCTTTTACAGTAAGTAGTATGTAACTGATTTAGGCCCAAAAGAGGCCAAGTGTACCTGATTTTGGGCACAGCCCGAAAAAAATCCACCTTTTCATCCTAAATCGAATCACCTGAGCACGCTGTTCACAGAGAGCGCCGAAGCCACCGCACAAGCACCCTTAGCCTTGATTCCCGCCCCATCTATGTACAGCCGTGTTAGGGAGGTGTTCGACTTCAAAGCTTCCGCGAGGGCGGATGCTCCGTCCGGTCCTATGCAGTTACCCTAATCACCAGGCGGCACGGGGGGGGGGGGGGGGGGGGGGGGGGGGGCGTAGTCAGCATCATGCATGGCCGCAGTCGTGTGACCATAGGGGGGGGGGGGGGGAAAGGGAGGCGTACTTACTAGTTGGTCGCCATAGTCATTTGACCATTGACCACGCATCCCTTTCGAGACGGAGCACCGTTCCTACTTCCTCATAAGAGACACCTCCAACTATTTTGCGCTCATGACGTGTTTACCACATTATTTTTGACAAACAAAAAACGACTGAGGGTAAAGAGGTGGGAGGAGAACGAGAGGGGAAGGGAGGGGTAGGGTGGGGGACGAACGGGAGGGGAGTGGGGGGGGAGAAAGGGGGGGGAGTGGATGGGTGTGGGAGGGGTGAGGGGGCAAGGAGGGAACGTCCCCCCCCCCCCCCCCCCCGCTCCTCCGCTCCGTAACCCTCCGAAAACCCCCATACCCAACCCCCAAAACATGCAAAAATACCCACAAACCCACCCACCACTCCCAGACAGGATAAAAAACAAATCTGGATCGGCGGAAAAAGACCATCACTAACCGACAAGCGCAGCGTTGGCAGGCCGTTGTTTCGTGTCGGCCACCACCCTCCTCCTTTCCCCCGTCCCCCCAAAAAATATAAACCCAGTAACAAACCTACAATTGCGAAAGCGTGACAAAATCAAATGGATGATTCCACAGCAAGAAAAAATCTAAACGGGTCGATTCGGCAGGACCAACACTTGATACTACCTGGTACACGACACAAAATCGAAAATGTTGATTCGACAAAAAGACAAGAAAAAAGACCCGCTGATTCGGCGAGACATATCAACACAAGACAAAAAAAACAAACACGGTTGATCCGGCGGAACTTCGCACCCACACAAGGCGGCGAAACCAATTGGTTAAATCCACACAAGCCCAAACACGAATGGTCGGTTCCACGCAAGCCCAAACACAAAATGGGTGATTTCACACAGGCCCAGACCCCAATGGTTTTTCCACACAAGCCCACAAACACAAATGGTTGATTCCACACCATGGATTAAAAAATTAAAAATGGTTGATTCGGCCTCAGCGGGAGGAAGAGAAGGAGGGAGGCCTCTCTCGCTCACCCACAAGCCACCAGGCCCGCGTTGTCCGTCAGCTGCCACCAAAACCCAACCCAACCCAACCCAATCCAGCCCCACTCACCCCCCCCAACCCTCGGATGCAGCTCACCCTTCATGCGAATAGTTGAACACCTTACGGCGCTTGGTGCAGGCAAATCTTTTCCGCCTGGTCGGTGAAAATCCGACATACTCCGTCCCGGCATTCTAGGAATGCGAGGGTCTATAGTCATACATACGACTACGGCCATGCATGATATGAGTACCCCCCCCCCCCCCCCGCCCCCCCCCCCCCCCCCCGCCCGCCCCCTCAACCTGACCCATCAACAAACTTACATACCCATACATGACAAAAACAACTATGGTTGATTCAACAGCGGGAGGAAGATAAGGAGGGCGTCTCTCTCTCTCGCTCACCGACAAGTGCAGCGTTGCCAGGCCCGTGTTGCGTGTCAGCGCCTCCGCCAGCGCCCCTGCCCCGGCGGCGCCTATCGAGTTCCCGCTAAGGTAGAGCGTGCGGAGCGATCGGTTCTGGACAAGGCTCCTCGCCAGGCTAGCCGCTCCCTGGTCGGCGATGCCGTTGAACCCTGCGGGTGACATAAAAGAGAGCAGCGAGGGAGCCAGATGAGAGAGTCAAGTCAGCCAGCCAGCCACCACGACCGCCACCAACCGCCACCATCAACACCACCACGACCGCGCCGGTAAATAGGTACAAGCACGCTCAACTACTTTCACCACTATTACGGGGGTCCATAGTTAATAGGACCTATGATATACATAAAAACCTACATATTTACTTATTGTTTCTAACAATATTTGGTCCTATTGACTATGGATCCCCCGTAATAGGAAAAAAAAAAATCTACGCTACGTACGCCCCAAGTAGTTTGTACCCGCTATCAACTAATTTAGAACTGCAGTACCGTTCTGGGGACAAACCACTCTAATTTCAAGTAGTTTTGTCCCCGAAACGGGACTCTGCGGTACTCAAACGGTTAAACGGGTCATGACCCCACCCGCGGGTCGGGTTCAGGAAGTCTACCAAAAATCTCACGGGTCGGGTCGGGTCGGGTCGGGTCGGGTCGGTTGTTGTTGTAGGGTTGGGTTGGCTCTGGTCACGTCGGGTCAAGAGGCCATAAACATATCACGGGTCGGGCCAGGTCACCTCGACCCGACCCGACCCGACCCGACCCGATCCGATCAGACCCGATCAGACCCGACCCGCGAGATTTGACCTGACCCGTGAACAGCCCTGAAAAAAAACTTCGTGGGGTTCTAACAACGGGTTAAGAAGCTGGCATTTAATAAACGTTGGCTCGACTCAACAGGTCACTACACACAGTAGATTTAACCTGCCGTAGTGAGACGTTGTCCAGGATCTGTACGGTACAGATCCAACCCAGGAAACATGTCCTACTGGAAATCATGCAGACTGATCTAGATCTTACATATCGGGAATCTATCTGCTTTGCAAGATGTAGACCATGTAGTGGTAATCGATGACCTGCCCGATGTGTTTTGCTATGGAGGAACTGTGCACTACAGATCCAACGCAGGAAACATGTCGTAAGTTATGCAGAATATACGGCTCCCACCCGGCAACATAAGCTAGATCATACAGATCATACAGATCAGGGATAGAGGATTTACCTCCCTTGAAAGGTCGAGATCATGTACGTAGTGGGAACCGACGATCTGTCCCGTGGTGTTGAATCAACCAACGCGCCAACCAACGCACCAACCGAGCAGACAGTCCACTGACCAACCATTCCACCCACAAAAACCCACCAATCAACGAACCCAAAAGCCCAAAATCAACGCGCCGTGTGCAAGCGATGTCTGTCTGGTCAGTGAAAAAGTGGAAAGCTTGTCCCGGCATTGCAGGCATGCGAGGGTCTATGGTCATCCGACTACGGCCATGCATGACATGAGTACGCCCCCCCCCCCCCCCCTACCCCCCCCGCCCCCAACCTCTCCCCTCCCTCCCCCCTCCCCCCCCTCCTCTCTCACCGAGGTCCATGGTGTGCAAAGAGGGGTGCCGTTCAATCGCGCCCGACACTGCCTCCGCCCCGCCGTCTCTCAGATGGTTGTAGCACAGCTTCAGGCACGTCACGTCCGTCGCCGCCAACAAGATAGGCCCCAGCAGCAAAGCCTCCCTCGCCGTAATCTCGCGCCGCATCAGGTCCACCATCCCCTCCTCCGTCGTCGCCGCCTCCACCCCCAAGCCCGCCCCGCTCCCCGCCTTCGCTGATACAACTTTCTTTTCTGGAACTCCCCCTGCTGCTGTTGCTGCCGCTGCTTTTCTTCTTGCTGGTGGTGCTTCCGGTTCTCTTGCTATCCTGGATCCACCGACATTACCGTTACGGCCGACACCACCGTTACCACCGCCGGTGGTAGTAGTGCCGTATCCGTTAGATGGCTCGGCGGGTTTTTGCTGCCGCCTCCGCCGTGGTAGGGACAACGCGCATGTCGTCGTCGCTATCGTTATCCTTGGTGTTATCGTTGGTGCTCGTGCTGGTGATGTCGTTGCTGTCGCCGTTGGTGCCGCTACTGTTTTCGTTGGTGTTGCTGCTGGTGGTGTTGTCGTCGTTATTATTGGCGGTGGTCGGAACGGAACTAGCCGCAGCACCGTTAGCATTGATGTTGTTACCGTTGACGCTACCGTTGACACTAGCGCTAGTGTGAGCGGTCGCGTCGACGTTAACGCTGTCGCCAACACCGCCTCCGTTACCGCTACCCCCCCCCCCCCACAAGCCTGGAGCTCTACCGCGCCCGTTTCTGTTGTCGGCGTCGCCCGCGCTGTTCCAGGAAGCAGCGCCGGCGTTCGCATCAAAACTACCACCAAGCGAGGCATCTTGCCGCTGCTGCTGTTGCTGCTGTAGCCGAGAGTCATACGACGCCGGCCCTGCTCCCGGTAACGCCACCCCCCCCGCGCCAACCCCGGCCATCTCCGCCCCAGTCGGGCCGCATTGAGGTCCGTTACGAGGGTGAGAGCCGTTGGTGGGCGCGGGCACAGGCGCAGACGCCCCCGCTCGCTGATTCGTAAGGCTGCCACCGCCGCCGCAGTTCCTGCTGCTACTGCTGCCATCAGCGCCCCCCCCCCCCCCCCCCCCCCACCACCACTGCCTCCACCCTTCGAAAACGCAGACGTACCAGCAGAAGCAGTAGCAGAAGGAGAAGAAGCAGGAGAGAGCGCTAAGCCTAGGCGCTTGAGGAGGGCGAGTAGGTCGGCCTCGTCACACCCAGACCGCGCCGCTGCTGCCGCTGCCGCTGCTGCTGCTGCCGTTGCGGCGGCCGTGGGTCTGTTAGGGTTATCGTCGGGCCTGGACATGATACCGCCCTTGATGTTGGCGCTGCTTCGTGGCGACGCGAGTAGACGGGACGGGACGGGAAAGGATGATGCGGGACGCGCACACACGGGACGGGAAATGACGGGATGGCACGGCAGAGGACGCGACGGGAAAGGATGAGGCGGGACGGGAAAGCACGGGAAGGGGCGGTCACGGACGGCGCGGAGCGGGGGAGGACGGGAAAATATGGGACGGGGCGGTCAAGGACGGGACACGGGGGGGATGTGTGGTGTGGTTTTCTTGTTTGGCCCTGAACACTCGACTCGCATATGTAACGACGGCAAAGGACGGGATGGGACGGGAAAGGACGGTAAAGCACGGGAGAGATGAGGAGTGTATGTGTGGTTTTCTCGTTTTGTCGTGTACGTTCGGCTCGTGTATATCATACGACGGGAAAGGACGGGACGGTAAAGGACGGAACATGAGGAGAAGAGTGGTTTGGTTTTCTCTTTTGGATATTAATGGGTGTACTATCGGCTCGCATATATAATTCAACCGAAAAGGATGAGACGGGACGGGAAGGGACGGTAGACGGGACAGCGGGGGGGGGGGGGGATGTTGTCCTTTTCCCTTGCACTATTTCGCTCGTGTACACTCGGCTCGCACACAAAATCATGGCAGCACCGCCATCCCATCATCGCACCTCGTCACACAGCCGAGGTAGACCTCTGCCTGCACAGGCATGCGACTTATTTGGTGCCCGCACATAAGGATGCCGTCCGTTTCAACGAGGTTCGGGTGTCACCACAAGACTGCAAGGGATTATTTTTCCCGACGGTGATACCATGTTCGGCTTGGGCGTCACGGTGACCGCCACCCCGACCCGGAACCCTAACCATAACCAGAGGCCTTCCGTGGGGTATCGATATCGATATCGGACCCGACTTCGTGAGGCATCGAAGAACAAAAAAAACGTGTCAAATACGATTTCGAAATCGATATTTGATACATCGAAGCTTTCGTTCATCGTCGACATGAAAATCACGGGGATGCCGGGGGATTGATGGAGGGCAAAACAAATTCGTATCCCAAAACATTGTTGACAGTCTTCGTGTTTGAAAAAATACTTTTAAGCTATTTTTTTGCTGTGCGGGGACATTCCGAGGAATTTATAATGCGCGGGCAGATGTACGCGAGGTCTCCTTTTGAGCCCACAGACAGAGACGCCACGTACGACGTGGTCGCACGAGGCGGTCGAGCGTGCCATGCTTCACTCCCACCCAGCAACAAAAAGAAGAAAAAAAAAAACACACGCCGACAGGTCGACAAATAGCCATACCTGGTATACACCGCGGTATTTATTTTGGTGTCGCTGTTCGAGTGTTGTTGTTGTTGTTTGTTGTTCTCGCCTCAAGTCAACGTCATAATCTAGTCTCGGGGAGTGGAAGAGTACCTACGCACAACAAGTCCAATGACCTACCAGGCACCAGGTAATGGAACACGAACATAACATCAACACGAGAGCAAGCAAGTGCCACACTGCAATTCGACGCTATGATAGTCGACGAGGGACGGAAGGGCTGAAGCTTTCTCACAACGACAATGCCGAAGGCACGCACCGTAGTGGGAGGGGGGGGGGGGGATATTCATAGCCTGCGATGTGACCCCGGATCTGAGTTACGGCTACCAATACTACAGGGGACCATAGTAAACAGGACCAAATATTGTTAATAAAAAAAGGTAAAAATATAGGTTTTTATGTATACCATAGGTCCTATTAACTATGGACCCCCGTAATAGGAGAGAAAAGAAGGGCGAAGAGAAAATATGGGAAGAAGGAGACTACTACGGTGGACCATAGTAAATAAGACCTACGGTACACCCAAAACCTACCTATACATACCTATTTTTACTAACAATATTTGGCCCTATTTACTAGTGTCCCTCGTACTAGGGGCAGCTCGTTGCCACACGGAAGCACTCTGGACGGAAATGTAAGGACCCTTGGATTGTAAACATGAGCCCGAACGGTCCTTGTTTTCCGTTCAGAGGGGTTTCAATTTTCTCCCCAAACGGCCCGGCTATTATCCTACCAGGTACGCGCTACGCGCACAAATAATCGCGCACTCAAAAGAAGAAAGACGCCAGGACTATTCAAGACACAACAAACAAGAACAATCGCTCCGATACTATCGTACGAGCGCGTACTACTACTTACTCTACACAGCAGCGGAAGTGTGTACAGCTGAAATACCACACTCGTATACCTGATACACGAACCAGCTATACATGTATGTATGCCAGGTGCAGGTGCAGGTGCGATACAGGGAAAAAGTGATAGTACCCAGGCAATAAGTTACGATAACATATCATACCAGGTACTTGGTAAATATTTAGTCGGGGTAACCGTTTTGTGCACATACGTCCAGAGCACTCATATATAACAACTACAGTATAGAGACAACGGATATCTCGGGGTCAAGAGAAGAAGAACGAAAGGATTTCAAGAATGCGATTAGTAGGGTATATATACTCTGGGATATCCGGGTACCAAGCCTGATTCGATAGGTCACATGTACTAGGGGAGGTACCCCGGTACTTTTGGTCATACGCAGACAGATACCCGGTTAATTTTAGTCATATCGGGGAGGCACCCCGGTACTTTTGACAATACTAGGGTAGGTACCCGGGTACTTCTGGACATACCTCGGGTACGTACCCGGGGTACTTTGGGTCACACTCGGGCAGGTATACGGATACTTGTGTTCATACTCAGGTTGGATACTATGAGTCATACTCAGGCGGGTACCCGGGTACTTTTGATCATACTCTCCTGGGTGAATTTGGTCATACTCGGGCAGGTTACCCGGGTACTATTGGTCATGCACTGAATTTACTAGCAAAGAGAGTCAAGCTCGGACAGGGGTGCGATCAATTTTCGGCCCTGGTATCCTCGACAACAGCAAGGGTGGTGAGTCGTACCAGGTACGTTATGTTTTCGGAAGGCTCTCCCTCGACCAGATATTTCTGAAAAAACTTGATGTTGTTCGGTATTGGCAACCTCAACCTTCTCGTTCTGGAAAAATCGAGCGCTCAAAAAACATCGGATCCGTGTGCGGACTCAACGCTCTTCACCGTACTCGGGATAGTTTTTTGTTTTGTTTTGTGCCCCGGAGAGCGAGAGAAAACCTCTGTCCATACTTGTTTCTCCAATTTTCGTGTACCGGTTCGAACCCGGTTCGTTTCTTCCCATCTTAGTCGGGCTTGTCTCTGACCGTTATCAAAGGATGGTTCACTCCGAGGATGCACTCGAAAGCACCTGAGTCTATAGTATTGCAGGGAAGGACGGGGGTGGTGTGGGTACGGAAGGTGAATCAGGCGCTTTCCCAGGTGCATTTTTTTTTTTTTTTCTTCTGGAAAATGAGGTCATACCATACCACACGCCACCTTTATGGCCGTGATACAAGGTACCTGACGTACGCTGACTGTACCCAGTACCATGCAGTCACTACAGCAGTAGCTCAGAACGATCTGACGACATGGAAAACTCGGGGAAACAAAATGATGAAAATAAAAAAAGCAATGAAGCCATACTGATACCACACGCCTTCCGTATACCAGTAGCTATTGCACCAGGAACCTGGTACACAGACGCTATAGCCAGTAGCATTCAGTAGCATTCAGCTACTACAGCAGTGCGAATGCGGCGGGTGTTTTCTATCTGCATTTCACGGCTGCAGATTGCGTGGCTACATCGCGCGCCCGTTGTGCAGTGTCACGTATTTGTCGCACGTGACATGCGTCCCTTTGGGTGCTTGGAACACTACCACTACCTGGTACATAGTTCACCAGGAATACTCGTACTGCACTACTCAAGGTCTGTTGGACTGACTGCTGCTGTGTAAGGCTACCGCGCTGTTGTGAGTCGTTGAACTGGCTATTAACACCCCCGACGGGGCTTATTTTGGAAAGTTTCCCTACCTACTGCTGTGTAGAGCTATTGAATAGTACAAGCCTGTAGACTAGATTCATAGGTTGCCCGTTCGTAAGCACGGCCTAGAACATGGCAATAGTGCAGTCACCTATTGATAGGATTATAGGGCAACCGAGAGGTGGGTACCATGAAGTACCACACCCGTCACTAGAAAAAACATTTATGTATCGGTACCAGGTACCAGCTCAACAAAACTAACAGCACGCAGGTCCAGCAGCAGTAGATCAGTAGGCGCAGTTAGAGCAGTCCTTCATGGCTACCGCCGGCTGAGATCAAGCCAAAGAGTGCGTGCAACCTCTCCTCCTCCACTCCCAACCCCCCCCCCTTCCCGGCCTTGTAGGGATGCGAGGGTCTATGGTCATACGACTACGGCAATGCATGACAATGTGTACCCCCCCTCACCTCCCTCCGCACTCCGCCCGCCCGATTGGAGAACATACATGGACGTTCCGAGGACCACAAGCTTGTTGAAAATAGAGAAAAAAAGTAGGTAAGAATTGGAAAAAAAAAAACTGCGGCAGCACAACACCCCGAAAAGGATGGAAGGGTCGAAGTAAATACCGGCTTCCAGGCAAGAGAGAGTACTACTGTATTACGGGGGACCACAGTAAATAGGACCAAATATTGTTAGTGTGTACCGTAGGTCCTACATTAACTATGGTCGCCTGTAATAATAGTACTCTTATCATCACCATAGGTCATTGGCGGTAATCCGTGGTGAAAAAGCAGCCTCTCCACCAAAGACCACAAACCAGAGGGGCAATGAGTAATATATAATATTGATGGATGATGGTGATGATGTTCTCAAATCAATAACCCTCTCGAGACTCCAGAGGGAAAACTTCACGCTAAAAATAAAAGGTGACGATCTCAGCAAAAACGGCAAGTGAGCTGGCTTCGTATTCGGGGGCGATACAAATTGGTGTCCCGAGATCATACACATCGACGAAATCCTCGATCTCTCAACCAGCTCTCGTTTCAAAAAAATAGTATAAATTGCACCTGGTACATGCCGGGTACCACGTGTACTGGTACGTACGATCCAGGGAGTCGTACGTACGTACGGCACAGCAGGTTCAAGCTGATCCTACCCCTGCTACAGGTTTGCGCACTCCCGCTGCTCGTAGACGGTCAGTAACGCCAAATGCATCGTCCTACGCTCGTACGTATCATCCTTTTGGTCGATATGACGTATCTCGGGGTCTCAGGTCTCAAAGGGGTTCATGTTGTTGTTATTATGGTTGTTGTGGTTCTGGCATTGACTCTCATCTCTCATCATCATCATCTAAAAATCAGGCAGGGGAGTCCGTGGTCCGTGGTCGCACAAAGGTGCTGGAGCTGGAGCCCTGCCTATTAATAGAAAGATCCGAAAACCCATGAAAAAAAACAAAACTCAAAAACTTCGGCTGGGACGCACGACGCTTCCCACCGCAATAGGTACATACACGAGACGAAGAAGGCGCACACATCAAATTGAATCTGTGTGCAAACTATGTACAGAGTTAGTACACGATAAAGTAACATGGCCGCGCGGGTCCACTCTCAAGTACGTGCAAGCACAGAGTTCTCACCCGTTCCGATGTATTGATACCAAGCACGAGTACGTAGCTCGTTCCCGTGAAATTCAGTCCGTGGGCACGAAGACAGGCAAAAAAAATTACATACCAGGTACCAGGTACGACACAATGTGCACTCGTACACTCGTACTCCGTTTGTAGCTGCACTTTGCACCTTGGAACATAAACCCTTGGTCGAATCGAAGCCATCAACAATCAATACTCCGCAAGATCCACAGCAGGAATCAATACCAATATCGAAAATCCGTACGTACGTAGTAGACTTGTTCGAATACGAATACGGACAATTTGAGACCATCACCAGCAAAATCTGTGGTCGTTGCTGCTGCTGTACAGCAGTTAAAAACCTACCGGTGAATCGCAAATCGGGAAAACGGGAGTACTCCGGCTACAAACGTGTGGTACAAAGGATGAAGCATGTAGTCAGCAGTATGTCAGTCAGCAAGCAGCCAGCACGTCAGCAGCCCGCGGCAGATCGCAACACAAAAAGCGGCGCAGCAGCCATGATGATGTCGACCAGCGCACAGCAGCAGTACCAGTAGGCGTACACGATACCACATGCATTTATACTATTATATTAATACCCCACGTATCGGTGCGTTTTTTTTCGAAGTTGTCTGCGGTGGTCTGTTCGTTTACAACGGTTTTGTGGCGCCGACCAGAGATCAGCCGTTCCGGCGAGAAAAAAAAAAACAGAAGCGGAAACACAAGACACCAGACAAACACTTACGTCACGACTGCGGGACGTCAGAGCGAAAAAGTGAAGCAAAAAAAAAAAAAAAAAACGAAAACGGAAACGAAAAAAAAAAGTTGACGGTTGCGTGCGGGGCATCCATCCGTTACACCAAGCACCAAGCAGCCCAGCGCCGGCTGCTGGGCTACTACCGCTGTAGCGACAAACAGCAGCAGGGGTCACGCTTTGAGACACACGGGGGGTGTTAAATAGGTGCTGTTTAGCCTCTCTTACCCCCTTTCGGACCCCGAAACGGAGGCCAAAACAACGACAACATCTACGAGCATCGTGACCGCCCAGCAGTACCACGGGCAGGGTCGTGATGCTGCCGTGCCGTGCCACTCCTTGCATCAACCAACTCGGACGGCGATCGGTATCATGCTCCCGTTGCGTAGTGGTCGTTGCTGTAATCGTCAGCTTTTTTTTCGTCAACTTATCCCCCCTGGAGCTCAACTCTGTAAGAGGGTTATTGACCCTTTTACAACTGCAGTCCCGTTTTGGGGACTAACGACTCTAATTCTAAGTAGTTCGTCCCCAAAACGGGACTGAACCACTACTCGAATTAAACAAAAGGGTTGACCCCTTGGGAACTACTGCTGTACCAACGGTTCCGGGCACAAAATATTACCAGTACCTGGTACGGCAGGTATTATTACGTGGGTCGCTATTATAGTTAATAGGACTTATGGTGTCCATGAAAACCTATATATTTAGCTATTATTACTAACAAAACTTGGTCCTGTTTACTATGATCCCCCGTAACAGTGTTGGGGTACAATTTGCAAGGGTATTTTATGCATGGCATATTCAATACCTGGTACAGCTTAGAAAAGCGGTTTGGCCCGTGTGCCAAGCCAGAAACTTCTCTTGAACCGTGACCCCCGCTATCTGTTACACTGTTTGTACAGGTCGTAAATTTGCGTGTCCAAGCCCCAATGCGAAGCGGAGCTGCACGACGCGCGCGCACAAGCATGGCAAACTGCTGCCGTTGCGCGCTGACACTGCCACGTCCGATTTACAGCAATAGCGGCGGATGATGAGGATTGAAAAGACCGCGCCTGCTTGTCTCTTGTTCGGTGGCTAAATATACCTGGGATAACAGCTGTTCACACACTGATGATAATGCTGCTGTTGCTGCCGTCGTAGGATAGATATTATCACGGTGGTCCATAGTTAATAGGACCTATGATATACATAAAAACCTATATATTTTCCTATTTTTACTAACAATATTTGGTCCTATTTACTATGGTCCCCCGTAATAATAGTTTTACGTGGCAGGTGAGTGGAACTTCACTTAAAACGTATTGGCCTATATCATACAGCAGTACTCTTAAATCGTACCAATACGTAACACAGCAAGCAGGCGTTCATCTACCATTAATATTGGTATTAATATCACGCGAGGCAAGTAACACGTGACCTATCATAGTACCAGGCACCTACTACAGCAGCAGTAGTGTGCCTTACGTGGGCTAGCAGATCGCCGACGTGGGGCCACGTGGGTTCTGCTCTCAACCACGAGGGATCTGCCTCGGTGTCCTTTGTGCTCCCCCTCTATTCTAGTGTTGGATCTCGTATCGAAGCTTCGACATATCGGATTATCGAAGTTTCGATAGACATAGTATTTGATACGGTAGTATCATATCGAACGTGCTCTGCCCTCCTTTCCCTGGCACCTCCGTGTATTTTATGCAGACTCGTATTTTGTTGCGATCGAAGACACCAACCACATACCGCTGCTGTTGTAGCTCTACTCCCTTATCCTCCCGCCGTCGATCGTCGATCCGCTCAACTACTGCTGCAGCTGCTGCTATTGCCACTGCTGTTGTGGCGTAGCTTTGTGACCACTGAACTTGCATCTCTTCTAGGATTGAAGAATCGGGACGGACACTGGTTGTGCTGGATGTCGACGGGTAGAAAAAACGGTTTAATGCGAACAACACACGTAGTTTGTTTCTTGTTCTTTTTTCTTTTTTTTTTCAATCATCACTTCTACTTTCCAGCCTTACTCGTGGGAGGTTTTTACCCTCAGCAATCTTCTGGACAAGCCGTGGTCACAGGTGTCGTCCCTTCTCCCCCCCGGTACGTGCCTTTAGTTTTTATCGCGCATAGGGTTCAGCATTCCCACTGCTCGTCGATTTTCATCGAATGTACAGCTAACTCACGCTTTCGCGCTTTCCGCTAATCAATTTTATGCAAAAAAAAGTCCCTACGAGCATACACTTGGTGAGACTTGAACTCACGACATTGATCTTGATAGATTCGCGGACCACCTACCAAGCCACCGGGGTGCTGCTGTACGGATGCCTCTGTGTATGCGTATCCCTACCCTGCCCTGCATATACGTGCAGCTGTGATCCTCCTATTAATATAATATGTATGACTCCCAGTAACAGGTGCCTGGTATCTCTCTGCTGGAACCACACACCCCTACGATGACCTGGCATCGCATAAACAATGTATTAATAGTATCTCCGTGGCGTAGTTTTGTGACCACCTAACTTGTATCTGTGTGTGCTAAACCGTTTTTTCTACCCGTCGACATCCAGCACAACCTGTGTCCGTGCCGGTTTTTCAATCCTATAAAGTTACAAGTGGTCACAAAACTACGCCACAGACATACTATTGATACATTGTTTTACAGTAAGCAGAGTAGACAACGCAATGCCATGTCTTGTATCTCTCTATTAATATTAATATTAGGATTGAAGAGTCGGCACGGACACTCTGGTTGTGCCGGAGGTCGACGGTAGAAAAAACGGTTTGATGTGAAGAACACAAACACCCCGATTCTTCTTTTTTCATTCTCTCCGATCTGCCCCACTGCTGTTGTTATCAATAGGACACTCTTCTACTCTATTCAGATTCGTCTTACATACCGGGTACAAATACAGATACAAGATACTGACCAAAACCTCGATATTTGCTGCATCGAATATCGAAACCACCGTATTGATTGATCACGTCTTATTGATAATACTTTCTTGTTTATCGGTATCGTTCTTCTTCGATATACAACATACAATACAACATACAACACAAGTGTCCGACCCTCTGTTAATAATATATTACTATTAATAGAGGCAAGGCCAAGCATCTGCCAGCTGTTAATATCGGTTTGACATGTTTGAACGTGCTTGCAAGTTTCAGACGTGAACCGGACTGGGTTGCGCAAAACGTTGAACAAAAGTAACGCTGGTGCTGGAGGGGCTGGTCGGGGTCGTGAGAGACATACGCGTACGGGAACCCTTCCTGTTGCTATCTTGACAATAAACCACGTTCTTTCCACTTTCTACCCAACGGAATCAATACACCCCGTACCTGTCCCGATTGTTCTTTCTACGAGATATAAAATATGAAACAAATTATGTGGTCGTGGTCACAGACTCTGTGTGATACATATAAAACTACGAAAGAGAATCGAAAACGGATGAAGGTACTGCTGTGAGCAATAGAGGTGCCAACCAGGTGCCAACGTACCTGGTACGAAAATACGTAAATAAAACAACAACAAAAAAAGTCAAAAACGAAACGAACAAGAACTGCTGTAAACATAGCTGGTCAACAAGAAACCAAAACGTCACGGGGAATCACGAAAATGAGACATAATACGAACGACGCAAGAAGATCAACTTCTGCTTCTTTGTAAGATACTGCCGTATCGAGTATTGTTTGTGGATCACACAATATTTTACGTTTCGAGTATTGACAAATTGGAATTGGGAAGCAATGCCGCCGCGTCTCTACGCCATCTCTTACGGAAGGTTTCTCGCGAACATTTTCGTATCGAAGAAAAAAAAAAACGATCAACATCGAAGGGTCCGAGAGAGCCATTTTTCGAGGCATATCTCTTTGCGGTTATCATTTTCGGGACGGCCTCCATCCGGAAACGGAGCTCTAATTTCGGACAAAGTCGGCGCCCGAAACTGGCGTCTGGACTTGCATCGTCGCTGGTGGTTTCCACACATCGTGGGGGGCAACAAGCGTTTAAATATGCCGAAAACAACCGCACAAGCCGCATCTGCCCAGTACTCACTCGCACACGCCTCAGGCATCATCACCACGAGCCGATGGAATCGGATAGTGATGGTGACGACTACGAGGGGGACCTTGCCACCCTCGCAGTTGCGATGGCATCATTCGCCCAGCACAAGCACAACCTTGTCGTCGAGGACGAGGAGAGCAGCAGTCGCCGTGTGGGAGATGGTGATGGAAGAACATCGACGCAGGCAGCGACTATTAATAAGAGGAAGACAACCCTCTCCCTGCGTGAGGCTGACAAGTCATGTTTTCCCTCGTCCCGGTCCCGAGTAGGGCAGTTTAAGTATATATACGCATGTATGATGCGCATAACTGCTGTAACTTTTTCGTTTTTTTTTTTTTTCGGACGCATCTCTTCGTAGTACTGCTGTAGGTCGACACGGGAAGCCCGTCCGGACAACATTGGTCGAGGTCTGGGCGCGATCCGTGGACTCTGGAGCTCGTGGCAAGCCTCTCAAAGTTTTTTTTTTCGGCGGGAGTTTTAAGTATGATGTAACACGCTACTACAAGCAGAAGAGGGAACCCCCTGGGATAAATTTCAGCGCCGATTTTCTCCTAAATATGCCTTAAGGCGGGCACACGGGCACACACAACGAAAATGATGGCTTTGGAAAAATCCCGAGATCTTTCCAGAGACGCGTGCGTCGCTCGGCATTTTGGCTCTCGCCGCCATAGAGGAAACCAGCTATTACTAGGACAAAAATCGTCGGAAGGGTTTTGGTATCATGAGTGTTGAAACGCGGTAGAGCAAGTAATGCTTCTGCGTGGGCTGAGGTTCTCTGAAGCGCCGATCTCCACGACAACCATACTCCAGGGAGAGAGCGACAATATTTCGGAAGCGCTTGCGCATACATTCAGTAGCATAAGTCCACGAATAGAAAACCACCTATAGTAATAGGAACACAAGGCCCACTTTTGGGGGGGGGTGGTCAGAAAAGCGGAACACGAACTCGTGCTTAGCGGCTCGTACACAAAAATCCTATCCATGGGTAGGCTATGATACGAGAAATCCTATGTAAAAGTAGCCTACGCTCAAGTTTGCTCAAGCATGGCGATACAATCAAGGATGTTGACCCTTTCAGGACTACAGTCGGTTCCGTTTGGGGGACAAACAACTCAAATTCTACAAAGTAGTTTCTCCCAAAAAAAAACGCTTCTTCACGTCACGTACGAGATGCTGCCCCACGTCTTCTTCCTGCAGGTGTTGAAAGTCGTCAAGGACCGCATGTGGTTCGCGATCTCTGCTGTCCAAATATAACCCACTGTAAAAATTTCGGGCCGTGAACAACGTCGCGAACTGAAAAAATCACGCCTTGGTTTGACGTCCTACAATTCCTCAACTTTGTGGTTTAAAAAAAAAACTTGAGGATTTTGAAATCCGAAACCAATATCCGGAACTGCTGTTTTTTTTATACCGTGGTAAGTAATGTAAGTTTCACGTGTTTTAGACCAGGTGACCAGGAGTCGGACCGAACCGGGCTCGCTTTGCTGATAATACTTAGGGCCCCTCTTAACGAGAATCTTGATTTGATTTGCATCTGATTGGTTAAAACGTGAATCACCAAGCAGGCAATTTTGATCTTTGATTCGAATAAAACAAAAAAAAAACGAATTCGACAACAAGTCTTCTTTCGCTCTTCGTGTTATCCAATTTGGGGAGTTTGTCCAACTCGACGCGGCATGTTCCTGAAACCGAAGCAAGCCACGCAAATTTGAGTCGTGTCATCGCCTGCTTCACAGGTGAGATCCACCATTCCCGAGAGACAGGGCCGACGGCCCTTAGCACAGAGTAGACTATCCTCGGCGCCTCAAAAAATTTACAAGGCCGTCGCAAACCCAGTTTTTCATCCCTTTGCCTCGCGAACCACACGAGCACCGACCAGGTTACGACTTCGCTCAGAAGTTTGATCGCTGTATCCCCGTCGCTGCTGCCTGCATGGAGCTTGGGGGCTGCGCCAGCTTCCCAAGATGTCCCAAGAGCAATAGCTCCTTCGGCGGTGCCGGCAGAAACAATCGGCCGCTGACCGCGGCGCCCCGGGGAGGACGCGGGCCGTCGCTCGCCTTGTTCGTTGTGTAGGGAAATGTAGACTAAAAATGTTACGTAACAAACGCTACATGAATTTAAGGCTTATAAACTCGATTTCCACCACAGTTGCCCTCGGGTGTTCGTTGACCCTTGCGCGTTTTGCGATTTATTTATAAAGTTTAATATGCTATTCCTCGACAGGGCCCAAAGGCACATTTTTCAAATCAAAGATTCATTTCGGGTTTTTGCCAAAATCAGGTATACCTGGCCACTTGCGTGCCAAAAACAGTTATACACTGAAATCAAGTACAAAACACACACCAGGAGCCCTGCTATTGGCCAAGCTGACATTGTAACTGATTTTGGCACGAAAAGGGCAAGGTACACCTGATTTTTTCTACTTTGTCTAGCTTTCGACTGATTTTGGCCAACTTTGAACCAATCAGAGAGGCCATACGTACACCGTGTTTTCTCTCCGTATGCGTCTGCCCCCCATCGGTTGAAATTCTTCTGTATTGACGTACAAACTCTGTACTCGTACGTCGTACGTAAAAGTACGTATATACAATGCATACATGCGTCCGCTGGGTTCACTTTGTTTGTGCAATGTGCTTCAGTTAGTTGTTGTGTGTACTCTGTTGTTTTCCATGCATGTTCACAGCAGTCCTTACAGCACCATGGACACTCGGCGTTTCGTCTGCATCACCCCGCGTCGAGGTCGTCTCAGGTTTGGTACGGCAAGATAATTTCGTACCGAGCAGGCGGTTCCGCGAGGACGGTCTGGAAGCTTTAAAGCTGTCAACGGGGGGGGGGGCGCCAGAGTAAATACTCTTGGTGCTCCCGCCGTGGCGAAACCAACGAACCCTATTAATAGTGACTCTGCAGGTCCAAGTGGAGTAGCCCGTGGTACCTACACCCTGAAGAAAACAAAACACTTCACATTTTGGAGGCCATGTGGCTTTAGGCGCATTCTTTTTTTTCCGGATTGTCATGGACATGACACACCGCTCGTGGCGCGCGTTTTTTACTTTTTTTAGCATGTACCTGATTTTGGCTCAAACGGATCAGGTATACCTGATTTTGGCATTTGCCCTTCATTTTTTCCTATTCGATTATGATGAAAAATGATTCTCGTTAAAACGGGCCCTTACGGCTATTGGGTGAAAGGCATCGATAGACCCGTTCTTCTTTTTCCAGGGGGCAGCCGTAATTGTTTTTCGGTATTTTCACTTTCGGACAAAGAAGTCAGACAACGACAAAGAACTTTCCAAATATATTCGACGATTCATCCGAAAATTGCCTATTTTTGGGTGAATCACGGCAGACTGATTTTGAGCAAACTAGAGTGTATCGACAATTTTCCAACTACGAAGACATTAGCAATACTGATACGTACGTATAGAAAAGAACATATGCCCCACGGCCAGGATATTGTGCGTCCGCCAACAGTCACTATGAATAAAATACCGGCACTGCTGTCAACACGCAACACAGAGTAAAGAACCGCCGTCAGTCCCCAGAAGCCAGTACCGGTATATCTTGATTTCTTGATGGATGTTTTATGTTTTGACCCATTCAAAATCTACTTCTCGGTCGTGGGTATATACGTAGAGTGTCCGCGACTGCTTGACACCCCGGTAGTGCTGCAGTGTGTGCACGGTACAATACACATGCGGTGTTGGTTGAGATGAACGCTTCTTACGTTTAAAATACGTGCCAGCAGCCAGCAGTACGACGTTTAAATATCACCAACATCACCACCACACACACTCACTATTAATATACATCGCCCAGGGTTTTTTGTTGTATCAATAGTGCTGTAACTGCTGTAACTCGCTCTTTTCTCTGTTGTGATGTTCACCAACAATATTTCGTAATACGAGGTCCGTAGACTGATAGATAACACAGCAGCAGCAGTAGATGTACTCGCACTACGATTATATGTGTGTGTGTTCTTCACATTAAACCGTTCTTCTACTCGTCGACATCCAGCAAGCCCAGTGTCCGTGCTGATTCTTCACCCCAGAAAGATACGAGCTCTGTGGTCACAGACTACGACACAGAGATAACACACCGTAATGCATTAATAGCCTACGCAATACCATGCCTTCGCACTAGGTGCGGCCGACACAACATACATACATACGCCAGCAACCAAAATGCACCATAAAGAAAGAGAAGCAACGAAGAAACCAAACAAACCCAAAAAGAAAAAGAAAAGGAGAAGAATCCCAAATAAATACGTAAATAAAATGGGAAGCCAAAGCTCAGACACATATACGTACTAACGAGGGATCAACGGAAGACTCCCCCTTAGTCTTTGGAGTTGGGACCGCACTTTGGCCCACTGCAGCAAAACAGATGGGAAAGTGGTACCGGGGAATCCTCGAAGCAGCTGAACAGTTCATGGGCAGGTGGCACGAGGCAGAGGCAAAGCTGAGTAGACAGCGCCGTGCATCCGCTGCGGGTAGCGTTAGAGGGAATGGGGGGAGGGGTAACAGCAGGAGGGGTAGAAGGAACACCGTACAAGTGTATGGGGGCAGGGGGGGGGGAACAGGAGGAGTAGAAGGGAAACCGCGGTAGAAGAGAGTAGCAGAGAGACCGCAGATAGGGTAGCAAGGTACCAGGCCGACTAATAGGTTGGACTTTTCTTTGCTACTCGTACCGCCAACTGCTGCGGCCGTTCGGTATGTATTGGCTTGGTGCTTTGATTTTTTTTCCATGAATTAACTTTTTCCTATAATTTCCCCTTCTTATCCTTATGAAAGAAGTACTACATAGTGGGTGGGTGACGAGCGCATTTTGGCCCACTCATTATTTCTCTTTTTACTTAGTTAAGTGTTCACCGGGTTGCATATTATAGCTCCCTTTTTCCTTCTCGTTTCTTCCCCCTTGCACGTCCCTTTTGGCTCATGCTCGGGGTAAGTATGTGTGTGAGCTTTGGCTTCCCATTCTATTTATTTATTTGGGATTCTTCTCACTTTCTTTTTCTTTTTCGGTTTGGTTTCTTTGTTGCTTCTCTTTCTTTATGGTGTATTTTGGTTGCTGGCGTATGTGTATGTTGTGTCGGCCGCACCTAGTGCGAAAGCATGGTATTGCGTAGGCTATTAATGCATTACGGTGTGTTATCTCTGTGTCGTAGTCTGTGACCACAGAGCTCGTATCTTTCTAGGGTGAAGAATCAGCACGGACACTGGGTTTGCTGGATGTCGACGAGTAGAAGACCGGTTTAATGTGAAGAACACACACACACCAGGTACAAGGTAGTCGTTTTTTTATGTTTTTATGCATCTATGATCTGAATACATGTGTATGATACCAGGGATATCATACTCGTAAATGCCAAACGCTACGATATATCATGCGTCCCCGGTGGCTTGGTAGGTGGTCCGCGAGCCTATCAAGATCAATTTCGTGAGTTCGAGTCTCACCGAGTGCATCCTCATAGGGACTTTTTCTTGCATAAAATTGATTAGCGGAAAGCGCGAGAGCGTGAGTTAGCTGTACATTCGATGAAAATCGACGAGCAGTGGGAATGCTGAACCCTATGCGCGATAAAAACTAAAGGTACGTACCGGGGGGGAGAAGGGACGACACCTGTGACCACGGCTTGTCCAGAAGATCGTCGAGGGTAAAACCTTCTACGAGTGGGCTGGAAAGTAAAAGTGATGATTAAAAAAAAAAAAAAAAAAAAAAAAAAAAAATACGATACGATATGTACGTATATACGTTTACGTATGATACTCGTACGCGTATTGCGAATACCTCATGAACCGCGAACTTTTCGCCTTTTACGCCGCGCAAGAACATCTTGCATCCAAGGTGGTACCATAACACCGCTGCCGCCTGGCAGGCACCCCGAGCTTTTCGGGACGCGTGACACGTCCTATTAATATTAATAGTTGTATCCCCGTTTTGGGGTCGAAACCTCAATATATTTGTTTTAGTGTAATTCCCGTTGTGGTGTGGCCTTTTTGGTTAAAACCCTCCATTTTAGAGCATCAGCTCATCAGGTCGAGCGGGATCATCAGGGTCCCAAGTGGGCCCTGCCGAGCTTGCGTATCAGCGGCCAATTCTATAGATTATCCAGCGTCCGCTTGGAGGGCTCAGGTTCCGGTGAGATCATGTCGGCATTGGGGTCAGGGTGCCAAGCGGGAGCAGGGTGGCTATCGAAGTCGTGGGTACAGAAAAGGGCATCCAAGCGCAAGTGGGTGCCCCGAACATATTGATCGTCATGCTGGCAAAACAAAAAGCAGCATGCCAACAAGGAATAAAAGGTTGAGGGCTATCGCCGAATCCTGGCTCATTGCCGGCGGGCTACGGGAGGGGTGGGTCATTCAAAGTATTCCGACTGGAGGGTGTCTACCTGGGGCTACAGTCACCTATTAATAGCACCCAACCGCGTTGCCTCTTACTAAAAGCGAGTAAAACTACAGAGAAATCTGATACTCGTGTACGCCTGGTACTCTTACCAATGATACCACGTTGAAACGTGAAAATAATCACCGTTTCACGTTGATATCACGCTCAAAACAGGTATTATATTTTCGTCCAGATTGGTACACACCTGGTACTGGAGAGCACGGTCGACTTCTGTTTTTGAGAGAAAACGGAACATTTCAATTCAACAGCCTCTTCCTCCTGATGTGGCTCTTTGGGCCCGTAGGGTATCGTGCGATGAGCGAGAGCGCGGCGCAGGAAAACTGAAAAAAAACAAGCGTTTACTATGATACCAACGAGCTGGTGCTTATACTGCTGCTCGCTGCTGCTGCTGCTGCTGCTGCTGCTGCTGCTACTGCTGCTGCTGCCAAGGGAGATACCAAGTACTTCCGGGTACATTTACTATCACACCATGAAAATTGCTTTTTTTTTCTGGGAGGGACTCGTACGAGGCGGCTGTGTGGGAATAGCCATGGGAACGGCTGTGCGCTCGAAAAGCGATGATGCCCAACAGACATCCGATTCCCCCGAAATCTCGAGCATTTCGAACAACTCGTTTCCCAGAGGTTATCACCAACAACGAACAGAATGATGTTCTCGGTTGTCATAACCCAAGACCCAAGTAACTCGAGGGTCAACTTTGTGCTATCGGACCCGCCTGTATGTACATCGTACATTCGACACGAAAACATCATGCATTTGTTACACCAACAGCAGCAGTAGCAGAAGTAGACTATTCTATAATCAAGTAATAAAAGGCGAATCGTAGCAAACATCCTCGTATTATTAATAGTGCTCGTAGCAAAAAATGAACACCTGTTGAGGAGTTTACTGAGAGGAAGACAGCCCAACTCCAACTCCCGACAGATCTCGCGTGCGCCTCACCTACTAGGGATGCCCGTAGACGCCGTCTGCTGACGCATGGAATAACGCTACCGGAAGCATCTCCTGCTCATCAGCCAGGCACCCCAATCCCCCTCCCCTCCCCTCCCTCCCTGTATTGGGCGAAACTACAGCAGTGTTCGTGCCGCCTGTGGGCCCCTCCCTGCGTCTCGAAGAAGACTGCTATTTATATGTTGAGCCCAATATACTTAGAAGGAAGGTACGTCTCTACCGCGCGGGGGGGCTGAGCGGCAGCGCAATGAAGAGAACACCCGCCAAGCTTTGTGGCCGCACTGGTGGTGTGGTTGCCAAACGCGAGTCTAGGATACGATGGACCTCCTCTGTTGCCGTGATGAAACTCGACTCGTTTTACTACCCTCTGCCCTTTCCATGTGTCTTTTACTCGCAGACCGGACAGAGACAAGGGGAGACCAGCACCGAAAAATGTGAAGAGGCGTTTTCGATGCCAGTTTATATCCGCCAATGGTTGATCCGGAGATTTGTTCGAGTTGGTTGTTTGGAGTTCTTGATGGTTTACGCGCATACATCATAATATGGTTGTTTGGAGTTCTTCCAAACTGCTTCTTGATGATACACCAACCATACCACGTATGTACGTCCCCGGTGACTTGGTAGGTGATCCGCGAGCCTATCAAGATCAATTTCGTGAGTTCGAGTCTCACCGAGTGCATGCTCATAGGGACTTTTTCTTGCATAAAGTTGACTAGCGGAAAAAGCGCGAGAGCGTGTAGTTAGCCGTACATTCGATGAAAATCGACGAGCAGTGGGAATGCTGAACCCTATGCGCGATAAAAACTTAAGGCACGTACCGGGGGGGAGAAGGGACGACACCTTTGACCACGGCTTGTCCAGAAGATCGTCGAGGGTAAAACCCCCTACGAGTGGGCTGGAAAGTAAAAGTGATGATGAAAAAAAAAAAAAAAAAAAAAAAAAATGTTCCGAGCGTGTCGTGTGAGCCACGGTAAGGTTTTTTTTCTTTTTGTGCCGCGTCCTGCCCTCTGGTACCACACACCGTTAGCACACAACAGCAGCAGACAGCAGTGTTCCACAGAGCAAGGAGGATATAGATATTACTAGGAGGGGGAATGATACATACCCACAATGACAACAGCACCACATACATACATCGGATTACATACCCACAATGACAACAGCACCACATACATACATCGGATTGACAACAGACCGATATAATATGTAGCCTGTCACGGAAAACAAAAAACAAGAAAACTGGTGGTGTCCCCACTTATTAATTCCAGAGAGTAATAAGTAGTAAGGGTACTCGTCGCACCGAAAATCTTGGGTGGGTAGGGCTTATTTACGCGGTTATTTTGGCACTCTAAAAAAATTATAAAGTACGTCCAAAAAAATATTACTTGGGAGTAATTGGTACATCATCACCACCAAGTAGTCAGTAAGATCCGAAACGCCCGGAACGTACCAAACAAAACAAGCACGAGGATTCTTGTGTGGTGATGGTGATAAGTGATGACGTCATCTGCGTCATTTTGGCCGTTTGACGCTCAGGCAAAGAAAGATCGCGACAGGAGCACGAGGAAACTCGGTCTTTTGCTCTCGCTATTATATTAATCATAGGAACTCGCGTTTTGCTGGTGGATATTCATGAGTAATGATGTTGCCATCAACGGTGCGCGTTGTGGTTTGCCATGCCTGATGCTGTCTTGGAAAGTAGTGAAAACAAGTCTTTTGGGGACATGACGTTTTCTCGGAGATTTCCAGCCGGACGTGGGGCGGTTCTCCGCCTTCACATACATGTCGAATCTCCGGCTTTCACCCACGGCTATTATAATAGAAGGGGGCTCGTGTGCCTTTAAGCACTGCACTGCTGCTGTAAATAAATACCTGGTACAGGTATACGCCTGACTCTTATCAATTCCAAGCTATTCGTCCCCAAAACGGAGTGCAGTCCGAAAGGGGTTAGGACACACCAGTCCCGTTTAGGGGACAAACCACTCAATTTTCAAGTATTTTTTCTCCAGAACGGAACTGCAGTCCTAAAACAGGTCAAGGCGGCCGTGATAATCAGCATCTTGCTCACGAAATGAGAGTAGGTTTAGCAATCTGGGAGAAGGGATCTTTAGGGGTGTTTTTGACTTAAAAATTGCGTAGCGCGGTCTGCACTTCGGAATCGTCGTCTGCAATTCAGAAATTTCCTGGTTCGATGCAAACGCGGCGCAGCCGCGTTTACGGCCAGTTTTGACCCGGTTTGGCTGCGGTTTGGGGTCAGGGTTAGGGTTAGGGTTAGGGTCAGGGGTTGGGTTGGGTCTTCTCCCGTACCTTGATCCCAACAGGGACCAAAATACCTGAACAGCCTACCAACCTAAAGATCCCTTCCCCCAGGTTGCTAGGGGACCTCCGAAATGAAAACGGTCGCCCCACGCGTGCAGGGGAGATAGGAGGAAGAGGAGGAGGAGAAGCAGTAACTCAGCTTGACCTTTGTCCAGTGCGACTTCATGGAAATTATGAGGCTTCAAACCACCCTTCCTAATTGGTTGCACACAGGCCGGGGGGCACACAGAGAACAAGACTCAATTCAGTAGTGAAATACTACAAACTAGAAGATGTACGTAAGCAGTTCGCGACACCCTCAGAGGTCCATGTTGCATCACATTGATTTCTCCTAGTCATGGGCGCGGGGGGGAGGGGGGGGGGGCGGAGTGTTCGCCACCCCTGCGAGTCGCCTTTCACAGCCAGACCAAGCAGATCCGCACCCACTTCTTCTGTACGTATACTATTGTACTTGATATTACGAAAGTCGAAGGGCGTCTATAACACAGGACGGGACGGGTACTGCTGTGCTGCACGCGCGGAGGGCACATCACAACTTCTCTGAAAAAGGGAACCGACTCAATCTCTTAGCCCCACAAGCTGTGCTTCTTGCGCTGGAGGATGGGGTGGGGGTCGTCCGCCTCGGAACCTTCCGCTACTGCAGAATAAGCGGCAGACGACGCTGCCAACGTGCCTCGCAAGCCCCCCGCGTTTCGAGACCCTGAAGCAGAAAAAGCAGACGGTGACATCGACCGCGCCCGTGAGCGCTTCCTATGCTTGCGTCGCTTCTTCTTCTTCTTGCTCCTAGAGCCGACATCTTCGGTACCGCTGCTGCTGCTACTGCTGCTGCTACTGCCGCTGTCGAAGCGGCTGTCGCCACCGCCGCCGCCAGCGCTCTGGCGCTGATCCTTTCCCCTCTCTCGATGCCTTTTGTGGCGGCTGGAACTCCTCCGCTTGCTCTTCGACTTTTTTTCTTTCTTGCGAGATTTCTTCTTTCCGCCGCCGCCACCGCCGTCCTCGTCGGCGTCCCCCCTCCCCTCGCCACGGCCGCTCGCTCCTGACGACTTGCGCTCGCGCTTGCGCTTCCGCTCGTCCTCCTCGAGCAAAGCGCGCATTTTGCGCAGAGCGTCCCCCTCCGCCCCGTCCTGCAGCAACGCCCTCAACGCCGACTTCGAGGCCTCGTTGCCCTCGTTCCCGCGCAACATTGAAGCACCTCCCGCGGAAGCGGCGTCGACCTCCATCCTCTCGTTGTGCTCGGTCCGCGGTAATATAAGTCCGTCCCTTCCGGCCAACCCCACTCCGGCAGTGGCGGCAATCGGCAGCTCCCTTGATTCCTGCCGCTCTATCCTTCTGCTCGGGGGGGAAGGCCAGAAACGTTGTTGGAAAAAAAAGGGACAGGGAGGAGGGAGAGAGGGGGCGGGGAGTGGAGCGAACTCATTCGTTGGTTGCCTTAGTCATATCACCATTGACCGCGCATCCCTTTCCAGACGGGGTTATCGTTCC
The DNA here is from genome assembly GCA_031763025.1 of Macrocystis pyrifera. Taxonomy (NCBI): domain Eukaryota; class Phaeophyceae; order Laminariales; family Laminariaceae; genus Macrocystis; species Macrocystis pyrifera. Next base: position 12,390,449 of record JASSKH010000009.1, read on the forward strand.
CACCCCTCTTAGACGCACCGGCAACATCTGGACGCTCACCACGTCCTGTCCATATACTGCTAATAGTACATCTAAAAATCTTGCTCATCTTATTCCCTTCCTGTTTCATCTGTACCTGTGAGGTACAATACCATACCGTATAACACTATCACACTAGGGTAATAAGATAACACACCCCCTCGGAAGATGTTCAAAGGCGGGTTTCTCGACAGCCGGGAGGGCGTACTGAATACGCCGAATGATGCGTCTATGCAACCCTCTGGAGGAAGCATGTCCAAAGCCACCATTTTCGTTGTGTGTGCCCCCCATGTTGAGGAGGAAACCGGGTCTGAAATTCGTGCCAGGGGGTGTGCTATCTTATCACCTAGTGTAATACGGTACTCTGATATTATGTACATTTACAGTACGTAAAACCAGGGTAAGTAAAACAGGGTACCAAGACGATATAAAGCCGTCTGAGAAATAGCCGAAAGAGATAACTAAACCCAAAAGGCGGTTATAATGGGTACCGCTATATTGCTATTATAGCAGGTACAAGCAACAGGCCGTACTACGCGCCACTTTTTTGTGATAGTACAATACCGTGCAGAGCGTTGAAGTCGCACAGGAGTGCGATCGTTTTTCAGTGCTCGATATTTGTTCAGGACAGGAAGGATGCCAATACCGAACAACATCAAGGTGCTTTCGGAAAGATCTGGTCGAGAGAGAGCCTTCCGAAAATATAACGTTCGACTTCAGCACCCTTACTGTCGTCGAGGAAACGACCGCTGAAAAATGATCGTATCCTTGTGCGAACTCAACGGTCTTTACGGTAGGTCTTGAAGCTGGCTGTCACCCTGGTACCTCGACTGAGTTCGTTTAGCGTTGTTGTCCTGCCTATTTCCTCTAGACTCCTTGTAGCTCTTGGTGACGACGGGCTAGAATATTTATATAACGGCAATGGCAATGAGCTAATAACGTGATATGAAATAGCTTTTGAAAAGGCCAGTGCTGCTGATTGATGCCTCCAGGTACATCTTAAACTGATACGGCGCAAACGAAAAGGCAGCCGGCGAAAACACAGAAGCACAGGGAGACAGATACAGAAAAAAACACGCTTTACTGCCAAAATGGTCTTTCGCTTGCGCAGCGGTCTCCTGTTCCGATAATCGCACACACATACATATGACACAGCGACGATGATTACGCCGCACGGCATGGAGCAACAGCAGTGCAAAACGCAAGAGGGCAGCAAGAACGGCGCGCCCACCGGAATCTAGCAATGGGATATGACCCCCCCCCGAAAAAAAAATGTACAAAGCCCATATTCCAGCAGTGCTTACATCTTGGCCCAGCTTGGACGAAATGGTTGATAGTCCACACTAACCCCTTATTGCTTCTCAGTACATTAACATTCCAACAAATTTCCAAGGTGGTAGGGGTCACGAGGTGTAGCCGTGTAAGTCAAGAACAGTTCAATCATTTCGTCCAAAGGCCATAAACTATCTCTACCGGTTTGCAATGTACCAGTCCCTCCGAATCACCCGATGCACCACGACCAGGAGGGGTCGCCATCGACCGCCCACGCGCAATCTCTCACCTCCGCGTCTCTTTGAGGTAGCTGGAGGCGTTGTCGTTGTGGGGATCCAAGCTGACCGCGCGAGACAAGTCTTGCATGGCTTTTCGCAAACGGCCGGTGGTGGCGAAGGCAGCCCCTCGGGCAACCAACCCGTCGCCGTGATCCGGGCACATCCCCAGCGCCTGGGTGTAGATGTCGATCGCCGCCTTGGTCGCCGGACGCAAAAGAGGGAGGGGCGGTGGGATGTGGGAAGTGTACAAACCTCGGACAGATCATCTACAGATCATCTACATATCATCTACGGATCATCTACAGATCATTCCCACAGTTCATGATCTAGACATTTCGAGGAAGGTCTGCTCCCGATCTTGTATGATTTCGCTCACGTTGCCGAGTGCGACCCGCATGATTTGGCGCATGCTTCCTGGGTTGGATCTGTACTTGACATGCAGATCCTGCAAAACCTCTCACGACGGCAGCTGAGAGACTAGCTGGACTCAACAGTGGATTGTGATCTGTTCAAGGTGTGGAAGTGTTTTAATGTTGCGAGTCTGAATGGGAAAGGGCGGGCTCTTGCCGGCCGGGACACGTGTCACATCATGTTTTTGTCCTGGTCCGTACAACAAGTATAAGGTGCCGCCTTGTTTCAAACAGAGAGACAATGGGGCAGCCGGAGAGAAAGAAAAGGCTACCAAAACGTACAAATCGTAACACAAGCGTTGTACAATACAAGTTACAGTATGGGACATCTACGAAGAAAGCGAGCACTGCCAAAAAAGAGCAACTAGATACAGGGAAGCAAACAAATCTTGATGCGTTTATGTCAGACGTAGTGTAGAGCACACCTCTTCTCATCAAGAAAAAAAATCAATACTGGGTCAGCATCCCAGTTTCTTACTGAAAACACAAAAGTAGGTGACCCGTACACAAACCTTTACGATGTCAGATAATGCGCTTCAACATATTATTTACATGTGATGAAGATCATTGGCTCAGGTTGCACCGCATTTGAATCAGGTTGCACCGCATATTTATTGTAACGTATCCCCCCAGATACGTGCGTATCCCACCAGATACGTACGTACGAAATATATTATGTGCCAACATGGTAGTGCACCGACCTAACCCCGAACCACATTCCTCAACAGTCTCACAACGGCTCCTCACCTGGTGCTGGCCTTTCCTTGCAAGCTCCACCCCCTTCCGAACTCTCGTGTCCGCCCACAGACGGTTCTGCCTATCCCTAACCGTGTCATAGAACCAACTCTCGCTCCCATCCCAATTATTGGCATTCTCCGGTGCCGCCGCTCCGTCTTTTCCGGTATGCGCCGGCGCTGCAGCCGCCGCCGCCGCCGCCCGCAGCAGCAGCAGCAGCCCCCAAAGGTCGATCGTCTGCCCATACATCCAGCAGAAACGAGGCGGGGCGAAACACTCCAAAAGCGGTTGCCATGGTCTCGGAGGCGTGCGGGTTGTGGAAGGATTTGTCCGCCAGAAGGGTTTCGTTGTAAGAAGGCGGATACGGCGCCCTTTGTGACCAGGCTCCCTCGCAGGTCCGGGTGCGTCTCCGCTTCCTTCCGCTTCTCGCGGAGTCTGACTCGTCGCCGCTGCTGGCATCGCCGTCGCCGACGCTGTTGCCGGGGCGGCTAATCCGGCTACCTGGGGCCGACACCACCGGCCCCCCTCTCGGCTTTTCTTTCCTGGGAGGCCCCTCCTCGTCGCTGCTGGAGGCGTCGCTGCCACTGTCCTCTCGAGGCGCGTCAGCCCTTGCCGCGGCTTGCTCCACGAAGTCTTCGATCGCGGGCATCCACGAAAAGGCCCAGGTATCGGAGTGCTCGTCCACCACGGCTCCGGTCTCTTCCTTCTCGCCCCCCGCGGAATCGACGTTGGCCTGTTGCGATCGTCACCGTCATCGTTGTTGTCGTCGTTGCCACGTTGGGAGGGACAGACAGAGAGGACCGACAGATGGGCGCAGAGAAAAAAACATGATTAACGCGGAGGAGGGGGAGGGGGGCGGGGGGCTACTCATGTCATGAATGGGCGTAGTCGAATGACCATAGACCCTAACATCCCAACGATGCCGGGACAGAGCACGTCGGGTTTTCGCTGACCAGGCAGATATCGCTTGCACCCGGCGCGAAGCGCCGTGAGGTGTCGGGGCGATTGGCGTGAAGGGTGAGCTGCATCCTACTAAGAACTACTTGTGAGGTGGACTCTCTTGAATACCGGTATGGATGACAACGTCGAATAAGTTGATTAGTTTTCGGGTGTGGTTACTTCCAGAGGCAGTAATGGGGGGGGGGGGGGGGGGTCCCCTAGGTTGCAATCGCGGGGGACGTCCCGAGATTGATGTTGCAGTTAGTGTCTATCACGCGTCGAACAACAACGGCCCCGATCAAGGATATATAGGAATCTGCGCCAAGCGCCAAGCCGGAGTGGTGTCTTCGTGGGCTTCGAAATTGTTGTTTCGACCATCATCATATATCGTTACAGCAGCACAAGACACATATGATACATGTTAATAAACCTAGCGCTAAGAAAGTCAGACTTGACCGGATTTACGGGTAAATGAAAAATTCGGGAGTCGTTTATACCGCAGTTAGGGTGCAACGCATAAGAAACCCAACCTGGACCTGCCTGGACCCGCTTCTTGGTAGAACACCTGTATTATGTACGTACCAGGTACCTGATATGATGCTATCTGTATGTCGACGCCAAAAAAGAGGTACAGAAGGGACCGTACTAATAGTCGATGCTCGTGCTTGCTGCGCCAGCAGTATTGGGCTACATGCTGGCGATGGCGTCGCACAAGCGGCAGGCTCGCTTTGGTACGTACCAGGTACATGGCAGGCGCAGCCTGGTACCAGGCACACCTTTTCGCTCTTCGAAACGGCTCGCGAACGGGAGTCTATACGTACTCATAACGAGGGGTGAATTGCAAGCACTAGGCCCTTCTTTATCAGAAGTCCTGCGCGGACATGCTCGCACGGCAGACCTACACTGCCGCCGCTGATATTGCACCGCGCTCATGTGTCCACATGGTTATACTCTGACTACGTACTCAAAAATCCTCGAGAATAGGGGACAAGGATCTGTACTCGTATACATACCGGTACGGACGCTCTTGGGGGTGCTTGAGTGCTTGACGTCGTTGGGGAACAACAGCAACACAACAGCGCTTCAGACTGCTCTATCGCGCCAAAACCTCAAACCTGCTGCTGCAGTGCTGTCTGTTCTCTTGCTGCCTACATATGCTACGAAGCACCAGTTTATGATAGCGCTAAGTACAGCAGTAGTTATACTTGTGCGTAGACAACAGGTGCATGGTACAAGGCAAGGCTGCTTCACGTGATCGTTGCTCGTATGATACTCTGTCCTGTGTACGATACGCAGGACCTGGCAGGGAATATGCGAGTACCCTTGGATTCGTGGAGGCACATCAAAAACAAGATAAATATACCTACAACAGATTCTCGTGCTCCGACAACATCAACGGACGCCCTGTGCTGACTCGTTGCAGCTTGAGTCAAGTACCAGATGAAAATACTGCAGCGTACATTTTTGTCGCAACGTGCAAAGGGCGGGGGAAACCCTATGCTGGTATACGCCAAGGACCGGTATGATCAGGTTCGTGTCTATCGTAAACAATCAAAACGGGCGGCTTTGTTGCTCTAGGTTGCTTGCTAATAATTGCTGAAGGGTCTGCATAGTATAGCAATGGAAGCATCGCGGTCACGTCATTTTGAGAGGCAAGTTTGTTCAATCTTGAGACTTGCGGCTTACCTGATGGCCTAGTTTCTCCTCCCGATCCTGCGCCAGCTGCTTGAGTCGCATCATCTGCTCATCAAGAGGCATCGGTCTCATGGTGGCGAGTACCTTCCCTCGTTGACAGCAGTAGTAGTGGTGCAAGGCCTCAAATCTGCACAGACCGCCATCGATTTCCCCCCGAATCCCTTTATTATAAAACGCCTCTTGTCATTGAAACCCCCAAGCCTGTGAGCGCCTGCGACCTGCGACAATGCCCGGAGAGAAGAAGAGATCACAAGAACCAGCACTACGCATCGCAACTCTAACACGCAGTCATGGTGGACGATGGAACGGGGCACATCCGTAAGTCCGGCGTGTTCATTAATTATTGAGATTGGGGCCGTCCTTGTACCTTGTAGTGCGCTGGGCCACATCTTACGTTGCTACGGATGCGAGAGGCATCCAAGTGTAGAGCAGATGGACAGGGAAAGGGCGAGGATTAAGATTCACAATACGTATGGCCGCCACGGTTTTATCGAATGATGGTTCGGGGTAGGCCCGAGCCCAGAGCTTGATGATCTATGAGTGCCATACCTCGCATGCGGCCGGCCACCCCGCCCCGAAAATCCAGGGAGTATCGTCTTGAGCCGTTGCCCCACCCTAGTTCCTTCCGACTGCTGTCCTTACCCATATCTGATACGTATTCCTTTTGTGACACTCCCGGACAATCCTCGTGACTCCTGCGCGACCTGCGACCCAGGACTCGGGTCGGACAAACCTGATGTTCGAGCGTAGTCGGAACTACTGCTGATGCCGTAGTCACCACGTTATCCTGCGCGTAAATAGTCTCCCCTCTCTTGGCGGCATATGTGCTCCGCTGCGACGCGCCGGTACATCTTTCGTTCGTCGCTTCCCTTTTTTTACGTCTGTCTGATGAAAAAACAATCTGAGATTGAGAATTGCTCTTTTTTGTTGCTGCCTGTTCGCTCTCGTTTTTGCTGGTGTGCGGTGTTCGTTCCACGTGCTCGACGTGCTGCAGATATTGGGAACCTTCACCCGAAAGTGTCGGTGGCCGACCTGGAGCCGAGGCTGATCAAGTATGGCACGATCACCAACCTCTGGGTCGCCAAGAACCCTCCAGGTGCGTCAAGCGATCGAGGCATAGAGGCCCCCACCCCCACCGGCCAATCCGCCGCCGGCCGGCCTCGAGGGTGGAGGTTTACCCTATGAATGGATGATCGAAACCGGGGTACTCGGCGAGTACAACCTGGACGGGCAAAACCCGTGGCGGGTTCGGGTTGACTTGAAACCCGCGGGTTTTGGAGGTGACCTTCAAGTACCCGGGTACCCGTATGTTTGCCATGTCCCCCGTTTAGTATATGTCTCACAATATCTCTAGAAACCTCTCTCAGATCGACACAAAACGATCCCCAGGCCTCAGGGGTACTCATTTTTCAGAGCTGAATACCCATGCCTTGTGTGTACGGTTCTCACGGAGGATTCCCTCTTGAGTATTTTCGTACGCGTGTCTGTTACGCTACTATTAATAATAATATCTTCGGTATCCTGGAGGTTTACTACCGATGTATACTCGTAGGCATTCATTTATTTTACTCGCGCCACGACGCCTGCCCGACATGGAAACCTGGGAACGCCACCTACAAACCATGGCTCACATAATGTTCTGTCTTTCGCTACATACCTCAATGAGTGTGTTCAGTTCAGGGGCATACATTGGTGTTGGTATCTGCTTCTTCGTGCGCAACCATGCATATGCCGCACGCCACTACTGGTATCATACTGCAGCTGCGTTTCCCTCTACATGGGCTCGTACATATATACTTTCTGCATGTTGTCCAGCTGCAGGGCAAAAAAATACCAGGTACGAGTACGTGTATGTCAGGTATGTACAACGTGCCATGCACACAAACACGAAGACCGATTGCATCTGTTTCTACTACTGCTGTAGATTGTTTTTTCTTTTTTTTAATACCCGGGGCTCTGTTTTTGTTGTTTTCGATGATAACTGCTGTCTGTTCTCGTTTCGACATCAAATCGTAGTATCGTACGGACTTGTCGTCCGTGTGTAATACCCTTCAATAACCGTGAACGAAAACGGATTGTCCGAGTACCCGGGTTTACCGAATAACCCGTTTGATTGCGTCTGAAAACCCGCGTTACCCACGACGGGTTCGGATTTCACTTTCAGAATTATCCCGAGTACCCGTTTGCTACGGGTACTCGCCAGGGTACACCTTTGTACTCTGGACCTTATTCGACGAAACACGTTCTTGGGTCAAACATAAACAGCGGATGTTTCGGGCTGTTTGCATTGGTTAACATAAACACCAGGTGTTGCAGGAGTATATTTCCTGATTTTCTCGCTCTGGTACTCTGTTCCCAACCAAACCTGATCCCACCCGAAGCTGAGCTGTCCAAACCTGATATGGTGAAAACGGTGGACAAATCAGGGGTGTACTGTTTTTTTTTTTCCCGACCCCTCACCTAGAAACGCCATTTTAGGTGGGTGGAAACCCAGCAAAGCCTGTTGATAGAATTGGTAAATTTTGCACGTCACGGGACAGCTTTCGCGGACTTTAATTGCGCGGCGCGCAATGTGTGTAAAACCCCTGTTCTGGCAGATACTGGAGCAATGTATAGTCATTGCCTTTGACTAGAGCCAACTTTTATGAGAATCCTCGGCAGACATCGATCGACAAAACCAACGACACCGTCATGAAACCTGAACGGAATGCGCTGGTTAAGGTCTCCGACCCAGCCTATTAATAGTGTCACAGTGCTCTCACCTCGGTCGATGATATACACCTCGGTCGGTGATATGTGGCGTGGGCTGACCAGGCGTCTGATGAAAAAAAAAATGGCACCGGTATGTAGAAGACAGACGACAAAAAAATCTCTACCCCTCTCCGATGGCAAAAAATAGACCATTTTTCAGGTTTGACATCGATTCACAAACCCAGCGATTACGTCACGAACTCTGAACGAAATGCGCTGATTAGAGGCTCCGACCCACACTAGTATCACAGTTCTCACACCTCGGCCGGTGATATGTGGCGTGGGTGGGCCAGGCGTCTACTAAAAACATATTTGGCAGCTGGTGTGTAGAAGACAGACGACAAAAACTCTCGATTCCTCTCCGTTGGCACAAAACAGAACTTTTTGAAAGCTTTGACGAAGAGCATAGGACGCCGCGGCCAACCTCTCGCCCCCTAGACCACGGATTCCAATTATTCCTCCCAGACCATAATTTACACTCATTGGCCTTGCCCGGTACCAAGCTCGTTGACCGTGGGTGGATTATATGTCGAAATCGAAGGTCAATCGTCGCGTGACTGCGGGTGTGCCAGCTGCGAGCTGTGTCTTTCTTCTTCTATTATAATTTGTGTGCGGCGTGATTTCACGTGGTTCCCGTGGTTCCCGTTAATACAGCGGTTTTATTGGAAGATGGCTCCCATCGTTCGCGTTATTTCAGCCATTTGATTGGAAGATAGCTGGCGTCAACTGCCCCGTGTTTTTTTAGACTTGCCCTTGATGGTAAATTTGCACGTCACGGGACAGCTTTCGCGGACTTTAATTGCGCGCCGCGCGCAATGTGTGTAAAACCCCTGTTCTGGCAGATACTGGAGCAATGTATAGTCATTGCCTTTGACTAGAGCCAACTTTTATGAGAATCCTCGGCAGACATCGATCGACAAAACCAACGACACCGTCATGAAACCTGAACGGAATGCGCTGGTTAAGGTCTCCGACCCAGCCTATTAATAGTGTCACAGTGCTCTCACCTCGGTCGATGATATACACCTCGGTCGGTGATATGTGGCGTGGGCTGACCAGGCGTCTGATGAAAAAAAAAATGGCACCGGTATGTAGAAGACAGACGACAAAAAATCTCTACCCCTCTCCGATGGCAAAAAATAGACCATTTTTCAGGTTTGACATCGATTCACAAACCCAGCGATTACGTCACGAACTCTGAACGAAATGCGCTGATTAGAGGCTCCGACCCACACTAGTATCACAGTTCTCACACCTCGGCCGGTGATATGTGGCGTGGGTGGGCCAGACGTCTACTATGAACATTTGGCAGCTGGTGTGTAGAAGACAGACGACAAATACTCTCGATTCCTCTCCGTTGGCACAAAACAGAACTTTTTGAAAGCTTTGACGAAGAGCATAGGACGCCGCGGCCAACCTCTCGCCCCCTAGACCACGGATTCCAATTATTCCTCCCAGACCATAATTTACACTCATTGGCCTTGCCCGGTACCAAGCTCGTTGACCGTGGGTGGATTATATGTCGAAATCGAAGGTCAATCGTCGCGTGACTGCGGGTGTGCGAGCTGCGAGCTGTGTCTTTCTTCTTCTATTATAATTTGTGTGCGGCGTGATTTCACGTGGTTCCCGTGGTTCCCGTTAATACAGCGGTTTTATTGGAAGATGGCTCCCGTCGTTCGCGTTATTTCAGCCATTTGATTGGAAGATAGCTGGCGTCAACTGCCCCGTGTTATTTTAGACTTGCCCTTGATAGAGCAGTAGGAGTAGAGCGTGATAACTCGGAAAGGATCTTTGGTTCTGATGCGGGCGTGCAACAAACACTGCTAATATATGTGCAAATGTCATCGGCGCACATCTAATCCTTGTTTTCCTCGTTTTTCATCGTCTCAGCTTGGGCACTGGCTGTCATCGTATAAAAGGATGTCGTGAATTATGAGTGTTGAACAGGCTGAACGGAGTTCCAGCGTAAACAATACTTCGCATATGCATGCACGGGGATTTGTTTATTTTATGCCCGAGGGGATGATATTGCGAAAACCCCCTGGTAGTTGACGTGATTACGCGTATGTTTTTCAAGCTGTTTTCCCGTAACTACGTGTACCGTCGCCGTTTTTACGTGTTTGCCAACGCTGATCCAAACGTTAGAATACTGCAGGTATTCGCGTACTCGCAGTACTACTCTATTCCGAAGTTCAGTACGTATCTACTGTCGATAGTTCTGGACTCTCGGTATTTCGGGGTTCGATGCAGTAGATACTCCCTGAGCTTCAATTGCGTTAGGGTTCTGTACCGCGGGTGCTGCATGGACTGGCAGTAATTTAAATACGAATACGTTGGTACTATTAATATGCGCAATGTACCCGGGATTTGGAGTATACTCTGGCCATTTGTGCAGCCTTTCGAAAAGATCAATCCCCATTTGTTTTGCAGAAATATATATTAGATGTCTCCCACGAGTGGAAGTTGGAGCAAAGTGTTTCGGGGCGTGCTACGTACTGAAGTTCCACGTGCTTCAGAGTACTGGCAGCATTTTGGGAGTGTATACTGCGAGTACTCACAGTTTTTTCCGGATTCAATGCTCTAGATACTCTGACTACTGCAAGTATTTCGGATTTTGTATTGCCGAGTACTGCTTGCAGTCAAGGTTCTCTACTGCCCATACCCACGAGCATTATGTGGGTACTGCTCATACTCCGAGTAGTCGCAGTGTTTAGGCAGTCAGTACTTTCAGTATTCGGAGTCCGAAATGTACTCGATACTCCCGAGTATCGTACCTGGGAGTACGACGTATACTGTAAAAACCCAAAACTGGTATTAATAGTAGATATTTGAAACAGAAGGGGCATAGAAACGACGTATACCAGCTCATGCAACCCACCATGCATGCCCTCGTGTACGTCGCAACCTGCTCTTTCCGCGCCAAGTATTTACGATTGTGTTTTTTCGGAGGGCGGTGGGCGATCGGGTCCGATTTCTGAATAATTTACTGTGTACTTTGATCACAGGTAGAGAAGTACTCGATCATATCTCAGATAACTTTGGAATGGTTGGAGGTGTCGAGCGGTCTTCTCGTTTGTTTTTTTTTCCGCCGCAACGACACCGCAGCCGCAGGCAGCACCACAATATGGTACTTTTCGATGACTTTTTTGTTATTCCGGCACTGACCCTGGACACATCGCCGGACAAGGCCTCAAACCCGGCCGGCGCCCGTGAGTTGGAGAATGAAGTGCAGCGATGTTCGTTGAATAGTATATAGAGCTGTGACTCCGTAGGATTTCACGACAAAGAACTAATCGGTAGGTGCGGTTAGCCACCTAACTGACTTTAGTCGGCAAGTCGGCTGGCGAAGCCTGCTGATGGCTGGCTGACTTGCCGGATTAGGTCAGGCGAGAGAAGCGAGAACCTAATCAGCTCTCCTTGGGGGGGCTCCCCCAACAAAACGAAAAAAATGTATCCCGCTTCCAACTTCCTACTAGTATGGAAACCCGAAGCCCTAGTAAATCGGATAGTCGGCAAACATCTAACTATTACTCAGACCGACGGAATAGCTACGTATTAATATTAGTGCTGCTGTTGTTGGTGACTCTTCAGTCATGCCGAATCATAGCTCTGATTTAATGCCAGGTATAAAATAAGGCACGATCTTGGCGATTGAAACAGCAGTATGTAGCAGCTACTGCACGTGTGGAGGAGGAAAATTGAGGAAATTTCTGTAGGTGGTGCAACTTGTGGGCCTTTCCATCCTGATCCCACCCGGATATGATCCCATTTGGTTCCCTGCTCCCACCCTTAAGGTGTAGAAATAAAAACAGCCCCCCGCAGGAGCCGCCGGAGGCTATTAATAGCTAAATCCTGATCCCATCCACAGGCACCCCACTACCCTACAGTAGGAGGCGTTAATACAACTTGCAACAAATCCCAACACCAAGTACGTGGCCAAACCCTACGTGCCTATTTTGCCCGATTAAAAGAATGCTGTTCTACTGAGGGAGGGGTTTTGTCACAAAGCCGTGAGGGATTTTTTTCCCGATGGTGAGATTATTTCCGGCTGCGCCGTGGCCACCACCCCGACCCGGAACTCTTAACTTTTGCCCTACGAGAGGTTTGCTTGGTTGGTGTGCCAGTTGGTGGTAGTCGTGCTTGGAAAGGCCCACGTGCCGTTCAGGCACATCTAAGGGTCGTTTCTAACGACCGAATGAACTAGCAGAAAACTTGGTATTATTTGCCAAGTCAAAATTTCCAGTAAGTTGCCAAAACCTTTTATCGTGAAACCCTGCATGTTCGCATCGTAACGCCCTCAGATTTTATTGAGACCCTTACAGCAGCAGCAGGTAGGCAAGTCTAAAATACACGGGGCAGTTGACGCCAGCTATCTTGCAATCAAATGGCTGAAATAACGCGAACGATGGGAGCCATCATCCACTAAAATCGCTGTATTAACGGGAACCACGGGAACCACGTGAAATCACGCCGCACACAAACTAGCAGAAGAAAGACACAGCTCGCAGCTCGCACACCCGCAGTCACGCGACGATTGACCTTCGATCTCGACATATATAATCCACCCACGGTCAACTTGCTTGGTACCGGGCAAGGCCAATGAGTGTAGATTTTGGCCTGGGAGGTATAATTGGAATCCGTGGTCTAGGGGGCGAGAGGTTGGCCGCGGCGTCCTATGCTCTTCGTCAAAGCTTTCGAACAGTGCTGTTTTGTGCCAACGGAGAGGAATCGAGAGTTTTTGTCGTCTGTCTTCTACACACCAGCTGCCAAATATGTTTTTAGTAGACGTCTGGCCCACCCACGCCACATATCACCGACCGAGGTGTGAGAACTGTGATACTAGTGTGGGTCGGAGCCTCTAACCGGCGCGCTTCATTCAGAGTTCGTGACGTAATCGCTGGGTTTGTGAATCGATGTCGAACCTGAAAAATGGTCTATTTTTTGCCATCGGAGAGGGGTACGTAGAGATTTTTTGTCGTCTGTCTTCTACAGACCGGTGCCAAAATGTTTTTTATCGGACGCCTGGTCAGTCCACGCCACATATCATCGACCGAGGTGTATATCATCGACCGAGGTGAGAGCACTGTGACACTATTAATAGGCTGGGTCGGAGACCTTAACCAGCGCGTTCCGTTCAGGTTTCATGACGGTGTCGTTGGTTCTGTCGATCGATGTCTGCCGAGGATGCTCACAAAAGTTGGCTCTAGTGAAAGGGAATGAGTGTGCATTGCTCCAGTATCTGCCAGAACAGGAGTTTTACATAATACATTGCGCGGCGCGCAATTAAAGTCCGCTAAAGCTGTCCAGTGACGTATAACATTTGCCCAGCAGGTAGCCGACGCTTTCTATGGAGTATAAATGCTGCCGCAGAAAAGACTCCAGGCACAGCCCATGTACCTCAGAAGTCGTCAGTCCTTCCAGCCCGGCCAAATCCCCTGGGAAAAGCTGGGACGGCTGCTGTTTGTGATATGTTTTAGCCCCCGCACGAAACGGCACCCATGTCACATTCACACCGGGCTGACGGCTATTAATAGTGTCGCCAGCCTTTATCGTCGCTGTTGTCAATGCCACCGTGTATCCTCCGTGTCTCCCTCTCTAACACGAGTTAGAGCGAGTCTAGCGTGGGGCGTCGTGAGTTGGTCTGGTTTGTACGACCTTGCGTTAGCGTCATTGGGATAAAATGGCAAATAAAATAGCAAATATCACTTCCCACAAACTTGCCAACGAAGCAGAACAGAAAAATATCCGAAAAAAAAACTTCGGCAAGTTTTTTGCTCTTTTGGCGAAGTCCAAATTTCCGTAAACTTCCTGTTTTGGCAAGAAACTTGCCAAATATGTGTCGTTTAGAAATGCCCCTAAGAAACTTCGCAGGGCATGGCAGATCTACGCGAACATCCCACGGGTACAGCAAACAAAGTAATTATATGCTTGGAATTTTAAGGTGGGTTTGTAATTCACCCCGAACCTCGAAAGCAAGCTATATTTTTGAAAAGAGTGGTACTACTCTGATCTACCAGTACGACCTACGTACTCGCAAGGTACGTTTCTATTTCCTCCCTTCGAGCTGTGGGTGTGGTGTCAAGTCATGTGTATGATGTTACTTCGTGCGTGTATCCTCATCTGTACGTGGAGCTCTGGCAAGTTTGACGAGTGTGGAGTGTGGGCAACATGCGGAAGATCGAATCATTGTCGGTGAAACGCGTCAATATTTTCGATATTTCGCCGTCTGCGCGCGAAGGTTTCCGCCTGTTGACTCACGTACCTGCATATCGATGGCGTTGTATTTATCGTTTGTTACGGGGGAACATAGTAGTCAGGGTCTAAGTATGCCTATTAAAAACAGCTATAATATCCAGGTGTATATGAATATGATGGGTTCTGATTAGGGTAAACGCCAAAATCAGGTATATCTGATCCGTCTGAGCCAAAATCAGGTACATCCTAAAACCAAGTAAAAAACGCGCGCCACGAGCGGTGTGATGTCCATGACAATCCGGAAAAAAAAGAATGCGCCTAAAAGCACGAAGCGTGCCACATCGCTTCCAAAATGTGAAGTGTTTTGTTTTCTTCAAGGTGTAGGTACCACGGGCTACTCCACTTGGACCTGCAGAGTGACTGTTAATAGGGTTCGTTTGTTTCGCCTCGGCGGGAGCGCCAAGAGTATATTTACTCTGGCGCCCCCCCCCCGTTGACAGCTTTAAAGCTTCCAGACCGTCCTCGCGGAACCGCCTGCTCGGCACGAAATTATCTTGCCATACCAAACCTGAGACCACCTCGACGCGGGTTGGTGCAGACGAAATGCGTGTGGCGATGGTGCTGCAAAGACTGCTGTGAACATAGAAAACAACAGAGTACACACAACAACTAACTGAAGCACATCGCACACTCCAAAAGAGAAAAAGTGGAACCAGCGTACGCACGTATGCATGTATATACGTACTTTTACGTACGTCGTACGAGTACAGAGTTTATATGTCAATACAGAAGAATTTCAACCGAGGGAGGGCAGACGCATACGGAGAGAAAACACAGTGTACGTATGGCCTCTATGATTGGTTCAAAGTTGGCCAAAATCAGTCGAAAGCTAGACAGTAGAAAAAATCAGGTATACCTTGGCTTTTTCGAGCCAAAATCAGTTACGATGTCAGCCTGGCCAATAGCAGGGCTCCAGGGGTGTGCTTTGTACTTGTTTTTAGCATGTAACTGATTTTGGCCGAAAAGTGGCGAGGTATATACGCCTGATTTTGGCTAAAACCCGAGAGAAAACACAGTGTACGTATGGCCTCTATGATTGGTTCAAAGTTGGCCAAAATCAGTTGAAAGCTAGACAGTAGAAAAAATCAGGTATACCTTGACTTTTTCGAGCCAAGATCAGTTACGATGTCAGCCTGGCCAATAGCAGGGCTCCAGGGGTGTGCTTTGTACTTGTTTTTAGCATGTAACTGATTTTGGCCGAAAAGTGGCGAGGTACACCTGATTTTGGCTAAAACCCGAGAGAAAACACAGTGTACGTATGGCCTCTATGATTGGTTCAAAGTTGGCCAAAATCAGTTGAAAGCTAGACCGTAGAAAAAATCAGGTATACCTTGGCTTTTTCGAGCCAAAATCAGTTACGATGTCAGCCTGGCCAATAGCAGGGCTCCAGGGGTGTGCTTTGTACTTGTTTTTAGCATGTAACTGATTTTGGCCGAAAAGTGGCGAGGTACACCTGATTTTGGCTAAAACCCGAGAGAAAACACAGTGTACGTATGGCCTCTATGATTGGTTCAAAGTTGGCCAAAATCAGTTGAAAGCTAGACCGTAGAAAAAATCAGGTATACCTTGGCTTTTTTTATCCAAAATCAGTTACGATGTCAGCCTGGCCAATAGCAGGGCTCCAGGGGTGTGCTTTGTACTTGTTTTTAGCATGTAACTGATTTTGGCCGAAAAGTGGCGAGGTACACCTGACTTTGGCTAAAACCCGAGAGAAAACACAGTGTACGTATGGCCTCTATGATTGGTTCAAAGTTGGCCAAAATCAGTTGAAAGCTAACCGTAGAAAAAATCAGGTATACCTTGGCTTTTTTTATCCAAAATCAGTTACGATGTCAGCCTGGCCAATAGCAGGGCTCCAGGGGTGTGCTTTGTACTTGTTTTTAGCATGTAACTGATTTTGGCTGAAAAGTGGCCAGGTATACCTGATTTTGGCCAAGACCCTTCCGATTACTATGGTCCCCCGTTATGTCATCAAGTGTTGTACTCGTTTTGCTGTTGCCGGTATTTATTAGGAGGCCGGTCTTTTTAACGCGTCAAGGCCTATTTTGGCCTTGCCCGGAAAAACTATTGACACCCTATTGATTGCTGTAAGGTCGTAATTGTCCTCGAGTTTCGCCTTCGCAAGCTGCGTGTAATACTCGGCCTTCATGGTATTGTACTGGCAAGAGTACTGTAGGGGAGCGGTCAGTGAAGGAGTCTTTTGGGCGATCTCCCATGTGTATGATACCAGGTGTATGATCTTGGCGTATATTGCTTGCCGTACTATGTATGTGGTCTACGGTGATTTGGGGCTTGTATTGCGTGACGAGGCGTTGTTGTTCTGAGGTGTTCCTGAAGGCTTTTTCTCACCGATATCGCTTGCTCTGCGGAGAAGCAGCCGGTGAGATACTAATAATACGATACGACCTGGGCCTGTGATACCACGATACTGCCCGATGTATACTTCTGTGTTAATGGAGCCCGTGACAACAAGTAGATACGGCATCGCGGTAGGCTGTTTCGTCAGATTGGATTTGCCACAGCAGTACATACAAACGTACCAGGTTTACCATATCATCATCATTGTTAGGCATAGCCTGGGCCTCACGTTGTTCTTTTTTCGCGTTATCATCGGACGCCCTGAGGTTCGTTGTTTCTCTGCAGTACGGCTTACATTTTGCCTATGTACGAAACGTCAGCACGAGAAAGTATGCCATAGATTCGGCCGGACTCCGGAGTCAATTGTGTATGATTTTCTACTGCTGTATTCGCTCATGGCCCAACGACGATTGTTACAAGCCGTATTCCCTCCCACGTTTAGTAATGGTCGTCGACTTGGTTGTGCGTTGGTGGGTCTCGGTCGGTCGGTCGCTTCTGATGCAGAGGTGGTTACAGGATTTTGATCCGAATCAATTTCTGAAGCACCGCGCTGCCTGATCGTGCTGATTCGAAAGAGGCAAAAGCGAGACTATGTGAGTCGGGAGCCAAAAAACACTGCGAGATGAAGAGCATGTCGTCGTCTTCGCGATCACGCGGCGATCGGGGCTGGCGGGGCGTACTGCCCGTGCCCCGGCCGGAAACACCTGGTCGGTCACTTCGTAGCTTCTGCAGGAAAGGATCCCTGTTTTTTCGGTCCCAGTTCGCGAACGTTCGGTAGATCCATACACGAGGGGTCCTTGTAAATTCTGCGGTTTTAGAAGGTTTGGTCACAGCCCCTGCCGCTGGAAGTAAGGAACGCCTCCATGTAGATGTTGGAAACCTCCCCTCGTTACATATTATCAGAAGGGGATAATAGAGACTCATCCCCTACCGCATGTTGTTGGACACATGAGGGTTCTTAAATATCACGGTTTTTCAAGGTTTGGTAACAACCCCTCCCGCTGTAAGTAAGAAACGCCTCCATGTAGACGTTGGAAACCTTCCCTCTTTACGTAATTATCAGAAGGGGATAATAGAGACTCGTCCCCTACCGCGTGTTTTTGGAGTAGCGGTCCTCACAGTTGCACTTTTTTTCGGTACTACTGGTATATACGCTCGCACGCTAGTCTGAGGTACAGTCAGTGATATCACGCATCCCTGTTACATCGTGGCGCCGTGTAAATTACAATTTGGCATTCGCTCGCTACAAGTATCAGCACGAGCTGCTGAGATATGGCAAGAAAAAAAAATCATGTTTCCTTGGCTTTTAAATTGTCGCACCTTGTCTATAAATTATTTATGTTTCTAGTATTGTTTTCTGTTGGTGGAAAAGTTGTTGCCGAACCGTAGGATGGATGTCAGTGTTGTTGCCTATGACGCATTTGTTGTTCATGTTTGCATGCACTGCCGCCGCCGTCGCCTTCCGTCCTCCGTCCCCCCTTTCAGCTCAAACCACCACGGCCTAAAGAGTCTTTCGATCGACCGACTGGCGTCGACGCCGACGCCACCTTGTTGATGGGAAACTTGGAAAATCGTCATCACGTTAGCCTCTTCCGCAACACGTCGCCTTCGTGGCCTACTTCTTCCTCGCCCCCCCAGCCTCACCCTCATCTACTGTGCCCACCACCACTACCGCGCCATCAACACTTAGCTTGCGGCGGCAGGCACTCACTCGCGAATCACAAAAACCAACAAAAGTTGTGACAGACGAGAGATTCTCGCCGCAACTGCTTAGCCGATCACGACTTCACGACCTCAATCAATCGCCCTCAGCCGCGCCGCCCCCATCGACCCCCCGAGGCATCTTCTGCGAGAGCGTCTCCTTCCTTCCTTCCTTTCATCCATCCTTTCACTCGTCGTACGGCAGTTCTGCGCGCGAGTTTTGTATTTCCTCCTCTTGAGGCTCGTCTTCGACGCTTGTGCGTGTGCTCGACGCAGCAGCAGCGCTTCGTGTGTGTTTGTTTGTTTTGTCTGTTTGCTTTTTTCTCTGTTGTTGGCGTCCGTGTCGTGTCCATTCGGTGGCTCCCTCAGCAACCACGCCACAGAGTCGCGACGACACACATGACCGCTAAACACCCGCGGCGGCAAACAACGTCATCGCATCGCAACAGCAGTAACGTCCCCCTGAACCACGCCACGCCGTAACTGCCAACAACAACAACAGCATGCGGCCGTCTGCGACCATCATCGACCGACCTCATCCGTTCGAACGATGGGTATTGCCTCCTGCGCGTGTTGTATGATGCAGTTTTGCGTTTTTTTCGCGGTCGATATATGTCGGTGTCAAGTTTGGTGTTGCCAAGTTTCAAGCACTTGCTTATCGTACACACCAATATTCCAGTAAAGGAGATCATCTGACTGCTGCAAGTTTTGGCTTTTCTAGGCCAAGCGGCTCGATTAGTCACGTCATGCATTGTTAGCCCCCATGTCCTTGTGGTGATAGTGCGTTTGCTCAGCAGCAGTAGGGCAGTTTGAGAGTTTTTGGTTTCGAGTATCTAGTTTGTGCGTCTTGTAACCTGAGCAGAGATGGAGCTTCGTAGGGTTCCCTTGCACCCTGATGAGGTGTCAGCGCGATCGCTCGACCGTCCAGATCGGCGCTCTGTACTGTATTGAAAGTGCAAAGCGAACGGATGAACGTCTTTCACCTCTCGTTCCGTGTTCTCCTTGATAATTGACAACATGACCGTCCTGCCCGCAATCTCGCCTCCCCGACCTGTAGACCTCGTGAACGCGCTGTTGTCTCCCCCCTTCCCCATACGCCTCTTCCTAGATCGTGGAAACCTTTCCCTAAAGGCCGTTTTTTTCCTCCCGCATTCCTGTCCGCTGCGCCGTATAGGCTTCGCTTTCTGTGACTTCCAGACGAAAGCCATGGCAGACGAGTGCGTGCGCAACATGGATGGTCTGAAGCTCGAGAACCTGGAAATATCGGTGGAGATTGCACGCAGGTGATTGGCCTATATACATAAATGAGTGTCTATTTTGCTGTCTGAATCGGCATTTACTACTGTGCTGTGGTTTGCTGTGTTATCGGATTTTATTTTATTTTTTACCTTGTGTCGTTTTCCTTTCTTTTTTTTTTTCAGCCCTCCGGCGGATGGGTAAAAATATAGCTCCAGCTCATTACACTCGCACATGCAACATGTGTGTCGTGTGTCGATTCAACCCGTCCCTCCCGTTGCGCGAGCAGGACAAGCCACTGACCTCTTTGTTT
Source organism: Macrocystis pyrifera (assembly GCA_031763025.1). Lineage (NCBI taxonomy): Eukaryota > Phaeophyceae > Laminariales > Laminariaceae > Macrocystis > Macrocystis pyrifera. The sequence goes on from JASSKH010000009.1 coordinate 12,410,410, forward strand.
GTGCCGCTGGCTGTCCACCCTGTTCGCTTCTCAGACCCAAAGGGGGAGCCCGAGGTAGGGGGAGACCCGGTGGTGGTGGTGGCGGTGGGGGCATGCGCTACGGCGGTGGCGGCGGCTATGGCGGTGGCTATGGTGGTGGTGGTGGCGGCTATGGTGGAGGAGGCGACCGTGGCAGAGACTCCGGCAGGGACTTCCGTGACAACCGAGACTACAGGCCCAGGAGAAGCCGCAGCCGTGACAGGTGCGGTTCAAGCGTGTTTTTGTTTGTGTTTTATTTATTTATGGGGTTGTTTTCTTCCTGTTCACGAATGCTTCTCTTTGCGTCGTCTGAAGGTTTTTGAGCTTCTGCAGCCCGACACTGCCGCAAGCGTTTTTCCTGTTTTGCGATGTGGTGTGTCGATCAGTAGGATGCTCCCTCGAGAAAGCAAGTGGAGGCGTGTCTTAACAGTTGATGCACTCTGTCAAGCAGAAGTGAAGGCAGCAGCCCGGGGAAGGTTGACTCTGGTGGAGGATGCCTCGTAGAGACTTGGTGTTATCGGAGATGCTCCTTTACGGTGACGTACCATAACGTATCGTTTGCTGTACGTCTTCGTTCTACGCCTGCCGAATCGTCGGTATATGATATGACTCAACACACGCGAATATTATCTCTGCGAGAATAGGTTGTTTTGGTAGCAGAGCCCACCCCGCTCGGTCTTTAATCGATAGCAGTCGTGTCTCACTGGTACCTTGTACCATAGCCAGTACCAGGTATATGATAGATACAATTACCTTTATAGTGTGGCTGGTTGTTATGCCTTTCGTTCCTTTGGACTGTATAGACTTCAAACTGCGGCCGCTGGTGGGCCTTTCATTTTTTGTTGGGCTATAAACTGCAAAAAAACATAAAACAGCTGGTGGGCCTTTCGATTTTTGTTCATGTCCTCAAAACGTCACGGCTGTGTTTTTTTAGTGGAGATGGGTGCGTACGTGAGTGTCGGGTATCTTTGCAACGGTTCATATGATGTTCACTTGGGGTGCTTCAGACTTGGATTTTTGGAACATCAAGCATGCACCGTAGCAGGGGAGTAGCGCAACAACAACCAGCAGCAGCAGCAGCAGCAGCAGCAGCAGCGGCCGCGATGATCTATCGTTACTGCGTTGTCCTCAGCACTCAACAGTATTCTGCTGTTGTTGTGCTCATGACGCAGTAATTGTTGCGTGATGTCGACCGAGCATTTTTCAAGTTGAGTAATTTGTTTCTGTTGCGCTCAGCGCGTCTTTTGCTACTACTGTGTCGACTGCTCCTGTAAACCAAAACGTTTTCATCAACCCATGCACTCTGTTACCTCAGGGTTAGGGTTGCTTGAAATCACCAACCTTGTGTTACCCCAACCCTAAGAAGAAGGACCTTGGTTCAGGCACAACTATACTGCCAATATAATAAACACGTTGGTGCAGTTTTAACGGGTATATCTAAGTGCATCAGGCAAACCAAGCTCAATACTGGTACGTTTTTTGTTGTCAACTCGTCTCTAAGCCCCCCCCCCGCCCTCTCCGCACCTCCCCGACGTTGTCTGCCCCCCCCCCCCCCCTGTTTGTTACCATTCTCGAGCGTCCAGGGACTCCCGCCGCCGCGACAGCCGCAGCCCGCGCAGAGACCGCGACCGCGGCGGGCGCGACTACGGGCGCGACTCTGGCCGTGACTTCGGGCGCGACTCCGGCCGTGACTACGGGCGCGACTCCGGTCGTGACTTCGGACGGGAGTCCGCGCGTGACTCGGGGAGGTCGCGAGGCAACAGAGATAGTCGGGAACGCACCCCAGCCCGCCGAAGCCGCAGCAGGGATCGTCGCCGCTCGCGGTCGCCGCGCGACGACCGGACCCGCGGAAGCGGCGGCGGACGCTCTCCCGCCCCCCGGTCGCCTGCCGACCGTGATGCCCGCAGCCGCAGCCGGAGCCGGAGCCGTAGCGGCGGGGGGCGAGGGGAGCGGCGCAAGAGGGAGGACGTGGGTGATAGGGAGAACGGGAAGAAGGAAAACGGTAATGGTGGCAGTGGCTCGGAGAAGAAAAAGCAGAACGACACTGGAGGGGAGGAGGATGAGGCTTCTTCTGCGTCTCCCGCTGCGAAGCGGGTGAAGAGTGCCCCGAAGGATGAGGATGGCGGTGATGACAACGTACACGAGAATGGCGGGGGCGGTGGGGAGCGTGATGAGGAGGACGACGAGGGTGCAAACGAAGAAGTGATGAACGTGACGATGAAGGCGGAGGAGGCGACGGTGCAGAATGGGAACGCGGCTAACGGGGGGGCGGAGGAGAGAGGGGGGGGGGGGGGGGGGGGCGATGAAGATGAGATTATAGAGGGCATCCCGTCTAACGGTGCCGGCCGTGAGCACGAGGAGGACGGGGAGGGAGAGGACGACGTGAGCGATGACGACGAGTAGGGTGAAGGTTGTCACCGCGGCTGATTTACTTCGGTGGCTTCAGTCAGGCCCGATCTACTACGCGTAGAGTTGGGGTTGGTGCGTACGACTGATTTATTCTGGTGGCTCGAGGCCGTATGTCTTGCGCAGCAATGTCTACATGCAAGAGGATGCCTGCCTGCTGGCGAAGATGCGGCGGGCGAGCTCGTTCTGCTGGGTTAGCTGGAGACGCAAATAGACCGAACATGGCACCGTCGCGATTGCATTTCCTCTATAGTTTTTTTTTTCTTGTTTCAAGGCCTCGAACGATCTGAGCCACGCTCTGTCGGGTTTGATTGGTGTGACCGCCTTCTCTCTGTAGACCCCCAGTACTCTTATGGAAGTTGACGATTGAGAGCGCGGGGTTAGATTCAGCAATTTCTGTCGTCCCCGTGTACGTGTTTTTCGCGTCAGTTTGTGCTCCAGTGCGTGGGGTGAGTTCCGACCTTGTTATGCTAGGGATCTACTGCAAGGGACTCATACCCGGCGTGTTGGTCTTCGGGAGGGGGGTGGGCGCGACGGACAATATTACGTAGATTATGATTGCCTATATATGTATGACCTGAATTGAAGACATGTAACTCGGTGCGAAGCTGACGTCAGTCAGTCATGAGCATGGATTTCCCGGCCAATCAGATGTATCCTTCCAATACATTTGACCCATAGGAAAACTGCCCCTCCATAAATGACGGCAGTCATCACAAGATGAATTTTCCGGCGGATCAGATTTCTCCACTGTTCGAAAAGGTTGGCCAATAATAGGATTGCTGTGGACAGAAAATACCTTTCTCCCGCGGGCTGTACCGGTATTTGTTGTTCTGCCCTGCGCGGTTTGACTGGTTGATTGACGGTCTCACTCGACGGATAGCACCAAGCACCGCCGTCGGTTTTGTTATGGTTGTTGTGCACAAGAATGCAACGCATGCCGGCCGCTTTAGCCTTGTGGGCCATTCTCGTCTCTTGCTACTCCTAAATGTTGGTGGGGATTTGGGGGGTCGGTTAGGAGGGAGGGGGTGGCAGCAGCATACGAGAGAGTTCATGTGATACATTGAGTGACTCGCTGTGGCAAGGGCTCGATGGAGAACTTCGATTCGATACCGACAACTACTGTTTGTTTGTTTCGGGTTGTAGGTTTTTGTTGTCCTGTAGAGAGCGGGTGGTGACGTTTCTGGTGAAAAAAAAGTAAAAAAAAAAAAAAAATGTTCAGCGGAGGACGCGGTGGAGGAAGCGTTTTTTGTTGACCGCGACATGATTGCGTAGAGAGATGATGCGTCGTTCAAGGGTTATCGGTTTTCGACGGTAAGGCAGGGCAGTGGTCGACGGGCCGAGTACAAGTGAGTACGCGCGAGTACAATCAATTTACGAGGTACTTTATTATCAAGGTTTTGGTGAAGAAAAGGAAATGCAAAAGACCAAAACGCCAAATTTTAAAGAACCAAAAAAACCAGCAATCAACACTCTACATTCGTGGTTGGCGTTCTTCTATTCTAAACAAGGGGAACAAACGTATTACGAAGACTTGAAAACGTGTGCCGTCAAGGCAGAGAGGTGGATGGGTGTTTCCCTCGTACGTGCGTGCGTGCGTGCGCCCTTCCTCGCTGTGTCCTTGAGTGCAGGACGGCCCGGCTGGAACGATTTACTATTATTATTCTTGTGTTCTCTTGTTGACCCTGGATTATTATGTCCGGGGGAGTTATATTGCGGGCGATCCGGAAAGTTGGTTGAGTTGACGGCTTTTGTTAGCCTTTCATAAAAACTTCCTTAAGGTCACTGGTCTTTTTAAATATTGCACGTCAGCCTATTAATGGGCTAGCCCGGCACGACACCTGTATATAACCCCAACCCTTTGTGGCTCGCGGGCTGGGGCGGTCGCGCGACTCCGCAGGGTGTTTAGGTGGCTTTCTTGAAAAAAAAAAAAATGGCCGGAAGGCCAGCCTCGACCAATCAAACCAACTACTCGTGCCAGGTACCTTTTTCGATGTTCCATGTACTCGTACCTGAACGAAGTTGTTTCCTCCTGCATTCAGGGGCGAGTCTTTCAAGTGGGCCCACGCTGTATGCTACATTGGCCATGAACCGAAAAACTAATAAATACAGCCATTCAGCGTATGTTCGTATTATTGGCGCATGTCATGGCACACACGTACCGTCCGGGACAAACGAAGCACTGGCCTTTACAGCCGGGGTTACATGGCTCGACCGGGTCGCTACGTTCTGTAATCAACTCCAACGGCCGCAGCAGCCCCCTACGTAAAACTTCAGTATGTGCCCTATGCTCAGTGACAGAGCTCTCCCTCTTTCTCTTGATGATGCTTCCGCATGTCTGACAGACTAGATCATCGCTGTTGTTGTTCTAGAGATTCAACGGATATTTTTCATTTTCACGGATGGTCTGCATTCTCTGTACGAGGTGTACAAGTTTCCACGGGGCTGATATACACGACGATCTGAATTAACTGTATATGTAGGGTTTGATACACACCAGGTACACTTCTTTCACCTTCCATAACGGTGGTACTCTGTAGTGGTGGTGATCTGCGGGGTGTCAACATATTATTACCCTGCGTGTACGCGGGTGTCTACGCACATTGTAAAATCATCTGGTACGACCTGTGTAACCTATACCAGGTGCACGTTTCCACGTGACCACCGGTACTGATACCTGGTACCAGTACTCTTTATGTATGTCCCAGCCGATCCATCTCAAAGATCTACGTACTACTACAACTCCCACTTGTCAGAAGTAGGTTTGGCCAAAAGAGGGCACAACTACTGTAGGACGGATCATGATATGGATCATCTATCATAGCTCATCATCTGTCGGTTTGAGGGGTTGTGCAGGATCTGTTTAGTACAGGTCCAACCCAGACAACATCTACCTGGTAGGCGTTAGATCCTTGCGGATCGTCAGGCTCGCTCAGGGGTCGGGCAGATCCTTATCCCAACGTTTCCTGGAATGCTGGCAAAGCTCTAAAATTAACAGTCCCAAATCTGGTGACCTTCTATATATCCTACGTGTATTGCTTCGTATTCTCTAACTCTAGTCTGTCGACGCTCTCCGGCGATTATCTCGTGCGGATACACTGCTGCCGCTCTGTCCAGGGAGCCCCCGATCCATCATATAATCAGTTCCCCACAGCCCTACTCAAAAATCCCTTCGAACTCCGCGCAAACCCCACCTAAGAACTACAAACAGAAAATAGAAAATAGCGTATCACCTTTGGTGCGACCCAACCACCCAGCCTGTGCATCAACCGCTTGGGGTGTTTGACGACAATGAGCTTAGGTAAGATGTACAAGGTGTATTCTCGCTAAATAACCGCGTGTGTGACGAAACGAACCTGCGTCGTGCTTCAAGCATTACGATGTGCAACTGCTGATAGCTGCCTGTATGCGGTGTATTAATCCCGCCGCATTCGATGCACTGCTACTAAGCTCAAAAGGCTTGGGCATCAGCCATCAGGCATTACCCCTATTGCTTGGACCTCGCCAAGATGATAATCGGGGCCCTCTGCATGAGTACCAGCGGACTATGTTCTCCCTGGTTGAAGTTTCTCGGGGGAAACCCTGAGGAGATCGGCGTGCCCGGTATTGTCCGTGGCACCACCGTGGGCGAACCTAGCATACAGCAACCGGACATCTGAGTTCTGAGCTGCCGACTGTAAAAGCCTGCTTGCAGCACCGTACGAGTGGCTGCTGTACGAATGGAGTACTGAGAAAGCCAAGCTGGCATCTTGTTATATAAATGCTGCTATTTTGTCTGCCTGTAATTGGGTAGCGCGACCCAGAGCGCTTCAGCCCCGCCTTGCCCCATAGGTAAGGGAGGCTGGGTGCCATAACTATTAATAGCCGAACACCGGGTCTCAAGTCGCGCCAAGTCCTGGCGTTGGCGTACTGAGCATTGCCCCAATCCCAAGGACAGCAGTGACTACTCGTACGGAGGGTAATGCAAGGGCCGTTTGGACTCTACATTTATTTCCCAATGGTCCTTAAATTTCCTTTCATATTTGTACGTCATAGCACACTGCAAGTAGTGTCGTCATGGTCTCGCGAGTCTCGCGATCCAGAGCGATTCAGTCCCGCCTCGCAGCATCGATAAAGAGTACGAGACACAATAAGGGAGACACTCATCTCACGTCTGGCCAAGCCCTGGCCGTTGCGTGATGAGCATTTCCGATAGCCCCACAGTCCATTGCAGCACGCGGGATAGCAATGCGGCGGGACAGTGCTTGCGGTCAGCCATCAAGCCAGCGCTGCTGCTGGCTTACAATTTTGAACTGCGATCGAATTCTACCGATTGGGCAAAATAATTATCATGGAGTCACAGAGAGCACTGGGTCTTTTTCCAGCGAATGTGCTGAAGCCAGAATGTATTTGCTTCTGACAAAGGCTACCAGTACGTACCAGGTAGCATAGTTGGAGGTAGTAGTTGATACAGCAGTAGGCTCATAGTTAGCACTCTATAGCGATAACTACTCCATTCAGTAGGTTACCTTGCGCGCAGTAGGCACATTTACAGTTAGCAGTAGGCGCAGCAGTACAGCGGATGCATAGAACGTACGTATGTGCGTACATCAGTTTTGATTGATGCTCGTACGTGCGGAGCCGTAGCTGTACTACAAATGCCAGGCGCCGTTGGCTCTTTCTTCTGCAGCATTGGTGCTGAATAGAGCTCCGACGAACCGGGGACACAAGCGGCGATCCCCCGGGTCGACACGCCCCGCACGGTGTGAAAACCCCACCCCCATCGGCTGATCACTGATTGGCTGAGGCTCATGGAGCCAGTGGCACCCGGGGACGATAGGACCCCATCCCCGGATCAGAATTTCTTCCATGCATCTACAACTTCAACAACCCGGGGACAAAAACGGACATCCCCCGGGTCGATACCACCTCGTACGGTCGTTCTTTCATATCCGTTCAGAGTAGCACATCACAGCACACTACGAGTACTCTTAATACCATGCACTTACTAACTACTATGGGCAACGCAGTTGCTAGCGCCGCGGGCGGCGCTGTGGCCGTACCGCTAGTTCACAGGAAAATAAGAAACTCGGGAACCATTATGCTGAAGTTGGCGTTGAACGCGCCCTTTCCCAAATAAGAAAGCCCTGGGTGAATATTCCTGTTTCTTACATATGTATCATATATACCCGGTACTTCGTACGAGTAAATGTCCTGTGGTGTACCCTGTACTCTCTGCACCTGACACGAGTATCATACAGCTACCTGCTGGAGTTTCATCAGTTTCCCTGTTTTTTTAGTAAATGCTGCAGTACCGGCATTTTTTTTTTAATACTATTAAATATTTTAAAAAACGTCAGGTGTGGAATTAATTTTGGAAATCATTTTTGCAGGCTGCATGTATTGTAGTAATGCCTCGGTTGCGCGCCTACTATCTTCAGACTGAAAAAGGCAACCCCGGAAAGTTGTTGTGCCCTCCCCGCAGGTGCAATTCTCAGTTCGCACTTTTCCCGGCTCACAGCAGGGACTATAACGCGAAAATGCAGCAGCAGCAGTGGCGCGATACGGCCGTCGCTGCTCCGACCCATCCTCGCGTCACTGCGCCTCCGAGACGGCTCCCGCCGAGACTCCACCGGTAGCGCAAGGCAAACCGCGTCGGGACCGGCGACCAGAAGGGTGCTGTACGATGGGCATCTCCCGACGTCGCCCTTGCAGAGGACGGCCATGGCGGGGTGGGCGGCGGTGTCCGCGGTATTGGCCCCCGAGCGAGCAGACATGGTGGCCGCGCTGGGAGAAGTCACGGGGAGATCGGCGCTTGAGCGGCTGTACAGGTGCGCGTGGTAGGAAAGAGGCATCTGCTGCTGTCTGCGTGTTTTTTCGAAGGGGCCATATACTGTTAATATCACCACAGATTACATGCTTCTATAAACACAGCACGGGACGCCTTCAAGCGGTACGAGTAGAATATATAAACAGAAAGCACCCTTGGTTAACACAGTGTGTGCCGTTGTATTGTACTGCACTTCTCCACCCCTTCATCCCTCCTCCTCTCCCTCCCCGGTTGCCCCCGCTGCTGCTCCCTCCGGTCGAGTCTCAACCAAGGAGTACGTGACACAGCGGACTTATTTTTGTCGCGATGCTTCGCCGTTATTCATGGTGCCGCAGGATCATGCTAACTGACCCGGAAGGACGAGAGGTTCTCCGCGGAAGACCCGTCATCAACGGGGCTACGGTTGATCTCGCCGCACTTGCTGTGAGTAAAACAAACATGCAGCACATTATTTAGAATCAGGGCTCATGACGGGTCATGACCCAACCCGTGGGCCGGATAAATATTTTTTCGAAATCTGACTGGTCCGGTCGTTTCGGAGTGGGTCGGGTCGAGTCGGGAAGTTTTCAAACTCACGGATCGGGTCGGGTCGCTCTTACCCGATCTGACCCGCAAGATTTGACCCGACCCGTGAACAGCCACGGGTATTTAACCTATTATCACCAGTGAGCACCTGTGGGAGAGTGGCTGAGGCGGGAGCTGATGTCGGGGCAGGGGGTTGGGGGGGGGGGGGGGGGCGAGGAAGGTTTTATGGGGGAGGGCTCTTCCTTGGTTTGTAACGAACGGTGTCTGATTTTTTCAGTTGTTCTTGGCTTCTCAAAACGTCTTCAGATTATTCAGCATCCGGAGGAATTGGCCGCTCCCAGCAGGGCGTATTCATGAACCCCTGCAATATTCGTATAGTTCCAAGTGTTTTGTCCTCAAAACTTGGGGTGCTTTTTTTAAAGGGGTTCGTGCATGCAAGCAGCTTGTGTGCCGAAAGTTCTCAAGCCGTTAATGGCTACGCCGACCGATGACTGAAGAGGACTCGCTCCTGTGAAACAGACCCGACATCATCGTGTCCATGGTTGAAAGGTGAAACGAACGCGGCCTCGTCATGTCGCATGGTTGTAAGGAGGGCTAGACTAAGGGCATGTCCAAAACATAATCGAAAATCGAAATCGAAAATCGAGATGATAGTGAACAAGGCGCTGATTGGTCTCTAGCCCCAACATGTTTCCCTTCGTTTTTCAGGTTCCGAGTATATAAACGATTTGCAACCCACTGCCGAAGTAAAAGCGTTGACGGCTGAAAACCGAAAAGCAAATCGAAGACTAGAACAGCAGCAACTCAGCGTGTCCTGTTGGTCAGCGCAGCCACGTCGAAGTATCACATCAGGACCGCCGTACACAACACTCAATCTACAGCTAGTACGGCAGCACAACCGCACAGACCCCCGTAAACAGCCAGCAGGCGAACCACAAGGCCAGCCCCGACGTTCTAGGGCCGTTGTTTCCCAGCTTTCGAGCCGAAGCAAACATAGTCAGAGGAAATTTCAGGACGATGCCCTCGAGAACGAGGTTGGAACTTCATTCCGATTTAATGTTTGATCCCGAGGAGTTAACGTTGGACGCGCCACCACCTCAATGGGAGGCCCAATGACCTCCCGGGATCGAATTGTAGTCGCGTTTGCCTGCTCCTGTGGTAGATCTGTGTTGCCGAGTGCTACATTGTTGGCATGTGTGCACAGATATAAACGACCCGTAGGTTGTGCTCTTCGTTTTTTTCGCCTGGATTTATATTTTCACTATTCGATTATGTTTAGACACCTCGTCTAAAAAACTCTCGAAAACGAAATCATTCCGATCTTCGATTTCAATTTTCGATTATGTTTGGACACGCCCTAAGCTCGCTTCCCCGAATACGTCACGCCGGCTAACGCTCACAGTATAATGTATATATGTATATACCCCTTAGGTGTAAGGCCGTTCGTTCTCTCAAGCAAGCCATTGAATTTCCCATTTCCCATGGAGTACCGGTACTTGTTTACCGAATTAGCCCACCGCTTGCTCGCATGTTCGAACGTTGTTGGACACATTATCACCCACTGGCCGCATCCTTCCATCGGCCTCCAAACCTCAAAAAACACCTCGAAACCCTGAAACGTGAATGCCTTCCGAACACACCCGAACGTTATTGGGCACCAGTCACCCACTAGGCCGCATCGTTCCACTGACCTCGAAAACCACCCTGGAACCCTGAAAACCGTTTCACCAAAGGCCCTTCCCAACGGGACGTTCGGGAAGGCCTACTCCGACTTCATGGAGGGAAACAGGTTTTCGCCCGACAGCCGCAGCGCCGTGCAATTCGTGGACGACCCGGATCTGGCGTACGTCATGCGCAGGCGAGCACGAGACCAGGCAACCACGGGAGTAGGGTAGGCTACGGGCAGGGTAGATTGGGGTAGGGTAGGGTAGGGTAGAGTAGGATGGGGGTAGAGTAGGGTAGGACGGTAGCTGGCAGGCGACTAAAGGCTGCAGGGGGGGCCGCCGCTACCAATCCAATCCGCTGTTAACAGGCCGATTGCTGCTGAAATGGGCTGTTGCTGCTGCGAGGGCTGTATAGACCTTGGCCCAGCCTCGAAAAGATGGTTGAACTTGGAAATGGTGATTGAATTCAAACCCTAGTCCTCGGCCGCCTGGAAACATTCTTGGAACGAAGGTGTATTGAGGAGTTGGTATGGACTGCTAACGATTTTGCGGAAGCTGGGCCAAGTCGCGTAGACTTCTTCCTGCTGCTGTTGCTGCGTCTTGTGGTCAGATCCGCGATATTTCTTCCGCTGAGGTAATAGGGTCGTTTGTGTTGAATGTGGTCGCGGGACGAGAGACCGAGACAGGTCGGACCCCGAGCGCCTCAAAGCCCACGCAGACGTTGCAAAAGTTGCAACTGCAACACGCTCGTCAGGATTTTAGCGCCCCTCGCAAAGACGATAACCGCATCAGCGTCCCGCCCGCGGCACACTCGTTGTTGTTCTGTCGCTTACTGCTCTCTGTTGAGCACAACACAAACACATGGTATGGTACGATACGGAATGGTATTGTATGGTATGGTACGGTATGGTATAGGGGATAGGTACTTGACCTACAGCCTCGACTACTACTTATGTACATGCGGAATCAAAGAACCCACGCCCCCCCCCCCCCAACCCCCTTTGAATGCCTCCGGCTAACGCCCGACAGGTACCGCGAGGTCCACGACTTATGGCACGTGCTGAGCGGGCTGCCTCCGACGGTGGAAGGAGAGCTGGCCCTCAAGTGGTTCGAGCTCATCCAGACGGGACTCCCGGTGTGCGCCCTCGGAGCAGTGTTCGGACCGCTCGCCCTTCCCTCCGCTGAAAGCAGAGGCAACGGCAACGGTGGCAGTACCGGCAACGGCGCACCGAAGGAGGGGGGACAGAAGCACAGTGGGGGGGGCAGCAGGGGGGGCAGCCGAGAAATTCTCGCCAGCACGTACGTTCCGTGGGCGGTACGAGCGGGCAAGAACACGCGGAAGCCGCTCATATGCGTGTGGTACGAGAGGAAGTGGGAGCAGTCGTTGGAGGCGGTGAGGCGAGAGCTTGCGTTTGAGGTGGCACCGAGAAGAGATGTCTAGGTCGGGGCAAGGGTCCACTGCGACTTTGTTGGTTGCAGTCCCCATCCGACGGGGAGCTAGGTTGGAGTGCGCACGCTTGTGAGAAAAAAAAGGTTTCGTGTCCTACTATGGGAGGCTTACGGAAGCTGTGAACGTTGCCGTCGACTTCCGACGTCTTATCGACGGAGGACAATTTGGTGGTAGAAAAACGATCGCGGAATGTGTTCAGTGTCGACCGCCGACCAACGCACGCCACCCTTGTCCATTTTTCTAGACAGAGTCACCCTCGTTGTGCGTATACTGATGGCCAGAATGCTAAGACTAAGCACCACTCGTCGTGAAACAAGAATAAACGACTAACGTCCGAGCTTTCGACGAGCCGACGAGCCGAGGTACGGCCGAGCAATATATATAGTATATGACTTGTTTAGAGACAACGCCTCGGCGCGCAATGTGCTGAGCTTGTTTTGTTTCCGTGTCTTAAGATAGATGCATTCCTGCGTAGTGGAGGCGACATGATAAATTTATTGCACGACCCTCCGGAGAGACCCTGAGTGCGTACGCGCCGCTCATGGAATCTGAATAGCAGGTTGCCAGTGCGGGTCTGGATGAGGTTCGTGATGCCTCCGACCGACCAGGATGGCCACGCCGATATAGCCGGGGTGGCGCGCGGGGCTGCTTCCAAGAGGAGATTCCGCAAAATAGTGTTCGAGCAGGCGCTGAAATGCGAAGGATAATAGTGTGCTCCCGACATTGAGTCTCGGGTTGTGAGCTTCACTGCAACACACAGTTTCAAGAGGATGCGGATGTAAATACACTTACCATTGCGGCGGCTCGCAATAAATAGGACCTCACGCTTCAGAACCCTATCAACCATTCCCCACATACTATATATGCTGGATGCGGATAAAGGGAAACTGCTGCAAGGAGGGAAAGGAGGAGTGAACAGGTGGGTCAACGCTCCACTGCCCAGAAACTGTAGTCGCAGAACCAAGTCTTTCTGTCGAGCAAAGACCGCCCACGACTGCCCCCGACGCAGGCCGCTCGAACAAACAGAATTACGCCTGCCCTATACTAGAAACTCTTCCAGCTCTGTCGCCGACTACTAACCGGGAGAAAAGTTGCGGCAACCACGATCGTACGCACAAATAGTCACCACGAACAAAACGAGGGGGACGAACCAAACATTTCACGTTGAAAAAGCTGGGGAAAATAAACAAAAAATAACAAACATGCCCATAGATTTCATATTCTGGACCCGTCGGAGTGAAGGCCAAAACTCTGACGACACCATTAATAGATTTGCACCAGCAATATAAAACTTCCTTCGTCCACAGCAGCATTGCCGCTCAACCCAACACCTTTCACCGCCTCTTCTTCGCCTTGGACAGCTCCGCTCTCGGCATGCTCCCTCTCGCCTTATCCATGAGTGCAGACCCCCCCCCCCCCCTCCCCCCGCGGCGGCTGACGCCTTTTTCCCCTTCTTCCCTCTCTTGCCCTTCTCCTGAGAGGCCGCCGACGCAGCCGCGGCCCGCTTCGCTGCTCCTTTTCGCGGCTTCGCTGGCATGTTCGCCGCCAACCGTTTCGACACCGCCGCCAGCGACCACCTCTCCTCCTTAGACCCTTCCGCGTCCCCGGCAACAACGCCTCCCCTTCCGCTATCAACTTCCGGTCCGCGACCGCCCCCCGCCCCACTTCGGCCGCCGCCACCACCACGCCCCCCCCCCCCCCCCCCGACCACCCGCGTTTCCCGCGAGCCTGTCTGCGCGCGCACGTTTCTTCTCTTGGAGGAGTTCTTTCTCCAGTCGCGCGATTTCGGCGGCGTCTTCTTCGTCGTCGCTGTCGGGAATGCCTGCCACGGTGGTGACGGTGACGGTGTCTCCGAACATGGCCTGCGTGTGTCCGTCCTCGAAGTCGACCTGCACTTGCTCCTCCGCCTTGGCCTTGGCTTCCCCCCGGGCCTTGGCCTTGATGTCGAAGGACTCCAGGTCTTCCTGCACGCCTAGCTCTTCCCGCCTTTCTTTCAACGCTTCGCGTCTCTGTCGGGGTGGGGGGGGGGGGGGGGGTCAGCGGCGATAGCGGCGACGGCGGCGGTAGTAGCATTAGCGGCGACAAGAGACACGATATCGGTGGGGCAGCGGGGGGGGGGGTACTCATGTCGTGCATGGCCATATTCGTATCACCATAGACCGTTGCACCCCTACAATGATGGGACGGGGCACATCCGGTTTTCACTGACACTGCGTTGAACGGAAGTGGAGCGGTTGGTGTGCGCGGTGTGTGTGAAGATGTTGACCGTGGCGGTCAATAACGTTGAAGACAGGCGCGGGTGGCCCACTGTACAGTACACCGGTAGAAACGAGCGGCACCACCACCACCACCACCACCACCACAACAACAACAACAACAAGTATAAAGAAAAGGACGCCCTGCGGGAAATACTGATACGAAATTGTCCTCGTAACACGGTACCTGGTACTAGAGAACGGGTTGCAAAAGAGCTATAGCATCGATCCACCGACGGCGAGCAAACACAAAAACGCAACCCGCTTCCCTGATTTCGGGATCTACATACCTGGCACGGCGTGTATCTGGTACGTATACGAAGTGTAGCATTTTCGATTTTGAATCATCAGCGGTATCAAAAATAGCATGAAAAGGCTACGCGTGAATACATTTACGTACCGCTCACGTGTGCCTACGGGGGTGGTAGCACGTTTTGTGTGAGGATGCCTTGCATACCCGGCCTATACCGTGCACGTTACTGGCACATACGAATGCCCCTTCTCCTCCCCCTCCTTCTCCTCTCCCTTCTCCTCTTCCTCCTCGTCGTCCGTGCGTTCCTAAACACACTCCCGTGAACATTCACCAGTGGGTAAAACTTGAAAGAATTAATATAAACGTACATCTTTCCGTTCCTCCAGCCGCTCCTTGCGGTCCTTGATCTCCTGCATAGCCAGGCCGAAGCGCCTCCTCGCCTGCTTTCGCTTGTGAAACCCGGTCAGGTACTCGCTGATACGGGCAGATGGGCGCAAGATGAAACCCGGCAGACAAGAAGTAACGAGAGGACGGTGTGTGACGAGTGGAACACATATACCGGTACCGGGGTGCAAATCAAACATTGCACCCGAAGGCATACCAGGCGGCGGCGGCTCTCTGGCGTTGGAAAACGGATGAATCCACAATCCGCCGTAGGTATCTTAATGAAAAAAACACTGCAGCTACGAGATCAAGCATTTCGTCGAAAATAATATTTGCAAGCTGCGTGTGATCCTTCGACCGCGCGTGGCGCGGCCTGTGTAAAACCTCATGAAGGACGTATGTGAATCAAATGCCACCGTCGACCTCTGGGTCGGTGGCTCTGTAAATCAAACACCAAGGCCGAGATCAGGCGGTGGCTTTGGTTTTGAAAAAGAGAAGAAATCACAGCCGACACACAATCCGCTGCCGCAGCCGCCAGTACCTAGTTCAGACGTTCAGACGCACCGCACACAGCATACAACACGGAGGGCTATTACTACAGCAGTACTGCGGCAGGTACAAACGCAAGTCGAGAGGCAGGGAGTTTGGAACGCTCTCAGAGAACGTGAATACGTTACAAGGCGTGCTCCGCTCGTGTCCTCAAAACTCAAAAACTGCAAAGTGATCCCCGTACGCGCTAGTTCAGGGACTCCGTCAGAAATGGTTTTGACATCGAAAGTTCACGCCGTTTTTTTTTCTCTAATTCCTGCAACCTCGCACACATCTTCCGTCCCCTTATGCTGAGAGGGATATGGAGGCGCCAGCCCTAGGCCCTTAACAACAAACTGGCTACCAGGTATGCCCTCCGCTTCCGCTGTTCATTACGGTCAGTATGACACCAAAAAACGTGACATTCGAGTAGCTATTGCATGCAGCATTGCATGGTTGACGCAATTTACGGCGTTTTGTTTGAGAACCAGCTTGTACTGGGAATGCAAACCCTGCCTGTAGCTAACCCGACCTCAGCCAAAGACAGCATCGGCGCGAGTAGAGGTCAGAGAAGAGAGGTCTAACGCTAAGCGTACCAAGCCTCAAGCAGTGTAGCCTATAATACATACCGGTACGAGGAAGCTGATACGAGTTACCAGGTATGCAAGTTTGACGTTCGAAAGTAGTACCGTTGCCGCTTTACGTGCTGGTGCGTACCGGTACTGCTGTCTACACCAGTTACAGACCACAATATATAACCAGGTAAAGGCTTTGTAAGGTGTACCAGGTAAGGTCTAAGGGCCGTTCTAATCGAAGCGTCAAAATTTCCAAAATTTCCAAATTCTTGATCTGGATTTCCTGAAAAATGCGATGGGCATTCTTATCGAGGGCGGAGTTGTTTTGTCGTGATTTTCCATATTTTTTTTTTAAACGACCCCCACTACCACACAACACCAGCCGGCACTCTCGTCGTCACAGAGCAAGCATGAGCCAATTAACCCCAAGGCCACAGAGGAAAGCACCTAGGCCATGTAGGTTTATGCAACCTAGCGATAACAGCGATGACAGGGCCACCGCGGGCCCAAGCCGGCGGTGATGCCTGGTTTTTCAGGTAGAACCAGCGGGGCGAGTTTGGCGCCAAGCAGTAGAAGTGAACACGACAGCAGTAACAACAGCTACGCAAGAACGAGCAACTCGGTAGCATGTCCACCTCTGGGGAAGGAGGAGGAAAAAGTGGGCCAGGATATGCTGTCGGGCGGCGGTGCTGGCAGTGCGGGGAGCTTGGCCGACAGCAGCAGCAGCAACAGCAGCAGCAGCAGCAGTACAGCAGCACAGCAGCAGCAGCAGCAGCAGCAGCAGCAGCAGCAGCAGCAGCAGCAGCAGCAGCAGCAGCAGCAGCAGCAGCAGCAGCAGCAGTACAGCAGCAGCAGCAGCAGCAGCAGCAGCAGCAGTACAGCAGCAGCAGCAGCAGCAGCAGCAGCAGCAGCAGCAGCAGTACAGCAGCAGCAGCAGCAGCAGCAGCAGTACAGCAGCAGCAGCAGCAGCAGTACAGCAGCAGCAGCAGCAGCAGCAACAGCAGTTGGGAGGATCGACGGGCCGGGAGTAGAGATATACTACGTGGGTTTTTCGATCGCAATCAAGCAACAGCAACAGAAAGGATACTGGTGCACACCTTTACCAGCTTCAAAATCGTTCACTGCAGCAGCAGTACTCGTCCCATGTCCCGGTTTGCCACGGATAATTGCTGTTGTGTTGGCAAGCTAGATTTCTGTTGTAAAGCTGCTGCACATGCAGCTGCTAGAGCAGGTTCATTATTGTTGCTGCTAGCCACGTACGGGTTCTAACGCTGCTGTCGTACGAGTACAGCTGGGTTCGAGCGACAGCGCGAAGGTTACACACAACTCACACACACCTGGTATACAGAAACGGGGTTTCATACCACGTTTACGTGTATCAGGTTTCACGACTTCTAGCTTTGCCGCACAACGTTTCACAGTGTCAGGTGGCGTGCAAGGTGCTCGTAGTGCGTCCAGATTGTATACAGCACCAGTTGCGGTGCAAGATACCAGAGGCACCCAAACTACTACACACGGAGACTATGCTAGATGAAAGTCGACCCAAGACAGCGATAACGACGATAACTGAGAGGTGAGCAAGAAGTGGCGCCAGCGCGCTACAAGGAAAGCACAACACTCACACGAAACAGTCGTATCACGCTCACGTCCATAGTGCTCGTCTTTTTCAAGGACTGGGCGGAGCAAGTCGGCGAGCTTCGCGAAACTCTCTTCAGGCATCCGAAAAGTCCTCCGGAAAGCTTTCCGGCGACGGAGGTCTTCCCTCAGCTCTGCCCACGAGAGCCGGTACGGCTCATGGGTCGGCGATCGTCTCTTGGGAACATGTGGTGTAGCTCCTGCTGTCATGAACATGCCCAGCACGACGAGAGCAGCAGCGTCGTCGTGCTGGATCGCCTTCAGCATGTTTCTGCGCCTCGCTTCTGGAAAATTATAGGGGTTGAATCGTTGTCTCGTACGACTCAATGACGAGTCCTCCGGAGACCCGGACCGCTTCCTTCCACCTTCCATAATATGTGACCTCCCTGGACAACGTCTCAAGCTACCCGCTTGTCCCAGCGTCGAGCGACGGCGTGGGTTGGAACACTGCCTCGAATATCGTGAAAATCGTGAAAGGTGTGATTGGTTTTCCAAAATTTGGAACAGGAACACTTCGTGATTTTTCAGGGGCTGAAGAATTTCCAAAATTACGACAGAACGCCTCTGTATCTTTATACAGATTTCCAATATTTGGAAAATTTGGAAAAAAAAGACATCGATTAGAACGGCCCTAAAGTACCCCGCCTACATACTGCAGGTAGGTGGTGGGTAGAGCTCATAGATACGATAACACACACGTTTTCAGCTTGAAAGGGCTGAGAGAGAGGATGCATACTGAATTGGCTAACTGTCGTGGGTGTGTATCTTCACCGAGTAATCCCGTTTCTGAGTCTTCCAGGCACAAGCACAGCAAGCAGTCAATCGCCAACCTCCTCTCTGTACCAGTTCAAGAAAGCTTACGAGCAGAGACTGGTGATTCTAGTGGTTGGGGGCTGCTTGTGAAAACGGTGCTCTCGCTCCCCTTGCTCACTTTCTCGCATCCGGGTCGAAGACGACTTCTACCCGGGGCTTCTTGCCGCCTCCTTTCACGTTCTTGCGGTTCATCGTGTCTCGGACAAAGGGCGGCGAGTGTACGCGCTATGTGCAACGCAATGGACGAAACGCGGCACTCCTCGGGTAGTCCACATCATTGGCAGGCGTTTTTTGCAATTTTGCGTTCCCTCAATCGCGAAGGGAGTTCATTGCCTGCTGCGGGTATTCGCGCGGCTGACAGGCAGAGAGAGGGCGGGCACAGAAAGGTTAGTGGCGTACCGGTTTCCCCCCATATATGTCTCGAATTGGTGGGTGAATCCCCGGTGTCGAAGGAGAAAATAGCAACCGGATTGCAGCATCTCTCAATTGTGTCCACACCGCTCACCTCCGCTGTCCGAAGTAAGGTGAGTGCTTATCCAGTATCGCCTATCACGGGACCGTGACAACTTTGGGCGCGTAGAACAGCCGAACACAACAAACAGCGCGAGTCCTTCATATCATGCTTACCTGAGTCAACGTGAGCAGAGAGAGCGAGATACTTTTTTTCAACATTATCATCGTCTGCTCGCGTTGTTCTGCTCTTCTTGGCCGATCTTGTCTTCCTCGCTGTACCGCACCATCCCGACAACCCGCAACAAACAGCAGTGCGCAGGCTAAAACAGGTCAGGTACCCTGCCTTCCTGCCTTCTTTGGCGGGATGGAATCGGTGGGGCGCAAGCGCGGGAGGGACGGGGGCGACCGTGAAGATGCCGCTGTGGCTGCTGTCAATGGTAGGGGTAACGGCGGCGGCGGTAACCAGCGGCCGCGACGACGCAACAGATTCGCGCCTGTCGCACCTGTCGACGAGGTGAGCAGAGATACACCTGGTACGTAAAGGCAAAGGTCCGGAGATTCTGCTTCCGCTGCCCGCACCAGTAGCAGCTGCAGAGCTTCAGGCAGCACTATTAATATCACTCGTACGGTCATCTCACCCTTATATACCAGCATGTTTTTTTATGATACGATGGATTTACGTCACGTGACGTCGTAAAACGCTCATTATACGAGTACCGGTACGGCAGTATGTGCGGACTTCAGTACTGCTGTAGGAGAAAAGGACGATAATAGTGGAGTGCTGGGTTTAGTTGGTCAAGGGGATGACAAGTTGTTTTGCGTTGGTCAAGGGGATATGACAGGTTGTTTTGAGTTTTTCACAAATGGGACAGCAGATGGTCGATTCCCGCACTCCCATGATTTGCTGCTGTATAACCGTGTAGTAGATCGCTCAGGGCAGACTACGTATGGTTCCTGGTCGGCATGACCTACTACTATTGATGCAGTACTGCTGGAGCTCATGTTCTCGGGTGGGAGCCGTGTAGTATAACCTGCATGACCTTCCACAGTAGGACGTGTTTCTGGGGGTGGATATGTACTATTTACACAGATCCTGCTCAAGCATCTCATAGTCGAGGGTGAGGATCTATTGACCTCTTCGGGACCGCGAGATACGAGCAGCAACCTAGATAACGCTAGATATGTACTATTAATACACAGATCCTGCTCAAGCATCTCGTAGTCAAGGGTTAGGATCTGTTGACCTATTTGGGACCGCGAGATACGAGCAGCAACTTAATCGATGGTAACTTTGGTGGTATCAACCGTCTACGAGCAGCAGCGTGGGCGCCCAGCAAGCAGTACGGGCAGCATAGGGTCATGTGGCGCCCGTCCCGCACCGTGCGAGTCTTGGCGTTGTATCTGGGACACCAGTTTGTCTCCTCCCTCGATCGCACAGAGGCCGTTGCTGTAGTCGTCTCTTTTCTTTTGTATCGTCAAGTTTCCTCTCTGAAGTCCCAAGGGGGTCAATAGGCTATCTACAGTAGTAATAGGTACATGGTGATGCGCCCGACTTGTACAAGTTAGCGCTCTTGAGGGGTCAGGAGGGAAAAATTATCGGGTAAAAATTGACAATTAGAGCAAACTCCTCTGCATGATTGGGGGATGATACAATGGTTGGTGTCCGTGTTACAATGGTTGAAAGCAAGGAGACGTACGGCACGGGGGGGGGGGGGGGGGCAACACGATCCTATGTACCCGTGGTACTGCTGGGCCCTGACGCTGCTCGTAGACGGTTGATATAACACGACCAAAGTCATCAACCATTGTCTTGGTCGCTATCTTCACTCTCGGGGGTTGATAGTGTTGTGTGCGAACTACCGGTACAAGCCAAAGACGCGCTGCGGGGTGAAGCAGAGCGTTGGCGACGAGTGCCTAAACGAGCGGCAACTATCCTGATTTTGCTCCGGGACCCCGAAGCTGGGCGGTGTCAATTCTCTCTCGAAGTTCCGTCAACAGGGCAGCAGTTGAACGTACTGTAGGAGTTAATCTGTCACTGCTCTGCCGCGCACGCGAAGAAGTGCTGATGATGCGCGTTATAGATGCCAGCGGTCCTTTGCTTGCGTATGATGTGACTTCTTGAAGCACTCATCTGCGGTTACCTTGTGCTGTTGTACGCTGTAATCTTGAATACAAGAGTACCTACCTGGTGTTATATACGAGGGTTTGCGTCTGAGGATCCCCCCTCATTGAGGCGAGCCCAAGACCTTTGGCATTAGCAGGCAGCGAAAGGACGTCCGTGCGCAGACAGATTACAATATGGGAGTGCGAGGCACCATCACCGGACTTGCATCTGGGCATCGCTCATACAGGGCTCTTATGTGCTGGATGGATGGGTACACGAGGAACGAACGCATAGTAATCATGAGAAGGACTGGAATTACTCTCAAGACAAGTTCCTTTTTTTTTTTTTCTCTTTTATATTTCTTTGTGTTCTCCGGCGGATTGGTGAAAAAAGAATAGCTTAAGCTCACCGCACTTCCACGTTGAGAGTGCCTGCCATACGTCAATTTAACCCGTTGCTCCCGTTGCAACAGCAGCAGAAACGGCAGCTGTTACCACGAGGGCGTGAGCATGTCCACCCGAGACGGGCAGATGTGGTGGAGAGAGCCGCCCGGGAGGGTCATCTCCGCGTAGTGTAGTTGATACGTATCGGTATGTGTGTATACGCTGCACGTGGCATGTGGGGCAGCTAGGATAGAAGGTCTCCGGCACACGAATACATATGGCGGGAGAAGGAAACGTACCGAGAGGATAGAGAGAGGTGGGTAGATAAAAGGGACCGCGGACAGCGGTCGACAAAGGCTCTGGAGCACCTGCCTGCCTGCCTGCCTGCCTGCCTGCCTGCGCCAACAGAATAGTCTTGGAACATGTTGTGAATGAAGCGATAGAACAAATGTCGCGCGATGCAGGGATGAAGCTCACCAAAAATGATAAAAGTCAGATGTGGTTATGGTTACAGCTGGTGCACCACTCTGCCAGGGAATATCCGGACTGTTTAGATATGAACTTGAAGAGCAAAAGGTCCTTATATTCCCGTCCAGTGTGGTATAGTATGTGCCCGTGGATACGTTAATTACCAGGTAACAGCTATCCGTGACGCGGTCCACGTGGACCGCCTGCAGTGCACACCTGTCGACCGGACAAGCAGTGCTTCGGAGAGGCGGAACGTAAGCAGCAAGCATGTCAGCCACCATTCAGATCCTGCTGAATCATGGTACAAACCATGTTCCGCCGTCAGCTGCTGTAGTCATCTCGGGCAACCCACCGCCTCCTCCTCCCCCTTCCGCCCCCCTCCGCATGCCCCCCCCCCCCCACCCCCCTCCCCCGCCAGATGGCCGATCTGGACAGGATATTGGCGGAGGCTAAGGCGAAGGCAGTGCAGGCGGCGCAAACAGCCGCGGCTGCGTCGCGACCTGCAGCTAGCGCACCCACCGCAGCAGCGGCGCCAAGTGCTAACCTCACCAACGGCGCTTCGACGGCGGCGGCGGCGGTAGCGGCGGCAACGGCGAGGGTGAAGGCATTCTCGGCGGGGGGGGGGGGGGTTGCAAGAGTTAGCGTGGACGGTGGGGTGGCGGCGAAAAATCAAGCGGCAGCGGCGGCAGCGGCGGCGGCGGCGGCGGCGGCCCAAGCAGCGAAGGCGACCAACGCTAAGGCTGCCGAGGTACGTACGTAAGGAATTTAGAGGGGGTGTCTACGGGAAGGAAATCAGAGGGGGGGGGTACATATTTTTTTTGTCGGGTTCCTCTCGTAACATGCTTTTTTTTACAGATTCCTAGCGTTTACTGTTTTTTCTCAGGATCCTGTAAATAACATGTCCACGTATTTGTTTTGTCAGTTCCTGGCACGTGTTGTTTTGTCAGGTCTCTACTGATAAGATGACTTGTTTCGTCGGGTTCCTTCCCAACAGCATTTGTTTTGTCCATCAAGTTCCTCGTGACATGATTTATTTTTACATATCTCTTACATCAATGTTATTTGTCAGGTTTTCTACTGCAGCATGAATTGTTTCGTCGGGTCCCTCGTAGAATGATTTATGTTGTCACGTTCCTCGTATGATATGTACCGTATTTTTTTTTGTCGGCTTCCTATTAATAGTTTGATAAAAACGCTCTGAAAAACGATCGCGCCCCTCTCAAAATCAACGCTCTTGTACGGCATGCTTTTTTTTTTTACTCAAGTATGCGACAGAGCTCCCTGAGTGAGCAGCCTCACAAGAATGAGGTGCTGCCTGCTCCTAGCGCAGAACGCCTGTTTATTATTACGGGGGTCCACAGTAAATAGGACCAAATCTTGTTAGTAAAAATATGGAAATATATGGGTGTTTGTGTGCACCGTAGGTCCTATTAACTCTGGTCCCCCGTCCCCGTAATAGCTGTTATTAATAACACATGTTCACATTTTCTTGTACCCCCCCCCCCCCCCCCCCCTCCCGCCCCTCCCCTTCTGCCCTTTCATGCAAAACCTAAACATGCCCCCGGGAACGACCACCCGCAGATGGCGGTGCTGGAGGCCCAGATCCGAGCTTCGATTTCCAACGCGAACAGCATGTTTGCGGCCGCTCCTGCTCCTGCTCCTGCTCCTCCCGCCACGGCCGATGACGGGCCGATCAATGGTTCCTCGGTGCCCAAGAAGGCTCAGGACCACACGCTCAGGTATTTTAGGGGGGGGGGGGGGGGGGGGGGGGGGGGGGCGACGCAAGGCAAACCAAAGCACAGCAAAGCAACGCAACGTGTACGTATAACACTTTTTTTGTGACTGACCACAGCCAGGATTTCAGGGAAGTGAGCGTCATGTGGGAACGTCGTCATCATCAAAATCACCATCAACACAAAATGTGCCAGGCACTCGTTGCAAAGCACAGCGAAGCAACGCAAAGCAAGTCAACGCAGCGTGTACGTATATATAACGAACACAAAATGTACCAGGCACTCGTTGCAAAGCACAGCGAAGCAACGCAACGCGAATCAGCTCAACATGGATAATGACACACAATGTACCAGGCACTCGTTGCACTTGCTGCAAATACTGGTGGGCTTTCTTCTCGCTGCTGGAAATATTTTCCTTCTTTTCCCTCATTTTTTTACTTTGCTTGACATTCGTTTCAGTCTCTTTTTTTCTTTTTCTTTTCTTTCTTGTACTCCGCTTTTTTTGTTTCTGTTTGCCTTTTCTTCTTTGAAGATTTCATGTCTGATGGGTTTTATTTTTCTCGTCCCTCCCATCCCACGCTTTTCCTTCCTCTCACGACCCAGGCTGGATGAATTCGGGAGGCAGGTGGACTCGGAGGGGAAAGTGGTGAGGCTGGGGCCGGTGCTGACCCTCAAAGCCAACCGCCTTGGGAGCAAGGCTCACAACCCTTATCTTCAGCACCGAACGGTGAGCCACCAGGCTGCGCAGGCTACGGTAGGGGTTGGGTGCATCTAATGTGTCTGAGACGCTCCTTGCTTGAGGAGCTCCAGCCCTCACCCAGAAAATGACCTTGAGAAAATTCGTACGATTGTATATATTACGGGGGTCGATAGTTAATAGGACCTATGGTATACATAAAAACCTATATATTTACCTTTTTTTACTAACAATGTTTAGTCCTATTTACTATGGTCCCCCGTGATAGCAGGTACCTGGTATTCATTGACCCTTTCTACCCTTTGTGGAGTGCACAGTCCCGTTTTGGGGGGGGGGGAAAACTGCTTGAGATTAGTGCGGGATAGTTGTTTTTGCAGTTTTGAAAGAACTATATTAACCCGATGGCCCAGGCTTATGCCGAATATCGTGGATTTGGCTGAATGGACAATAGTTTATCGTAAAACTTGTGGAATCATTAGGGCCGTGAGTAAGGCATGCCTTGCCTGGGCGTGGCGGCTACTTATTATTTATACAGTAGAGTAGTTGGATACGCCAACAAAATGACCTGATTTGTATGTATTAATAGCAAGCAGAGGTCGAACGAGCCACTGAATGCGCGCCCCCCAGGTCGCCTGAAAAGACGCAGAGCTTGCAGCGAAATAAACCGCACGCAATGTCTGTTTTGCCTATACGTAACCAACGAAAGCACTAGTCGGCGGCCTTGTGAACCAACCAACTCGTAGCCCGAACATCTCTCGCTTTCTTAGGCGACTCGGGTCAGCGCAAAAAAAACTCGCACGGTGTCGCTCACAGCCCTAACTCCTAACCCTAACCCTAACCTTAACCCTCCCTCCCTCCCTCCCTCCCGTGGCATCGAACGCCATGGCAAACCCCTCTCTCCTGCCACGCGGATGCCGTGTCTGTTCCAGGAGGAAGACACGGATGCGGCTCAGGTGGTAGACCCACGCGTGCAAACAGGCAACAGGGATAAGAGGGCCAAGCGCGCATTCAACTTTGTGGAAGAGGGGACCTACGTCAAGCAGGTGGCCAGGGGAGGGATAGGGTGCTACGTGACGCGCGCTACAGAGAGAGAGAGAGAGAGGGAGGGACGGGGGCTGTCGGTGTGGTTGTTCTTTACCCATAGCCCCAACCCTCACCCCTACCCGGACCCGGACCGGAACCCCTACCCGAAGCCATACGGCTACACTATCCCTCACTTTACCCCCAACCCTACCCTAACCCCAACCCTTACCCGCACCCCTACCCTAACCCCAACCCCTACCCTCACCCCTACCCTAGCCCCAACCCTAATTCCCACCACTAGCCCCACCCCCACCCGTACCCTAACTCCGACCCCAACGCTAAACCTTTCCCCAACCCGAACCCTACCCCTCGCGTATAACTCCAACCCCTACCCCTACCCTCACCCTAATATACCCCGACTCCAACCCCTACCCCCACCCCTGCCCCAGCCCCCACCATATCCTCTACCCCCACCCCTCCTGAACCCAACCCCTACCCGCACCCCTACCCTACTACACCCCGACCCCTACCCCCACCCCTCCTAACCCCAGTCCCAACCCTACCCCTACCGTGTAGCTCAAACCCCTACCCCTACCCTAATATACCCCGACCCCTACCCCCACGCCTACCCTAACCCCACCCTAAACCCAACCCAACCTCTACTCCTACCCCTACCTTATTTTCCCCTGACCCGTTCCGACTATGACCCCAACCCCTACCCTCGCCTCAAACCCTCCCCGCACCCCAACCCCAACCCCAATACCCTGTCCCCAACCCCCCTCCCCCTTTCGCCCCCATGCGCGCGCCTAACCTCAGGGAGACACGATGCGTTTCCGGGAACACCGCAAGCTGCTGTCGGGGAGAATGTCGGGTCGAAATCGCGCCGAGCAGCTAGACGGTGGAGATGATACCGCTGAATCTTCGTCCCTCGCTGCTTACTCAGCGTCGGCTGGAGGGGAAGGTGCGACGGCGGCCACGGCAGCAGCGGCGGAGGCTGAGGTGGAGGCGGCGCGGAAGAAAGCGAAGGATGCGCTGCCTCCGCTTCGAGAGGATATTGGAGGCGGGGAAGGGGAGGGGGGCGGGGAAGGGGGTGTGGAGATTGAGTGGTGGGATGATGCGTTCTTGACGAAGGAGATGAGGGATGACAAGGTATGTATGTGTTCATACCTACGGAAAGGGATACATTTGCAAGGGTATGTTTTATATACCGGTACCCTGTGTATTTTTGTGGGCGTTTCGAACTTACGGAAGTGTCGGGTACTCAGGTATTGAGGTCCGGACTTACCGAATTGTTGGGTACCGGTGTTGAAGTCGTACCGAACTTACCGAAGTGTCGGGTATCGGTATCGAGTTCGTACCGAACCATACCGGAGTTTTTCGGTAGGGTATTGATGCCGTACCGTATCACTTCGGTAGGGCATGTACCCACGGTAGACCGCTACCGAATTGTCGAGGGCCGGTATTGAGTTCGTACCGAACTTACCGAATTCTCGGCTACCCGGTATCGAGGTCGTACCGAACTTACCGAAGTGTCGGGGTACGGGTATCGAGTTCGTACCCACCATTACCGGAGTGCTCCATAGGGTATTGAGGCCGAACCGAACCTTAAACCGAGAACTTTCGGTGGGGGTATTTACTGCGCAAATACCCCCGATATACTTCGGTACGTACCCTGCCGAAGACACCACAAAAAATTACCGATACCAGGTACCTGGTATATTTGTGCCGACTATTAAAGAGCGCTGATCTCCGCAATGCGGTGCGTTCGTTTTTTTTGCAGCGCTCGATACTTGTTCCGGAACGGGAAGGTTGGCAATACCCAACAACATGAAGGTGTTTTCGGAAATATCTGGTTAAGATAGAGGGAGAGCCCTTCCGAAAAAATCCATGTTGGACTTTTTTTAACACTCCTTTTCCGTGTTTTGAGAGAAAAACGCCTGCTGAAGAACGATTGCCCCCCACCGCGCAGTCAGCGCTCTGTACGGTAGCTGACGTACTTGTTAATACTCTTAGGATTTTTTCGGAATGGTGAAACACGCGTCGAGCCACAAGCAGATGCTCCAGTCGGATACAAAGACGCAGAGCTCCGCAAATTTACCGCACTACCAGGTATTTACGGAGGACCATAGTAAATAGGACCAAATATTGTCAGTAAAAAATAGGTAAATATATAGGTTTTTATGTATACCATAGGTCCTGTTAACTATGGACCCCCGTAATAGCTTTCGTGAGTAACCGTAGTAACTACCGTTAATACAGCTAACTACCGAAATGAGTTAGTTATGATAGACAAACTCACAGCTATAGTGGAGGCGGAGGCAAGTCTCATTTCGTTTGCTACCAGGTATGACGCTGCCGTGTCGGCCGGAGAGAGAAGTGTTACACGTACGTGATTTTGTTCTGTTCGTTCGTTCGTCTCCTTGTGTTTGTTTTTCGTATCAGTGTCATCCAACCTTTTACATTTCCAGCTCGACTGGTGAGGATGTTTTACCCCTTCTCCGCCTTCCGAACAAGCAAGCCCCCGTCCGTGGTCACAGATGCCGCATCCCTTCTGCCCGCCCCGAGAAAGAAGAAAAACACCGCCAGACTTTGTGCTGGGGGTATTAAACACCCTAAGCATACTCGTACCTGATACCCCATAACACACAAGACAACACACGCTTCGGGATTTGGCTCTTTTTTTCGATTTTCTCCTGGGCAAGGGGCGGCACGCTCGAGGAGAACGGCGGCGTTGGCCAGCTCTCGTCGAGATCGCGTTTCCATAGACGCATCGCTCGGCGTCTGCACTCTTCGACGAGACAATGAGCTGTAGTCTCAGTGACATGTTCGTCGTAGGGGGTGTGCTGTCTATCTGTTCACCCGTGGTATACGGTAATTATTATTTGTTATTACGGGGGTCCATAGTTAATAGGACCTATGGTATACATGAAAAACTATATATTTACCTATGTTTACCAACAATGTTTTGTCCTATTTACTATGGTCCCCCGTAATAGGTATATGTTTGGAATTAAGATTGGATTAAACTTGACCTTTTTGGGGGGGGGGACCACAGTCCCGTTTTGGGGACAAATTACTTGGATTTTAGAGTGGTTTGTCCCCAAAGCGGGACTGCAGTCCTAAAGGGCTTATTACGGGGGTCCATAGTTAATAGGACCTATGGTGTACATAAAAATCTTTACATTTACCTATTTTTACTGACAATATTTGGTCCTATTTACTATGGACCCCCGTAATAGGAGCAATCAATGCCTTCTATTTCGGGGGACCATAGTAAATAGGGCCAAATATTAATATTGGTATTACGGGGGTCCGTAGTTAATAGGACCTATGGTATAAAAACCTACATATTCACCTATTATTATTAATAGCAATATTTGGTCCTATTTACTATGGTCCCCCGTAATAGTAAAAACGGTAAATATATACCTGGTAGGTTTTTGCGTGTACCGTAGGTCCTATTTACTGTGGTCCCTCGTAAATAGAGGTGGCGCCTTATTCCTCGCGTTGGAAAGAAGCCCCCACAGATATCACCACCCGAAACGTAACTCCGAAGAAGTTGGTTCGCGCGGCCAGACCAAGATTTCTGTTCGCTAGTCCTATATACCTGGTAGCAAACTTATTCCGGTGGTAAAGCACTGGAGGAAGTCGAGCGGTCAATATTAAGCACGACCCTTACTTGGGGTCCGATCTTAACGAAGAGTTTTTTTTTCGGTATTTTCCGGAAAGTTCGGTATTTTCCTGTAGGAAAAAAACGGAAAATACCGAAAATTACTAGAAAAAAAAACAGCTGAAAAACAGTCCTCGTTAAGATCGACCCTTACCGTGGGATGGGTCTTGAAATATAAAATAGACTTGGAAATTAAATTAGACCTGAAAAACATAGATTAGACTTGAAAATAAGTGAGAATTGAATCAAACTATTTTTCAACTATTACGATAGTAAATAGGACCAAGTATTGTTGGTAAAAATAGGTAAATATGTAGGTTTTTATGTATACCATAGGTCCTATTAACTATGGTCCCCCGTAATAAACGTTTGGAAAACGTAGGCGGACGGAAAGCTGGCACCCGAGGAAAGGACTACGAAAATCCTCTACGACCTCCTTCAGCTGGAAAACGCCAAGACTTTCAAGTACGTACAGCACCCCAAGAAACCTGAGGAGGCTGTAGCCGGGGGGGGGCAGGCTTGGGGGCAGGCTTGGGGGCGGCGGAGGCGGGAACGGGAGGGGGGGGGCGGGGCGGGGGGCGGAGAGGAGGCGGGGGGGGGAAGCGATGAAGGTGTACTTGACGAAGAAGGAACGAAAGAGGATACGCCGCACTACCCGCATGGAGAGGGAGAGGTGAGGGGGGAGGGGGGGGGGGCGGGGGAGGGGGGAGGGGTACGCGGTCCGTTGAGTCTGTTGTTGGGTTTGGTTAGGTTAGGTTTGAGACTGTTTGGTTTCGTTTCATTCGGCTTGGTTTGGTTATGGTTTAGGTTGGGTTGGGTTGGATTGGGTTGGTTTAGTTTGGGTTGGGCTCCGTTGCTTTGGGTGGGTTGGTTCGGTTTGGTTTGGTTTTCTTTGGGTTGGTTCGGTGCGGTTCGGTTTAATCAGGTTTGGTTAGGTTCGGTTTGGTTGGGTTGGGTTTGGTTCGCCCTCTGTTACGCTTTGGTTGCGGTTTATTAATTGGGTGTTTTGCGAAGCGCCGAACGATGTGTTGCCTGTCGGGCGGACTTTCTTGCAGACAGATGACAGCGTCGAGCGTCGAACTACTTGATATGGCGCGGGGGGGGGGGGAGGAGTGAGGTCTGAGACCTTGCCCAGCTCCGAGATAATGGTTGACAGGTATTTTTGTTGAAACGTTGACCCTATCACCGACCGACCGCCTGGGAAACTTCTCCGAATAAAGATGCCATGTCAGTGTCAGAGAAGGAAGATAGCAGAGGAACACAGCCATGCCTATCTGCCCCATTATGGCTTTTAAGAGACCCTCTCATGAACAGCCAGCAGGCGAGAACCACAACATCAGCAGCAGAAGCCGAGGTATTTCCCCGAAGCTTCGAGCGACCGCAAAAGCTTCTCTCCATAGCGAAGAGATTCCAGCATGACACCCCTCCCGAGAGCGACGCGTGCTAGCATAGAGCCTGCTGAGGTGCGAGGGAGGGGGGGGGGTGTAGTCGATAGGAGAGATGTACTCGATCTCATGCATGGCCGTAGTCGTATGGCCATAGACCCTCGCATCCCTACAATGCCGGGACGGAGCATGTCGGGTTTTCAGCGACCAGGCAGACATTGCTTGCACCAAGCGCGAAGCGCCGTGAGGTGTCCGGCGACGGTGTCCGGCGAGTCGCATGAAGGGTGAGCTGCATCCTACTAAGAACCGCTTGTTAGGCGGACTTGCTTACGGATGACAGCTTCAATGAGTTAGTTTAATTTCCGGTGTAGCCACTTCCAGAGACAGCAATGGGAGTACTATGTAACTGCCTCTTGGGTGCCTTACCTTGAACACTACGTGATACGATCAATTCCCTTGTGCAGAGTAAAGGTTCTTTACCTTGCACAAATGATCTAACTCGACGACCAGCTGTGGGCGACCGCCGAAAAAAAAAAAAAAAAAAAAAAAAAAAAAAAACGGTACCCTGGATGTCTAGCTCACGTAGTGAGCGGCATGTTTTACAGTGTCGTTCCCAACCGACGCCAACCCAACCCATACAGGGGGGGGGCGGGGGGGGGGGGGGTGTACTCGAGGGGGGGGGGGGGGGGTACTCATTATCTCATGCATGGCCGAAGCCGTATGTACCATAGACCCTCGCATGCCGACAATGCCGGAACGGAGCACGTCGGATGGCAGACATTTCTTGCACCAAACGCGAAGCGCCGTGAGGTGTTGAACGAGTCGCATGAAGGGTGAGCTGCATCCTGCTTAGAACCGGTTTTGAGGCGGATTTTCTCGCGTATGGATGACAATGTCAATGAATTGATTTAATTTCTGGTGTGGCCACTTCCAGAGACAGCAATGGGTTTACCATGTAAGTGCCTCGTGGGTGCCTTACCATATACACAAAACGCGATACGATCATCCCCCTTGTGTGGAGTGAAGGCTCTCCCCGCACAAAAATTGACTAACTTGACCGCCAGCCGTGGTGACCGCCAAAAAGATTAAAAAGAAGAAAGAAGAAAAAAAAAAGCGGTACTCTGACTGTCTAGCTCACGTAGTGAGAGGCGTGCTTTACAGCGTCGTCGCCAACCGACGCCAACCCAACCTTTGTATATTACCAGGTATATAATATAGGGGGGGGGGGTGCCTAATTTTTTTCATGCACCTACGATGAGGAGCTCTATCCTATACGGTCGCCCAAAACTGACGCTCTCATCAGAAAAGCTGTGAGCGCCCACAAAAAAACGATATTTTTAATAGGCAAAAGCACAAATAGGACTGCAATTCTATCCTCAGTTGATGAAGAAAGGCTCCGCCCGCTTTAATTTTTTTTCTTGCCTCCGAAACTACCCCAATATTGTTGTTTTCCCTTTGGCTCCATAGGGCTTCGTTGATTTTTATTTTTTTTTGCCAAACTACCCTACAATGCACGCCTTGTCGGTGGAACACCTTTGGTGTTTCATAAGTTCTTTGTCGTGTTTACCTAGGCCATCGAGTTGGAATTTGCCGGCCCAGAACAACGACAACAACAACAACAAGAGCGCTGCATACTAGCCTGACAGCTACGGTGGCGGTCAGTGGCTTGTGCTCGTACTATCTGCTACTCCGTCCGTCTCGCTGCACCGCACAAAGTTTCTCTCTCTTTCGCTCTCTTATCTCTCCCTCTCTCTTATCTACATCTCTATCTCTCTCTTATCTCTATCTCTATCTCTCTCATCTCTATCTCTATCTCTCTTATCTCTATCTCTCTCTCTTTCGCCTGGACACGCTCCACGAGGGGCTAGACCACGATGTTGCGAAGTCAATACAAAAGCCACGGTTAATGTGTACCAGTATATATCTATACCAAGAAAAATACTAAATTATAGCTTGTCCTTATGTAGTCTCTCACTTTCAATTTTTTTCCTCAAAAGTCCTTTTTTGGTGGAGCGCTCCACGGCCATCGGAGTCAAGTGTGGGCCGAGTCGTACAAACATTGCTGAGGAGGGGGGGCGGGGGGGGGGGGGGGGGGGGGGGGGGGGGGGGTACTCGATAGGAGAGATGTAGTCGATCTCATGCATGGCCGTAGTCGTATGACCATAGACCCTCGCATCCCTACAATGCCGGGACGGAGCATGTCGGGTTTTCACCGACCAGGCAGACATTGCTTGCACCAAGCGCGAAGCGCCGTGAGAGGTGTCCGGCGAGTCGCATGAAGGGTGAGCTGCATCCTACTAAGAACCGCTTGTGAGGCGGACTTGCTTAAGGATGACAGCTTCAATGAGTTAGTTTAATTTCCGGTGTGGCCACTTCCAGAGACAGCAACGGGAGTACTATGTAACTGCCTCTTGGGTGCCGTACCTTGAACACTACGTGATACGATCAATTCCCTTGTGCAGAGTAAAGGTTATTTACTTCGCACAAATGATCTAACTAGACGACCAGCTGTGGGCGACCGCAAAAAAAAAACAAACAAACAAAAAACGGTACCCTGGATGTCTAGCTCACGTAGTGAGCGGCATGTTTTACAGTGTCGTTGCCAACCGACGCCAACCCAGCCCATATATAATATATGGGGGGGGGAAGGGCTGGCGGGCGGGGCGTACTCATGTGTCGCTTGCCTTGGTCATTCGGACGTTCGCCACGCATCCCTTTCGAGACGGAGCGGGCGGGCGGGCGTGGAGGGGGGTACAAGAGGACATGCTGTTTTGTTTTGTTTTTGGACGTGCGACGCCGGCGTCTGTATTCGCTCTCGTCGTTCTCGCTCGTTCCTAGCTTTCCTTTTATGACGCGTACCGGTACTCCATTTTGGTTTCGTTTTTGTTTTTTGTTTTGCAGGGAGAAACAGGACAAGATCGCGCTCGGTCTGCTGCCTGCGCCGGAGCCGAAGATGAAGATGAGCAACTTCATGCAGGTGGGGGTATCGCGTGCGATGCGGTAATGGTGCTGGCGGTGTTGTATGTATGTGTGTGTGAATTGCGTTGCGTTGCGTTGCGTTGCGTTTTTTTTTTTTTTTTTGTTTTTGTTTTTTTGTTTCACTGCTGTAGGTGTTTTCGTGCGTGTGGTTGGATTATTATCGCGCTGTTTTGGCGTGGTTGCTCTCTGTGGCGCGGGTCTGCGGCAACAAGAGCCACCACGCCTGTGTGCAGCAACGGCCAGAGCAACATCGAATCGTGACAACAATAACAAACTTTCGTATTGGCCGCAACCATCTCAATCGCTCTCAACCACAACACCCGCCTACACCCACCACCACCGCCCCACACACCGCCACCAAGAGAATCCGCCTCACAAGCGGTTCTTGGTATTACGGGGGACCATACTGTAGTAAAGAGGACCAAAAGTCGTTACTAAAAATAGGGCAATATATAGGTGTTTGTATGTACCGTAGGTCCTATTTACTATGGCCCCCCGTAATAGGATGCAGCTCAGCCTTCACGCGACTCGCCGAATACCTTACGGCGCTTCGCAAAGCTTGGTGCTAGCGGATGTCTGCCTGGTCGGTGAAAACCCGACGTGCTCCGTCCCGGCATTGTAGGGGTCCGAGGGTCTATTGGTCGTACGACTACGGCCATACGTGAAATCGAGTGCACCCTACCACCACCACCACCACCACCACCACCACAAACTCAACCCCCCCCCCCCCCATGATGAACCATCACAAATTTGGCAGGTCCTCGGAGACCAGGCAGTGGTTGATCCGTCGAAGATCGAAGCCCTGGTCATGGGCCAAGTGGCGAGGCGAAAAAGTGAACACGAGGCGCGCAACCAGGCTGCCAAGCTGACGCCTCAGGAGAAGAGGGACAAGAAGAAACGCAAGCTTCTCGAAGATACTTCGAAAGAGTTGCAGGTATTTCTTGAAGGGAGGGATGTATAGGGGGCAGGGGCAGGGGGCACGGGTATAGGGTTTTTGAGGAGGTTTTTTGTTTTGTTTGTTTTGAGGCTGTTTTTTATGTTTTCGGCTGCCAAGCTGATCCCTTAGGAGTCGAGGGAGGAGAAATAGCGCAAGTTGCACCGTTGAATCGATACCCGTTGAAGCCATAGCCGTTGAGTCCTGACCGTTGAAGCCGTAACCGCTTGGAACGGTATCCGTTGAAACTACAGCAGTATTACCCTTGAAGCCGTACCCGTTGAAACTACGGTATTGCCGTTGAATCCGTAACCATTGTTGATGCGGCATAACCGTTGGAGTCGTATCCGTTGAAGCCGTACCCGTTGAAACTACGGCATTGCCGATGAATCCGTAACCGTTGAAGCGGTAACGGTTGCGGCTGCCCTTTTTATCGTCCCCGTGCTGCTCGTTCGTTCGTAATTTTGGGCTCAAACCGCCCTTAGTCCCCCTTTTTTCGGGTGCGCACCGCCAATAATATTTAAACTGGCAATAACAGCAGTCGCATACTTTTTGCAGCATGAGGGAGTGGGTTGGGTTATGTGTTGCACAGGTTCGTTTTTTTCCCCTTTTTTGTGTATTTGTTTTTGTGTTTTTGTGTTTTTCTGTTTTCTTGTGTTTTTTTTTTGTTGCCTTTCGCGATATTATCCCGCCGTTTTCTCGGTTAGGTTGTGTACTTATTCAAAGCAGGTTCCGATTGCATGTTTTACTACACGAGTTTCTTGTTTTTGGGTTTTTTCATGCTACGTCTACGTGTTTGTTTTTTGTGTTTTTGTGTTTTTGTGTTGTATGTGTTTTGTGTTTCTTATGTTTTTTTGCTATTGTTTCATCTTGTTTTTTTATTATTGTTTGTGAGCTGGTTGGTACCAGTATGTTTTTTTTGCCATTTTCTCTAATGTTCCCGCTGTTTTTTCCATCTTTGTTTTTATTGCGGAACGGCTGCAAAGGTGGCGGTGTTCCGTGTGGCCGACCTGTCGGACCCCAAGCGACGGTTCAAGGTCGACGTGAACGCGCAGCAGAGATATCTCACGGGGGGAGTGGTCATGTGCACGTGAGTCAAACAAGAGAAGGGAAGGGGGAGAAAGGGGGGACGTCCTTGTGTCATGCATGTTCGTAGTCGCATGGCCATAAACTTTGGTATCCGTACAAATGCCCGGCCAACGCCGGGGGAAGGGCAGGGGGAGGGACGTGAACGCGCAGCAGAGATACCTCAGCTCACGGAGGGGGTGGTGATGTGCACGTGAGTCAAGAGAAGCGAGGGGGGCTAAAGGGGAGGTATGCTCATGATCACGCATGGTCGTAGTCGTATGACCATAGACCTTCGCATCCCTACAATGCCGGGATGGGGCACGTCGGGGCTGGTCTCGAGTTAAGAGTGGAACTGTCGGTTATTATTTGGGGCCTGTCAAGACGAACATGGGCTGTGTTTTTTTCCCGTCTACCCCTCTCACTTCGTCTCTTGCCCCACCTCCACCCCACCTCACTCCATCCCTCCCGCACGGCACCACACGCAGGGATGAGGCCAACCCGGGCATGAACATGGTTGTGGTCGAGGGCGGGCCGAAGGCGGTACGTGCGTACGTGAAGCTCATGACGCGCCGCATACGCTGGGGGGAGGAGGAGTATGGAGGAGGGGACTCAGACTCCGACAGGTGGGGAAGGATACGTAGCATATACGTCGTGCAGATGATCTACAAATAGACCATCTAGATCGTCTACTGTAGATCGTCTAGTTCCTAACCTGCCTTTCTTGAGATGATGGACATGATCTGTGTAGCACACAGATCTAACCCAGGAAACATGCCATACCTAGATCGTGCAGGTTATATATATAGGGCTCCCACCAGGCAACATGAGCTAAATTATACAGATCATGCAGATCAGGAATATAGCTGCTCTGAAAGATCTAGATCATGTAGATCACTTTCACTTCGCAGCTCAACAGGTGAGGAAGAGATACATACGTACCCCCCCCCCCGCCCCTTATATTTCTTCGGGAGGCAAGAATACTTGGAAGACTGAAGTCGTGAGAGTGTTGCAGGTAAAGAAGAAAGGATTTCTTGCTTCGAGCAACAAGTACGTTCGAATTAGTCAAGAGTTGGACGGCTTTTGCGGTGGTGACGAGGTTAACATCTGTGCACCCTGTAACGCCTGCTTTTCGCCGAGAATGTCCCTGACTTTCCATCGCTGGAAAGGTTTCACAAGTTTTGTTCAAAAGACGGAAATTATGGTTTCTTTCCTTTTCAAAGCAGCTTTCTCGTATGTCCGCCTCCAGGACGTGTTTTTTTAGTTTCTGCTTGATTTTCTTCAGTCGGGATCCGTGTGACACTGGTTGAATACTGCCGGTGACCGATATAATGCCGCTCATTTGATTAGCCCGTTTTGGACTGCACTCCCGTGTTTGAGGACAAACTACTTGAAATTAGAGTGGATTGTCCCCCAAACGGAATTGCAGTTCTGTAAGGGTCTCTCTACCCGGTACAGATGGGATTAACAAGTGTGGCAGTGTGCGGAATAATGCCGGCGCCCGCTATCGTGCCACTGTATTGGCCTGCTGGCACATACCGGCACTGTGGAGGGACCACTACTGTACGTACAAGAATTTGCTTCTGTAGCATCGTGACGACCCCCCGCCCCTTCCCACGTACCCATGCTCGCGTGTTTTTTTTCCCCCCCGCCGCCGTGCAGCGATGGGGAAACCGCGAAACCCGCGCTTTCCGGTAGCATGTGCGAGCTGGTATGGCAAGGGTCTGTCCAGGCAAGGTCTTTCCCGGCTTTTCGTTTCCAGGTGGGTAAATGCGCTTGTTAGCATACACGATGCGGGTATGTATGTGCCCAGTAAAACGTCCGTGGTTCTCGGCGAGTGTGGGAACGGGAATTGTAGGTACCTTTGTACGTACGAGTGGTACCCTTGCGCACGAATGTGTAACAAGTTTTTGTTCGATGTTTTGAGGGGACTAGTATTTGGTAGCATGATTTCAGAAAATATTTTAGGTTTCGGATTCTGTTCTCGCTGGTTCAACTGAGAGACCTGCTGTGGTGGTGCTGACAGCCATAAAATGAACGAAAATGCGTGTCCCGTTTCGCTCGCGCTGTTAAGAGACGGCCCGGTCAGTTTTGTTCAGTGCGTGCGTCATGGACCCGGCGCCGCCTGTGTGTGGTACCAATGCCCCCACCCCCCCCCCCCCCCCCCCCCCCCCCCCCCCCCCCCCCCCCCCCCGGCTGCCACGCGCGCTTTTTTCCTTGTCCCTCCACCCCGCCCATCTGGCGCGGTTTTCCGTCCTCCTTTTTTTGTCGCGCTCTCTCTATCGCCTTGCGGATATCCCCCGCATTGTTTTACCCCCCTTACCCCTTCCTTAGTATACCTGGTATATATGTGTATATATGTATTTATTTTTTTCCATCTCACTCTTCTATCTTCTCCCCCTCTTTCTCGTGTCCATGCCTGGTACTCTTCTTTTCGATCTCTTCTATGTGCCCTCCCTCCCTCCCTCCCTGCCCCGCTTTCCTCCCTCCCGTAGGAGTGCAAGTCTCCCGAAACGGCGAGAAGAGTTCTGGAGGACAAGGGAGTGGCGCACCTGTGGGACATGGTCGTGGCTAGCGCTAAAGCCGCAAGAGCTTCCGCAGCAGGAAGCGGGGGAATGATGGGCGCCTTGTCGGGTGGGGGATACTGAAAATACTTCCCCCCCCCCCCGCCCCTCCCACGGCCTCCGGGAGACATAGACTTGACACGCGGTTCGTATGAAAGCTGATACTACTATCGATGGTGGGTGTTTTGGTCGGTGTTGTTTTTTAAGCACCTTGTCTGGTCATGAGTGTTTTGAAGCGAACTCCACCCGTCTTTTTTTTGTGTTCTTTTAGTCGTCTTGATAAGCGAAAAAGACTCGGTTTGGTATTGGGTCCGTTCGGTTCGGTTCCGTTCGGTTCGGTTCGGTTCGATATCGGGTCCGTCCGGTCCGAGTTCGGTTCAGGGTCGCTTCCATTCCGTTCCGTTCGGTTCGGGTCCGCTCGGTTCATATCGGTTCAGTTCGTTCGGTTCGATATCGGATCCGTCCGGTCCGGGTTCGGTTCAGGGTCGCTTCCATTCCATTCCGTTCCGTTCGGTTCGGGTCGTTCGGTTCGCATCGGTTCAGTTCGTGAGATTGGCGGCGGCAGCGGCGGCGGTGGTGGAAGAGAGAACAATGAGAGAAGGCGGGAAGACGGGGGAAAATTATTCAAGAGTTTCTTTTTCTTCGAAGTGAAGAAGTTGTTAATTGTTGAAGTTGCAGTGGAGGAGGCCTTTTCCTGGTGTCATTGCTGAGAGAGCGCGCGCGGGGAGGGGTGGATGGGGTGGGATGCGGCCGAGAGGGTTATATTCGGTTTGCCCGCGGATGAGAGCGCACGACTCGAAGGCTTGGAGACCGAGCAATAGTATAGTGGGTACTTGTCGATGACGCAGCAGCTGATCGAGCAGGGGTCTGGTAAAAGTGTTCTCGAATTGGCTGCCAGTGGGGAGAGAGGGTGGTGCGGTTCTCAGCAGCAGCCATGTCAGGGGGCAAAAGCGTCTTGAAGAAAGACACAATCATCAGCTGAAAAAGATGGGGTAAAATTCGGGAATTTCGTCGAAACCGTCTCCGCAAGCGGCGTGTGATACATACGTCCGTCGCCCTTGCTTTTTTTGTTCATTTTTTTTTTTGTTTCCATCCCATTTGTTACCTTCGCCCTCTTCTTTTTTTCTCTCTCCTCCCCATTAGTATATAGTCGCAACTCAGATCCGGGGCATTTTTTATCGCGATGAGGTTCCAGCCCTGTCTTCCCTCGTGAAATTGCATACGTATGACCTCATGAAAGATGTATTATTACGGGGAACCATTCCTCTCCTTCGTGTTGCTTCGTCCGCGCGGCAGCTATATGTCCTTCCTGAGTACGTACGTATGCTTTCCGTCTATTACGGGGGTCCATAGTTAACATGACCTATTGTGCACATAAAAACCTATATATTTGCCTATTTTTACTAACAAAATTTGGTCCCGTTAACTATGGACCCCCGTAATAGCAGCCTTTCTGATCTCCTTGCGTCATTTGTATTATGTTTCATTGCAGAAATTATTTTTGTTTTTATTGTTGTCTCTTTTTCTTATTTTCTAGTCTTGCTTGTGTTGTTGTGTTCTCGTACCCGGTACGCTGGCACTTCACTTGCTTGACTCTTGAATTTGCGTTTTTTTTTTTTTTTTTCTTCCTCCGTCTCACAGTCTGCGACCACAGAATCAATATCTCTCTAGGATAAGGAATCAGGACGGACGTTGGGTGTACCTCTGATGAAGCTGGGTAGAAAGGACGATTTAATGTGAAGACAACAACAGTAAATAGGACCCAACATTGCTATCACGGGGGTCTATAGTTAAACAGGACCTATGGCATACATAAAAAACCTATACATTTAGGTATTTTTACCAACAATATTTGGTCCTGTTAACTACGGACCCCCGCAATAGTAAAACTAGGGAAATATATAGGTTTTTGTGTGTCCAGTAGGTTCTATTTACAATGGTCCGCCGTGACAGGTCGTGACTCGTTTTTTTTGTGGTATACTGGTTCTTGGTATAGCTGCACGAAGGAGCTTGCCATTTTTTTTTGTCACAATCTTGCAAAACGAAGAATGTCGGCGAACAGGCACCCGTCATCACCTGTACCTTGTGTAGGTTACTCGTACATCCGTTCTTTTTTGTGACCACCATTAATCTAGTTATTTTCGTACGAGTATTTCCTGCACGTGCTTCTACCTGGTTGAGTCGACGCCAACACGCACGCATGCACCCACTTTTTTGTTGTTGTTGGGCTGATGAGACACCTGTGTCGAGGCTAAGAAGCCCCTCTAAAACGCCTCCAAAAGAATTCCGATAGCGGGCATGCAACAGGCCGACCGCATGCATGCGCCAATTCCCACCTCCTGGGGTTCCTCTTATATTCTCTGCGTGCATCCCCGTCGCACCCGAGCAGATTCCCGTGTATAGTCGGGTATATACTCTGGGGTACCCGGGTACGATACCTGATTATGTTGGTCACCCTTGGGTAGATACCCGGGTACACCCAGCGCAACCGCGTGCCAAACTGGATAATGTTGGTCATACCCGAGCAGATACCCGTGTGTACAGCCGAGCGTATATACTCTGAGGTATTCAGGTGCCAAACCTGACTATGTTGGTCATACCCGAGTACACCCAGCGTACCCGGGTGACAAAACTGGGTGTTGGAATGTTGGTCATACCCGTGTGATAGTCAGGTATATTCTCTGGGGTACCCGGATACCAAACCTGATTTTGTTGGTCATACCCGGATACACCCAGCGTACCAGGGTGACAAACTGTTTGGGTATTACGTTGATACCCGCGTGATTGTCGTGTATATACTCTGGGGTACCGGGGTACCAAAACCCGAGTATGTTGGTAATACCCGGGTACATCGCTGGGTAATCACAGCGTACCCGGGTGCCAAACCGGTTATTATGTTGGTCATACCCGAGCAGATACCCATGTGTAAAGTCGGTTATATACTCTGGTATACCCGGGTACCAAGCCTGATTATGTTGGTAATACCCGGGTACATACCCGGGTAACCCAGCGCATATGTCTACTACACCCTGCTATACACACCCTTGCACAACATGTATTTATTACGTACTTTCGTACTATAATACATTCGTTGCGACCGACCGGCGGGAAGCCCTGGAACAACCCCCTTGGGACTTCACAGGGGAAAAATGACGATTGCAACAACGGCCACGACGTGATTGGGGGATGATATTCCACAACATG
Source organism: Macrocystis pyrifera (assembly GCA_031763025.1). Lineage (NCBI taxonomy): Eukaryota > Phaeophyceae > Laminariales > Laminariaceae > Macrocystis > Macrocystis pyrifera. Next base: position 12,451,387 of record JASSKH010000009.1, read on the forward strand.
GTGTCCGATTTTACAACGGTTGAATGCGAGGAGTCGTATCGCACGACACGGGTGCATCGTGATCGATTCTACCTCCTACCCCGTACAGCAGCACTGCTGCTAAGGCGCTGACGCTGCTCGTAAACATCTGATAGCACCAAACTATTTACCATTGTGTTGGTCGCTATCTTCAACAACAACCAAAGGGGGTGGACGGCTGACCATATATAAATACATCCATCCGCACCTGAACAATGCTACGCTTCTTCGTCAACAACAATACCCGTCCAACACAACGGTCTTATGCAACACGGTGCGCGCCTACAGCGCAAGGCCCTGAGACCCCCGCCCCCGCCTTTCGCCTGAGCGCGTCACTCCGCGTCTATCAACCTCGAGGACAGTCTCCGTCAAAATCCACACAACCCACGGCAGCCCACCGGACAAAGAAGATAGGATGACTCAAAAACGCTAAAAAATAAAATAAAACGAAAGAACTGCGAGGGGGGGGGGGGAGGGGGTCTGGTGGGCAACCCAACATCGCCTGGTTCCACTCACTGCAGAGTTGGGGGACACCCTGGGGACATCCCCGTGTTTCCTACGACAAGTGGGTATGTATCCATCTTATTTTTATCATTATTTCGTTTTATTAATATATGATAAAAGTCCCCCGCCTCCCTTTTTTATGATACATCTTCCCTCGAGAGCGCCGAGCAACCATCCCGCCATACGTCACCATCACCCACTCCCTCCGTTCTTCAAGTCTTTTGCATCACCCACCACCTCATTCGCGCCGCGGCGCTTCACTCGGCGTCGCGCATACTACCCCAGCGTCCCCCGCCTCCCTTACGATGTACCTGGTCCCACCCTGTCCCGAAGTATACCGACCATTTCTATTGAATACTAGTACGCCATCGGTCCTAAGATTAAGGGACAGAGTAGTACATGCCTCCTTGCGGGCACCAATCGTCACCATCACCACTACCATTACCCCGTCCGTCCGTCCGTCCGTCCGTCCATTTTCAGCACCACGTCAATCTTGGCGCAGCGCTCGGGACAGTCGGCACCCTCCCCCCCCCCCCCCCCCCCCTCGGTGAAAACCCGACATGCTCCGTCCCGGCATTGTAGGGATGCGAGGGTCTATGGTCATACGACTACGGCCATGCATGAGATCGAGTACATCTCTCCTATTGAGTACACCCCCCCCCCCCGCGAGAGAGACCCCTCTCACCCCCTATCATCCACGACAGCTCGACCACCACCGCCGCCGGCACCAACTCCATCACCATCATCACCACGCCCCCCACGGTGCTCCGACTCGAAACGGATGCGTGGTCAGTGGCCAAAAGACCCTCAGGCAAGCAACAAAAGCACCCCCCCCCCCCCCCCCCCCCCCCCCCCCCCCCCCCCCCCCCCCCCCCCCCCCCCCCCCCGCCTTCCCGTCCTTTTCACCACCACCTCATACTCGTCGCAGTCTCACCGCTACCCCCACCACCACCACCACCACCACCTACCACCGACAGCCGGCACGCCCCCGCCCGCAAGCGAACCCCTACCCTGCACATTAGCACCGCCGCCGCCACGACTATTGATGGAGGCTATCGATCCCGCGACACCGCCACCATCCGGCAAGCCGGCCAGCGCTTCCTCGTTCCCAAGCCGGCCAGAACGCGAGGACTTTTCAGCAGGCGTCATACGTCTCCAGGAGATCTTGGTGAACATATTTCGAGCCGACGACGTGACGACCTTTTTGTTGTTTGTTTGTTTCCGTCGACCAGGACCGAGCGAGCGCGGGGGTGGGTGGGGTGGGTGGGGGGGGGGGGGGGGGGGTGGGGGGGGGGGGGGGGGGCGAGGGGGAGGGGGAGGTCGGGGGGCAGGGGGGGCGGGGGCAGCGGGAGGGGGGCTTCAAATTTCGCCTACATGAATGACGCGCTGCGCGTTTATTGCTGCCCGCACATTCATGTGTGGGCGACCTCGGTCTCAGAACCTGCTAGAAAAAACGTTGATGATGTGTTTTCCGTCGTCGAAGACCAAGCGCTCGCGCGCGGGGGGGGGGGGGGGGGGGGGGGGGGGGGGGGGGGGGGGGGGGGGGGGGGGGGGGGGGGGGGGGGGGGGGGGGGGGGGCTCATTAGTTGCTTGCCTTAGTCATTTGACCATTGACCACGCGTCATTTTCGAGACGGAGCACTGTTCCTACTCCTAATAGAGACACCTCCAACATTGGGGCGCTAATTACGTCGTTTCCATATAGTACATATATATATAAATATTTGCTAGTCCTATCCACTTCCTGTTTCGTGGCCTGTGGCCACCATCTATCCCTAGGACAGCGATCGTTCTCTCGCTGCTATTGAAGTGTACCAAACTCCTCCATGTCACAATCGTCTGTTTCCCCCATCTCCTCTCCCCTAACACATCCCGTCCCTCCTTGTATATTTCACATTCTCTTACTATTTAAGGGGGTCCATAGTTAACGGGACCAAAAATTGTTAGTAAAAATAGGCAAATATATAGGTTTTTATGTATACCATAGGTCCTGTTAACTATGGACCCCCGTAATATGTGATTTCTACCCCATTGCTTTGCCACACGGGCACATCTGTGCATCTACTTCCCCCTCCTCCCGGCTACTGGTATACCTCTTTCTTCTTTCTGGCAGGCCCAGGTCCCCTACACGAAATCGCAGTTTCTTCAGCGTTTTCGCGAAGTCCATTGGGCCGTGCAAAATACGAAAACGTTCCTATCCCTTCGCTTAACTCCCCGGTACATCTCTTCACTGTTTCTCCGATTCCACCATACCAGGTATTTCTTGGCGATATATATTTGCGGAGGACCACAGTAAATAGGACCAAATATTGTTAGTAAAAATAGGTAAATATATAGGTTTTTGTGTGCACCGTAGGTCCTATTTACTATGGCCCCCCGTAATAGCACTTCTGTCTTGTACCTCCCAAACTTCTCTGCGGGCATCGTCTCTTCTTCGTTTCCTCCTAGAATATATCCTTGCACACTTTTTCGACTGCGCTATCCCACAATATCCCAGCTCTCGCCCTTTTGCTACTTTCTCCCACGCAGCTCTATCAGCAATGGTTGGCAACCCCACCATATCCCAGCCCGCCTTTTCGTTATTTTCTCCCACGCAGCTCTATCAACAATGGTTGGCAACCCCACTATATCCCAGCCCGCCATGTTTGTTCCTTTCTCCCACACAGCTCGATCAACCATGGCTGGCAACCTCTCCTTCGACATGCTACTTCACCTTTATATTGCCTTCTCAACTTTCTCACGTCTCTATTTTCCTCGAGTGGGTACATTCCCAGTTCTGCTCTTAATACAATATTGGGCGGGGGGGGGGGGGGGGGGGGTCATCTTCCTCACAAACGAATGATAGGCCCCACCATTGCCGCTTATTTCTGCGATAACAACCTCGCTCTCCTAACCTCTCTACAAAGCCCGAGCCGCTTTCCACACAGACTGCAGACGGGTCGTGGGCTGTTCGGCAGCCAAAATGGGCCGAAGATAGATGAAAGCCGCCACTCTAATCGAGCAGAAGGGCAAAAGAAAGCCGATACCTTAATCGGAGGCAGCCTCGCCGTGGGAACAAACGGCGGTCACGCAATTTCATCAAAACAACGGCGGGAAAAAAAAAAACTGCACGCGATAGCTAGTATATAGGAGTAGCCTCCCGGGATTCACGTTGCACGGAACCTGTGCGATCAATGTCTTGCTCGAAAAAAGCGGAAATTGAATACCAGGGAATAGCATTGATACTACGGGGGTCTATAGTTAACATGACCTATGGCATACATAAAAACCTATATATTTAGGTATTTTTACTAACAATATTTGGTCCTGTTAACTATTGACCCCCGTAATAGTATTGTTATTTTATAATTATAGTAGCCTCGGGCATGGCTCTAGTTTCAGGGCGGTGCGCAAAGCGAGAGCTCAATGGGAACCGTGCACACGTCGGACATATCATCTACCGATATATCATCTACAGATAGATCATCTACAGATAAGTCATCTACTGATCATCTACAGATAAGTCATCTACAGATAGATCATCTACAGATAAGTCATCTACAGGTAGATCATCTACAGATAAGTCATCTACAGATACATCGTCTGCAGATAGATCCTTTACACGTAGATCGGATACATCATCTACAGATAGATAATTTACAGGTAGATCATCTACAGATAGATCATATCCTCTCTCTAAGATCACATTGCTCCTAACCCGCCATCGTGAGATGTTGTGCATGATCTGCGCAAGCACAAGACGCGACTCATGAAACACGTGCTTCGAAGCCAGCAGATCGTGCAGACGATACGACTCCCAGCTGAGCGCGCGAGCTAGATCACACAGATCACACAGAATCAGGAGTACTCCAGGTGTGGAACGAGGCCAAAACAATCCGAGGTTTTGACCGATCAAAGCCCCCTCACCTTCACGACAACCACCTCTCCCAGGTCCAAGCTAAGCCCCGCCTCCATGTACTGGAGAGTGATCCCGAGACCGAGCAGGAGCAAGTTGTAGATCACCTTGCCTCCCCTGTCTCTCGTATCCCGATAGGACACTACATACGCCTCGTGTTCGCTGAGGGCAAAAATAAAAAAAAACACGCACAAAGTAACACAAAGCACACAAAAAAAAAACAAATCAACAAACACGAGACGAGCGAACACAGCGAGTACCGAGTTTCTGTTTCTTTACTGGGAGCACCGAATGGAAGACGATCACGAGGCACCGAGGGATTCTAACGAACGACTGTCGGGGTCTGATTTTTGGTCCGTGCGTGCGTGCGTGCGTTGGTCGTGGGCAAATCAATGTCTCGACCTTTTTTACTTTCTTCCGCCGGAAAATTGGGGTTCCAGGAGGCCTAAATATCCCAAAACATTTTTTTTTTCCAAATGACCGAAACTCAGGGGGGGGGGGGGGGGGGGGGGCGCAACACACTCACAAACACCACACACGTAATTTTGGCAAGGGTTCATAAGTAGAAACACGTGTGCGTCATTTCAAGGTCTGCCTCGAAAAAAACGTCATCGGCTTTTTGAACGGAGGGGGGGGGGGGGGGGGGGGAGGGGGATCCATGGTAGGGAGTTTCAACTTAACCCAAGCCTGTACAAAAATGTGGCATCATCCGCTGAACAAAGCCGAAAACAAAAGGCGTCGAAAAAAGATATATGCTTTTGTTGTCGGGCATCGGACGGCAAGCCTACAGCAGTAGCTCGCTCGCTTGCCTTCCTGCTATCCTCGAGAGGTACTCCATCATCCAGTACTTGTTGGTCTTGCGCATCACCTTTCAGAAAAAAGCAGGGGAGGGAGGGAGGGAGGGAGGGGGGGACAAGCGTTGTCAGTTGCCGATTTTAGGAGGGGCTTCCACCGGCCGTTCCTCAACCAACCCCCCCTCAACCCGTTCACACGTAGATCACCGACTAGACAGCATGATCTAGATCAATGAAAATCATCAGATAGACCCCACCCCACAGACATGGCATGCCGCGCAGGATCTACACGGTAGTACAGATCCAACCCAGTAAAAAAATGTGCTACCCGCAGGTGCGGTAGATCATGCGGATTTTTCCGCGCTCCACCCGTCGACATGAGCTTAGCAGATCATACGGCACGGACCAGGAAGATCTAGATCATGAAGTCGAGATCGGTGATGGATCTGTCGTTGTGATTCCCGTTGAAAACGGCGCTGTTCTTATCTTCGCTCACCCTGTTGACCGCTTGCACGGCCCCGTCTCCAGATTCCACCTCCGACATGATCGCGGAGCCGGATAAGGTGTTTCGACCCCCTAGCCATCGCTTGACTTGGTAGTGCGTCAAAAGGTCCAGATATCTGTTGAGGGGGGGGGGGGGGGGGGGAACACCACGAACGACCGGAAGGATCACGAACCAAGGGAAGCGAGGCAACGAAGAAGACAGAGACAGACACATCGGTAGAGCAACGAAAATAAAAAAGACAAAGACGGAGAGAGGTTGGCCGGGGGGGGGGGGGGGGGTGGGGCTCATTATCGGGGGGGGGGGGGGGGGGGGGGGGGGGGGGGGGGCGAGAGATGGGCGAGGGGGGGGGTACTCGGGTACTCGTTGTCACGCATGGCCGTAGTCGTATGACCTTAGATCCTCCCATCCCCTACAATGCCGGGACGGAGCACGTCGGGTTTTCACCGACCAGGCAGACATCGCTTGCGCCAAGCGCGAAGTTTCGTGAGGTATTCGGCGAGTCGTATGACGGGTGAGCTGCATCCTACTAAGAACCGCTGGTGAGACGGACTTTCTTGCATATGGATATATATATACATACCAGCGTAGAACGGGGGGGGGGTGGGGGGGGGGGGGCATACACATGAGAGAGGCAGAGCGAAATGCGTAGGGAAGGACAAAATGAGCGGGCGGAAGCGGTGTAACCCGGAGGGTATTTTAACGTCTACTGCAAACGCATCCAGCGAGAGGCCTGCTTCGTCCAGGGAGTCAAAAGTGCTGGAAATCGTTCCTTTCACCGGCGATGCAGTAGTGGGTCCCTCTATACTGAGGACCAACGCCCCAACGGGCAGGGCGGACCGCAACTGGACCAAGTCCGGCGGGAAGACCTCATAGCCTCGGTTTTGGTTAGTGGGTGAGCTCGCGCGAGTCCCACACTACCCGGGAGAGATGACTCTCCCGGGTGGCTATCTACACCGCACCTGCTCCTCTCGGGGGTCAGTCAAGTCGGGTCAACGTGCCCAAACTCCAGGGGTAACAGCAGCCTGTTCTGATGTTGCAACGGGAGAGAGCTATGGGCTAAATTGACCCAAAATTGGAACGTGGAAGTGTGGTGAGCCACTTGCGCTTTGTTTTTACCAATCCTCCGGAGGATTAAAAAAAAAAAATCTATAGTGCCGGTTGCCCGCTATAGTTGCCTGTGGAACCGCTTGGCGCGGCTGGGATTGGCCAATGAGGCAGCGGGCGGAGTAATTAGTGCCGGCTGGTTGCTGCTACATAGTGCCGGTATTGTCGGCTGGTGCATAGTGACAAACACCGGCACTACCGAAGGACACTTTCACTACTCTCGGGGTATACGGCTGGCTGCACCTCAGCGATTGATTTTCAGAAAAAAAAAAAAAAAAAATGAAGCGCATCACTACTTAAGGTAGAGCTTACCACTTGCCATGGTACTCGAGATTGGTCTGATTGGCTTAGGGTCAGGATTAGGGTTGCTCTGATTGGCTTAGGGTTATAGCTGGGGTTTTGCTCCGATTGGGTTAGGGTTATAGTGTTCGGTTTGCTCCGATTGGCTTAGGGTTATAGGGTTTGGGTTGCTCTGATTGGCTTAGGTTCAGAGTTAGGGTTGCTCTGATTGGGTTAGGGTTATAGTGTTTGGGGTTAGGGTTGCTCTGATTGGCTTAGGGTCAGGATTAGGGTTGTTCCGATTGGGTTAGGGTTATAGTGTTTAGGGTTAGGGTTGCTCTGATTGGCTTAGGGTCAGGATTAGGGTTGCTCTGATTGGCATAGGGTTATAGGGTTAGGGCTAGGTTTTTTCGTCTCGTACACAGCAGTGTGGGTCAACTATTTCCTCGACTAGATGGTAACCAACTCGCACTACTTACGCGACGTCGCCGATGGCTTGCTTTGCTTCGACCGCAGCAAAAAAAAAAAAAAAAAAAGGTGAGAAGCAGAATCCCCGCCACCATCAACCAACCCCCTTCGTCGCTGCCGCCGCCCTATCCAACATACCACCACGGTGTGCAGCTCCTCTGTCCTACGGCAGCTAAAACAGGCTCCTTGGCTCGCGCGTCACGTGAACTACACGCGGCTGCGTTGGCCGAGTGGTGCTCTGAGCGCTCTCGACGCAGCCAAAGCAAGCGACGCCAAAACCAACACACCATCCTCTAAAGGCGTCGCTTGGTGTGCGGGAGAAGAGCGATGGGGAGCGCACACAACCGCTGTTCAGTCGTGAATCGTTTCGCGCGCGCGCCCCAACGGCTGGCCACTCAAGCCATGTCACACACCACACAGATCGATACGATATAAATATTTCAGAGCGGACAGATCCCTGGTGTACCTGGCTAGTGCAGTACAAGGCCTGAACGATTCAGCATCATGTTGCCGGGTTTGGAGCCGCATGATCTGCATCATCCAGTACATGATACTGTACGATATACATGCTGCACAACATTTCATAAAGAGCACATGTAGGATCTAGCTGATCAAGATCGTGATAAGTCCGCTCGATACGCGAAACCGTGTCCATGCACCCCCCCCCCCCCCCCCCCCCCCCCCCCCCTGCGCTCTCCCCACACACAAGAAGGAGGGTACGGACATAAGAGTTGAGCGCTGTGCTCGGCTCACCTTCGAATCAAACAGATAAGAGGATCCAGATCACACCAATCCTGCAATGACATCTCCTAACGGGCAGATATAGGATCTAGATGATATATCTGTACATTATTTATCTGTAGATGATCTATCTGTAGATGGTATATCTGTAGATGATCTATCTGTAGATGATCTATCTGTAGATGATATATCTGTAGATGATCTATCTGTAGACGACCCATCTGTAGATGATATATCTGTAGATGATCTATCTGTAGACGATCCATCTGTAGATGATCTATCTGTAGGCGATCCATCTGCAGATGATCTATCTGTACATATCTATCTGCAGGCGATCCATCTGTAGATGATCTATCTGTAGATGATGCAGATTATCTATCTGTACATTATCTAGATGACTGTCCGAGGTGTGAGACGATGTCCATGCTACCCCTGTCCCCTGTGCGACCTCCTACACAAGAACGAGCATACCGATAGAGAGCTGAACGCCGCGTCCGCTGAGCTGGGTTCACCACTCTATAGATATAATCATTTTCGAGAAATCTTCCTATTCTCTGTACACGCTTGTACTGCGACTATCAATAGCCTAAGAAAACGTGGAGGGGGGGGGGGGGGGGGGGGGGGGGGGGGGGGGGGGGGGGGGGGGGGGTGGGAGGGGCGGAAAGGGATATAGCTCCGCGGTCTATGGTGCCCATCACCTCGATTTCGATGCTGGGTTCAATTCCCGGGCTGCGACGCTTTCTTCTTTTTTATACATGCTACGATTTTTTTACGGTTCGACGATTTCTGATCGTTTACGGTTCGCGCTTCGCGCTCACGGCCACCGGCGGCTCCTGCGAAGGGCTAATTATATCTCTGTGTCTAGTGGGTGGGAGCAGGGTGCCAACTGGGATCGGTCATCCGGGTGGAATCAGGTCCGGATGGGATCAGGAGAGCCAAGCAGGGTCCTGTTTTGTTTTCCCGCTTCAATGGAGAATATTCCGAGACCCTTATTTATCTACCATATGGAGCACTCTACTGCGTCCGCCTCACCTTCGAATCAGACAGATACAGATAGATCAGGGGGTCTACTGCAGCTCACACAACACCTCACGATGCAGGATTTACTGTAAATAATCTAGACCTGTCACCTATCTGTTCGACTGCCTCACCTTCGAATCGGAGAAGACCACTGGACGTACGACTCCAGACCTAGCCCCCAGTGCTGCTGCGGCGTGGTAGCCGTGACGGCTGAGCTCATGTACTTGTAAGCGCCCTGCACACAGGGGGGGGGGGGGGGGGGGGGGGGGGGGGGGGGGGGGGGGGGGGGGGGGGGGGGGGGGGGGGGGGGGGGGGGGGGCGACGTGCGACACACACGGGTAAGAGTCCCCCCCGGATAACTCGTTGAAGTTGTCATCCATGTGCAAGAGAATCCGCCTCACAAGCGGTTCTTGGTATTACGGGGGAACCATAGTTAACAGGACCAAATATTGTTAGTAAAACAAGGTAAACATATAGATTTTTATGTATGCCATAGGTCCTGTTAACTATAGACCCCCGTAACAGGATGCAGCTCCTCACCCTCCATGCGACTCGCCGAACACCTCACGGTGTGCTTCGCGCTTGGTGCAAGCAGTGTCTGCCTGGTCGGTGAAAACCCGACCGTGCTCCGTCCCGGCATTGTAGGAATGCGAGGGTCTACGGTCACACGACTACGGCCATGCATGATATCGAGCACACCCCCCCCCAGAGAACTAAAAAGTGCATAACTTGCGCGTGTTGTAATTTGTGGGTGCCGTCGGTGATAACCTCTTTGGGCCTTTTTTCGCTGGATTGTGGTTTAGAGGGGGAAAAAAACTCGAACGAAAAAGTGATGCAAGAAGCTATTACGGGGGTCCATAGTTAACGGGACCAAATTTTGTTAGTAAAAATTGGCAAATATATAGGTTTTTATGTACATCATAGGTCCTGTTAACTATGGACCCCCGTAATAGGGCTGTGTGTTGGATTATTTTTCTACATGATATCGCCGACTAGTTAATAGTTGGCTATACTCGTATATACAGGTATTACAGTCACTGTGGTTGCGTGCCGTAATTTTTATGCGGTAATTTTGACTCTGACCGGCGCGTCTGTAACCAGTTGTACACCTCTGGTAGGCAGTACAGATAGTTACGTGACGTAATTTTACGCGGTAATTTTTCCTCCTGACCGGCGCGTTTTTTGTTGTTGTGGCTCCCTCCACCTGTGTTATTTTTCAGTGAAAGACTAAAACTGACTAATTTATTACGGGGTAATTCGTAAACTATACCTGGTAAGTATCAGAAGTAACTATGTACGGGGATGATTTCCGCCCATCGTGGATTCTGATCAGTATTACGGGGGACCGTAGTAAATAGGACCTACGGTACACACAAAAACCTACATATTTCCCTATTTTTAATAACAATATTTGGTCCTATTTACCACGGCCCCCCCGAACTGGACGGTTAATACGATAAGACGACATCGGACTTCAGATGGTCGCTACACCTGCCCCCCCCCCCCCATCCACAAAAAGTGGGTTAAACGGTACGGTCGGGGGGGGGGGAGGGGGGCGGGCAGGAGGAAAAGCTATCATACGTTCGCGTCATGCCAAGGGTAGGCCAATGCGGAAGCGGACATGGACGACGTCCACAAAAGCTTGGCAAGGAGAGCGCACTGATCAAGGCACGGCCCTTCGGATATGAAATGAATCGATTACACTTCGATCCCACTACTACGGAGGGGGACGGTAATGGTGGTGGTGGCGGTGCTGCCACTGCTTGTGATAAGTCAGGGGACATTCGGGGTACATCCCCGGCTTTCCTATATGTAAAATCGATATTTCGGCGGGTATTCATTATTGCATACAGTGCTGTTGCTGTCGGGAACATCCGCCCACAGCAGCCACTTCCGTCTCTTCGTTTCTTCAACTAATTAATGTATATCTTTCATTTTGCTCGGCGAAGGCGATCATCTCACTCGGGGGGTGCTTCCGCCTCATATGCTACAGCTGCTGCTGCTGCTGCTGCGCATTTGTGTTCTACGCATGTTTTTTTTTTCTACCCATCGAAATCCAGCACACCCAGTGTCCGTGCTGATTCTTCACCCTGCAGAGGGGAGATACGCACAAAGCCCTGTGATCACAAACTATGATGTGAGACACAGACACATATCGCGTTGGACGTAGTCCCATCGCCAGGCACGCCGAGGAAATCCGCAAGACACGAACGAACTAGTCCAGCCCGCGCGCAAGCGAAAGCTCGGCCCGGCTCGCACCTGTGCCCTGCAGAACTTTTCCGGCAGCGCCTCCAACTCGTCTTCGGGGAAGTGTTCAGGAGCCTTCTGGTTCCTGAAAGGGAGGGCGATTCCTTCCCGTCCTCCGATCCTAAATGTAACATCAGCAGTAACAGCAGTAATAGCAGCGGTAATAGTAGCAGTAACAGAAATAGTATCAGTAATAGTAGCAGTAACAGTAATAGTAGCAGTAACAGTAACAGTAGCAGTAACAGTAGCAGTAACAGTAACAGTAACAGTAGCAGTAACAGTAATAGTAGCAGTAACAGTAATAGTAGCAGTAACAGTAATAGTAGCAGTAACAGTAATAGTAGCAGTAACAGTAATAGTAGCAGTAACAGTAATAGTAGCAGTAACAGTAATAGTAGCAGTAACAGTAATAGTAGCAGTAACAGTAATAGTAGCAGTAACAGTAATAGTAACAGTAATAGTAGCAGTAACAGTAATAGTAGCAGTAACAGTAATAGTAGCAGTAACAGTAATAGTAACAGTAATAGTAGCAGTAACAGTAATAGTAGCAGTAACAGTAATAGTAGCAGTAACAGTAATAGTAGCAGTAACAGTAATAGTAGCAGTAACAGTAAAAGTAGCAGTAACAGTAATAGTAGCAGTAACAGCAAAAACAGCGCTAGCAGTCGACAGCGGCAGCAGGAACAGCAGCAGAAATAGCGGCACCAATAGTGTAGCAGCAAACAGTACCAGGTACAGCTGCAGCAGCAGCAGCAGCAGCAGCGGCAGTAGCAGCGGCAGGTAACTGCAGCATCAGTAACTACAGAGAGATGCTGCGTTAGTGTATCTGTTCTTGTACCGCTCCCGTACCGTACCGGCACCGCTCCCGTACCGTTCCCGCACCGTTCCCGCGCCGTTCTCGTACCGCTCCCGTGCTGCACCCGTACCGTTCCCGTACCACACCCGTACCGTTCCTGTACCGTTCCCGCTCCCGTCCGCGCCCGTGTACCGTTCCCGTCCAGTTCTCGTACCGTTCCCGTACCGTTCCCGTACCATTCTATTACCGTTCCGGTACCGTTCCCGCACCATTCCCGTCCGCGCCCGTGTACCATTCCCGTACCGTTCCCGCACCATTCCCGTCCGCACCCGTGTACCGCTCCCGTACAGTTCTCGTACCGTTCCCGTACCGTTCCCGTACCGTTCTCGTACCGTTCCCGCACAATTCCCGTCCGTGCTGTGTACCATTCCCGTACCGTTCCCGTACCGTTCCCGAACCGTTCCCTAGGGCACGTCACGGTGTGCGCGGGGAGCTCACCTGCCCATACCTTCCCCCACGAGCACCATCATCTCCGTGACCAGGCGGATGGACCTGCTGGACGGATCCTCGGGAATAATCTTCACGTCGTAGCCCCCCCGGCGCGGCAGGGTTTTCGATCGCCTGCGAGGCATTCGGGCACCCGGGGGAGGGGGGGGGGTGTACTCATTATCGTGCATGGCCGTAGTCATATGGGGGGGGAGGGTGCTCATTCGTTGTTGCCTGCCATAAGTCATTTGACCATTGACTACGCATCCCTTTCGAGACGGGACATGGCGACTGGGGGGGGGGGGGGGGGGGGGGGGGGGGGGGGTACCGACGAAACCAACCCAGGAAAAAAAAAAAAAAAAACGTTCAAAACAAGCGCGGCTTTTATGGTATCATGAAAGAATGGTAACATCAGGCGGGAATCCGTGAAAAAATCAACGAACTGGAGCATTTTCGCTAGCCGATCGCCCGCACCACCATATCCTGATATAACATAGCAAGCAAAACCCTCCGGGAAATAATCTACACAGGGTCAACAGGAGAATATAAGAGGAGCCATCCACATAAACCTGTGTGTGCTATACAACCACTTGCCGTCATTGTGTGGATACATTGTGATATGTTGCATTATCCTTACTATACCCCGCGACGCACCAATGGGTGAGAGGGGGGGGGGGAGGCGGCTTGCGCTCGGCAAGCTGCTTCGTCCGGGAGGGGCGGGCGCAGCCCGAGCGGCCGCTCTGCAGGGCAGCCGGCGCCGAGAAACGGGCAGAAAAAAAACATAAAACACTGGCGGCGCAACGCAACGCCTGCAAAGGCACCGGGTTCTTGGGCGAGCGGGCCACTACTAGAGGACGACTGCAACTACGACCACGACTATGGCAGCGGCGACATTACCAACAGCAACAACCAACAGCAACACCACCCACACCAACACCAACACCAGCAACGCCAACAACACTTAACAAAACCAACATCTACACCAACACCACCACCAACAACCATACATACCAACACCAACAACACCCCCACCACCCCCCTGACCGCCACCACCACCACCACCACCAAGCTTAAGATTTACTTCCACACATTCGGTGAAGGAGTGAAAACAACAGCAATCGACGGAGCTAGGCCTCGATATAGGAGCGTAGAAGCAGGCAGGGTGAAGGCGACCCGGGAGGGTGACGACTGCCTGCTTACGTTTCGCGTGTCAGCATCCCCGACGGGCGGACTACTGCATCATATTTCGCGCGTTTTTTTCTTGCGAACGAACGAGTGCCTGGCGCCTTCTTCTCTTTACCGTGTTCCTGCGGGATGCCACCGGTTTCTTTTCAGAAAGCGTGGCGGACGGGGGGGGGGGGGGGGTACTCGACATCATGCATGGCCGCAGTCGTATGACCCTAGCCCCTCGCATCCCTACAATGCCGGGAGCAGAGCATGTCGGGTTTTCACCGACGAGGCAGACGTTGCTCGCACCAAGCGCGAAGCTCCGTGAGGGTGTTCGGCGAGTCGCACGAAGGGTGAGCTGCATCCTGCTAAGAACCGCTTGTGAAGCGGACTCGCACATGGATGACAGCTTCAATGAGTTAGTTTCATTTCCGGTGTGGCCACTTCCAGAGATAGAAAAGGGAGTACTCTGTAACTGCCTCTTGGGTACCTTACCTTATACATTACGTGGTACGACCATTTACCTTGTGCGGAGTACAGATTCTCCTACCCGCACAAAAGATCTAACTCGATCGCCAGCTGTGACCAACCGCCAAAAAAACAAACAAACGGTTGTCTAGCTCACGTAGTGAGCGGCATGTTTTACAGTGTCGTTGCCAACCGACGCCAACCCAACTTATCTATAATATATAGGCGGGGGGTGGGGGGGATAAAAAACCACCGCCTGGAGTCCCTTGTCGAAACCCTTCTTCGTAATGACATGGAAAAAAAACAGCCGACCCAAACCTAGGCGTAGGGTGCGTATGATGGCAACTTTTTTATCAACATACTTTTGTGTAGGAAGAGGGCCTTTTTGTGGTTTACTCTGGACAGCTTCGACTGACCCCGTCCAGCATGCACAGGCCAGGCCGCCCGCACCACGACTGCAACCACAACCTACCTTGATGGTGTGGTCAAGCCCCTTCGAGAACCGGTCCACAGACCCTTGATCGCAGCGGTACCTGGCGTTGCCGATGCAAGCAAGGACCAGAAGCCGGGTTTTCCGTTATGCAGTTGCCGTGGGCGTGGCGTGTCATAGCGTGAGGTATACCTGCGCGGCTTATGGGTCAAAATAATACTTCATGCATCGGACAGACCACAATCTACTGCAGACCATCTAGATCATCTAGATCATCTAGACCATCTAGACTATCTAGACTATCTAGACCATCTAGACCATCTAGACCATCTAGATCATCTAGATCATCTAGATCATCTAGACTATCTAGGCCGTTCACGCCATCTAGATCATCTAGACTAATTACATCATCTAGACTGATTACATCATCTAGACCATTTATTAATAGGACATCTAGACCATCTACATCATCTAGACCATCTAAATAATCTATATTGGACGCTATGAGATACCAGGTATTGTACAAGAAGAGTCGTATCGTACAGGCCCCCACCTCGGAAAACATGTGCACAGGAGCTGTATCATACAGCTCCCACCCACCCACCCACCCGGCCGGCACGATCTACATCGCGCAGACAGATGGTATGAACCAGGGACCTACCTCTCTGCGCCGAAGCGTCTACCTATGATAGGGTAGGAAGAGTGGGTCTGATCAGTCAGCCAGTCTGTCCTGTGTGCGAACAAAGCTCCAAAGAGCTTAATATTATAACCCTCTCCAGACTTCGAAGGTGGCGATTGCAGCAGCAAAGACCACCGCGTGATTGGGGGATGACGCAATGGTTGGTGTCCGACTTTACAATGGTTGATGCAAAGGAGGCGTACGGCACGGGGGGGGGGGCAACACGATCCTGTAGACCTATGCTGCTGGGGCCCTGACACTGCTCGTGAACGGTTATTAACACCGGGGTGGTCGACCATTGTTCTGGTCGTTGTTTTTGGAGCCCCAACGAGGTTGCAAACTTCGCTCGCGATAAGAAGCGCCACACCAACCGCGCGGCACATCGGCCAACAGCGTATCAATTTTTGTATTCGAGTTTGTTGATGAAAATGTTGGCTGATTGTGTATTTTGATTGATCGAAGGGTTGGTTGATTGTGTATTTTGATTGCTGTGCGAGGTTGATCGATTCGGCTGGCTGGATGATTTTGATCGGCCAGAAGCATCTCGAGAACACTTTTTCGGGGCCCATGAAATCAACCCGCCAACTAGATCAACCAATAAAAGTCACAATCAACCATTGCTACCAACTAACGAACATTCAACCTGGCAAGCTTCAGGTTTGATTGCTGGTTGATTGACCGGCCCAGAATGACTCCCATCCGCACCTACGCAAGCTCGCCTGTGATACAGTGATACAGACCACCAAACACAGTATGTACGTGGTATTTATAGTGTATACCGTATCACACTGGGTGATAAGATAACATCCCCCCTGTGACGACTTTTCAGACCCGGTTTCCTCCAAAACATGCCTTAAAGGGGGGGCACACATAACGAATATGGTGGATTAGGAAATATTTCGTCGAGAAGGTTGCATATATATATCTAGTTACTATCGGTGGTCGTACTCGGTACGCCCTCCCCGTCGTCGATAAACCCATCAGCTTGGAAAATCGTCCGAGGGGGGGTGTGTTATCTTATCACCCTGGTGTGATAAGTGTTGTACGGTAAACGTCATACCTGTACAAAACCGCATCGTCTCGACTTCTCGAGCCAACCACAACTGCATTGACCGTTCTTTGTCCTGCCTTTCGCCCTTTACTGCTGCGCAGACGTTTGTCGGTAAAAAACGACGTGGAACTACATAACATATACAGGGTATTTTCGTAAATTTAGCAGAAAAAAAATATTTTTTTCAACAACAAGTGGTCGTCGTCGTATCAGCGATCGCGCAGTCGCGGGGCCGGCCCCTTCGAAACTAGGCAAGCTACGATACGATCGCAAAAACAAAAATTCCGCGCCGCGTGGAGGAGGCCTGTACAAAAAACCTACCTAACCTTGCACCAGCTCCGACAAAAATGGTTGACGACAACAAACGGTTGGATTATACCTGGTACCACGTTTTACTTCACTTTAAGCCCAATAACCCTACAGTAACTGACTCCGACCGCCTGGGAAAATTCTCGGAAAATGAAGATGTAACGAGGAGTTAGTAGAGAAAACGAGCGCTTAAAAACGATCGCACCATCCCTTCACGACAGATGATCTATGGGGGGAATGATCCACAGATAGATCAGAAAGATTGTGATCTGTATGTCCGAATGCAGGTGCTGGAACCGTCGGCCTACCGCAACGAACCTGTATCTGAGTTGGGCGAGCTCGTCCAATCGACCCAGTTCCCACTCTTCACCGCTTCCGGCGATCCCGTTTGCCAGCATGTCCTCCACGTCGTCGTAAGTCAGCCGGTACGTCACCTGTTGGAAACCGAAAGGGTGATCGCCGTGTCAGACGATAATCTTGCTGCTGCTGCTGCTGCTGCTGCTGCTGCTGCTGTTGCTGCTGCTACTGCGGTTATAGGTGCCGTTGCATACCAGGTAATACTTCTGTAGGTGTTGCTGAAAGGTGCTGTTGTTGCTGCTACTGTGGACTTGCAGTTTTCGCTGCTGCTGCTGCTGCTGCTGCTGCTGCTGCTGCTGCTGCTGCTGCTGCTGCTGCTGCTGCTATTTGCTGTTGTTGCTGCTGCTGTTGATGTTGCTGCTGCTTATACTGCTGCTGCTGTTCCTGCTGCTACTGTTGTTGTTGTTGTTGTTGCTGCTGCTGCTGCTGCTGCTGCTGCTGCTCTTTGGTTCCTGCTGTTGCTCATAGCTACTGCTGCTGCTGCTGCTACTGTTGTTGCTGCTGCTGCTGTTGCTGTTGCGTGGTCGAACGCTCCGTCAAGTAACCGGGAGAAAAACTGCTTTCTCATCTTCTTGAGGAGCTACAGCAGCATTCCAGTACAAAGCTTTCCGACCACAGCAAGACCGACGTAGCTTGTCACCGGTGACCCGTGACCCTTCAACCCGCCTCGCGCGGAAACATAGACGGCAAATTTAAGCCGCACGTCGTGGTGGACAGAACAGGCGAGTTCCTCGTACGTTGTCACCGTCACCTCCTCCGCCTCTCCCTCGATCCACCAAGCTACCCTCATTCAGAACCTTCACGAAAAACCTAAACCTTCCGACAAAACAACAGAAGTCTACCATGCATACTATACGTAACAATACTGTAAGGGTACGTTTAGTAGGGTTTACTCGGGTACCACACCTGCGTGTGACGGTCATGCTTGGGTAGGTACCCGGGTACTTTAGGTCAAACTCGGGTACGTACCCTGATACTTTTGGTCATACCCGGATAGGTACCCGGATACTCTGGTTATACTCGGGAAGGTGTCCGGGGAAATTTGGTCATACTCGGATAGGTACCCGGGTAATTTTGGTCAATCTCGAGTAGCTACCCTACCTCGGTAAATTTGGTCACGTTCGGGCAGGTATCCGGGTACCCGGGTACTCCGAGAGTATATACTCTACTAGATACAGCCTTGAAAACTCTGTGCCTTATACGTAGATATATTATATATTTATGTCTCATGGAGCGCAAAGACATGGGAAAGTTACCGCCCCACCTTAACGAGCGATGGCGTGACGGTGACGTCGGCAATTTCTCCCTTGTCTCCCAGGGTGATTCCCATGCTCAACGAGCACGACTCTTTTCCGGGGCTGGCAGTTTTTTCAATATTTTTTGCAAAAATGATAATAGAACAGTGCGCACGGTGCGGGGGGGGTGCGGGGACACGTGGATGAGGTGGAACAGTCTAGTGATCAACGCGAAAAGCAAATGTAAAACAGATGTAGAATGGAAAATGGAAACGACAGAAAAAAAAAAAGAAAGAGTACTGATACACGTTAAATCGGAAAATATACTTCAGTAGCCTATACGCGAGGCATTTAAAACAGTGTTCAGGATAAAATGTGGAAACGCCCAAAAAAAAAAACACACGATAATTGGAATATAAGGTTCAGTGTACGAAAGCTAATAATCATGTAGGAACAAGTTACGGGAATGTCCAAACATTTATACGTGAAACTGGGATGCATAGTTATGGCTCAGACCGGCGGCCTTGTCTCGCACCGGTAACGTGTCACCGGTGGGAAACAAAAGCAAACACACCACGCAGATAGCCAAGTTACGGCAGCAGCACCAGCACCACCAGCACCAGCAGCAGTCCGTGGCGGTGGGGGCGCCGCATCTCCTCACTTCGCAGATGACACATGGTTCGTTTTCCGCTACAGTGTATACGTGTCCCGAGTTCATTCCGCCCGACCTCCCGCAAGAATTCTCCAAACGCCACCTGGTATATATAATATCTACGCGCTATCCATTTTTCTCCTCGGCGACAACGACAGCGACGACGACGACGACGACGACGAACCCAACCCGTTTAGTTTGTGCCACGCAATTTTCGAGTGGAAGAGGCAGGACGCAGCGTCTACCAAACGCGGCGTCACCAACGATATATAGCGCTCCAACCGCAAACCCGTAGAGTATCCACCCCCAGCCACCCACGCCCAACCACCCAGCCAATCACCTACCCACCCACCGACCAAACCACCCACCCACCCACCTACCTACCCACCCACCTACCCACCCACCCGCCCACCTACCCACCTACCCACCCATCCACCCGCCCACACACCCACTTACCCATGCACCTACCCACCCACCCACCCCTCTATCTCACCACAGCGAAAGAATCCCGTGAGCCACCTGTGCCGGAAACATCGGCTCCGACCTCTCGGGCAGGTATGTCGTGGTCCGCCTCCTCTTGGCCTCTAGGTACAGCGGGCTTCCCTCGGGAACCCAACGCGACACGTCCGCGATATGTACCCATACCCTCTCTCCCTCGCCATCAGGGAGGGTTTCGACGCTGATACCATCATCCACCTGAAAAATGCGTGGCGTATATGTAAGGGGGGGGGGGGTGGAAAGGGTGGGGGGGGCAGGGGGGGGAAGGGGGAGGAAAAGGGGGGCGAGGGTGGGTGGAGGTGACCAAGAGGCGGGGGGGGGGGGTGGAGGAAGGAGAGGGAGGAAGAAGAGGGGGGAGTGAGGGGGGGGGGGGAGCAGGAGGGAGGGGGAGCAGGAGGAAGGGGAGGTGGGGGGGGGGGGGGGGAGAGAAGGCGAAATGGGAGGGGGGGGGGGGGGGGGGGGGGGGGGGGGGAGGATGGGGGGGAGAGAGTAACGGTAAATAAAGGCGCAGCACGAGGAATCAAGGCTTCATGTGTGATCGAAACGGTTGATGATCAACGGATGGATGTCACAAATCCCACGGTCTCCGGCGACGGAGATACCCTGGGTGCCGTGACGGAACCTGGGTGCCGCGATCAGGAGAGACTCGATAAAGCATTGCCGGACCCCCGAGGGCAAGCCGAAACCAGTCTCCAGCAAAAAATACAACGCCACGGCAACCGCCCGACCAGTGCATGAGTGCATGAGCCTATGAAAGAGAGCCCTGGGCGCACAATTCTACCCATCCTCCGGTCGTCGAAACGTCCGATGAGGCCCGACAACCATTGTATCGAAATCAGTGGCGCACCCGCAGACCACCATCATCGATTGCAGACCCGTGTGACAAGAGTTTGCAGGACAACACCGGTCGCACACTCGCGAGACAGGTTTTGTAAGACAAGGTCGGTAGCAGACCCGAGAGACAAGGCTTGCAAGACAAGGCGTGCAAGACAATGCTTGCAACACAAGGCTTGCAACACAAGGCTTGCAACACAAGGCTTGCAACACAAGGCTTGCAAGATAAAACTGTCCTGTCCACCGTACGTATATATACGTAGAGAGCTACGGCAAAACAACCAGGAGAAAGTCACCACAAAGAAAATCAACCAACCCTTGCTACGGACGACTAATTCTCCTGTGCCCTGTACGCTTCATTTCGCATTAAAACACTAAAAACAATCGCAAAAAATGTCATTTCCTGGAAAAAAGTACGGAAACCTAGGTAGGGTATGGAAAGCTCCAGTTTCAATCAAGCATGATCCCCCTCCCCTCAGGCCGCGAAAGGCGAAACAGGAAGGAGATAAGACAAGCAGAACGTTTGCACCGGCATGCAATATCTGAAAAAAATACGAACTGACCGCCCAAATGGTTGGAAGTTTCTCCACTAAGAGTAGGAACGGCGCCCCGTCTCGAAAGAGATGCGTGGTCAAAGGTCAAAATGCTACTAGGGCAAGCATCAAATGCGTATGCCTCCCCGGTGTTCCATCTCGAAAGGGATGCGTGCTCAATGGTTAAATGGCTAAGGCAAGCAACAAATGAGTGCGCCCCCCCCCCCCCCTCCCAGCAAAGCAATAGAGAGTAGAACTCACATAGTAGGAGAATGTGAAATATACAAGGAGGAACGGGATGTGTTAGAAGAGGAGACGAGGAAAATAGACGAATGTGACATGGAGGAGTTTGACACAATGAATAGCAGCGAGAAAACGATCGCTATCCTAGGAGATAGATGGTGGCCACAGGAGGCCAAACAGGAAGGGGATAAGATTAGCAAAAAGTTTCCATGTAATATATGGAAACAACGTAATGAGCGCCCAATTGTTGGAGGTGTCTCTTTTAGGAGTAGGAACGGTGCTCCGTCTCGAAAGGGATGCGCGGTCAATGGTCAAGTGACTAAGGCAAGCAACAAATGAGTACGAGTACCCCCCCCCCCCCCTGTGTATAATATATAGGTTGGGTTGGCGTCGGTCGGCAACGACACTGTAAAACATGCCGCTCACTACTTGAGCCAGACAACTAGGGTGCCGTTTTTTTTTTTTCACAAAATTATCTTTTCGGCGGTCGGTCACCACGGCTGGTGGTCGACTTAGATCATTCGTGCGGGATGGAGAACCTTTTCTCCGCACAAGGGGAATGATCGTACCACGCAGTGTTTATGGTAAGGCACCCGAGAGACAGTCAAATACATCCCATTTCTGTCTCTGGAAGTGGCCGCACCGGAAATTAAACCAACTCATGAAAGCTGCCATTCCCATGCCAAGTCCGCCTCACAAGCGGTTTTTAGTAGAGGACGCAATTCACCATTCATGCGACTCGCCGAACACCTCACGACGCTTCGCGCTTGATGCAAGCAAGGTCTGCAGGGTCGGCGAAAACTCGACGTACACCGTCCAGGCATTGTATATAGGGATGCGAGGGTCTATGCTCATACGACTACGGCCATGCATGATAATGAGTACACCGCCCCCCGCCCCCTCAGCCCCTCCCCCTTCCCCCCCCTTGCAAAATTGGAGTTTCAGGGCCCTCCTCACCTCCATGGTGTCCTCACTGTCCACCGCGTAGACCTTGAGGTGGGTCAAGTCTCGACGACTGGACGCATCCGGGTCTGGGGGGGGGAGACTCCACCATAGCTCTCGCCTGCGCCATCGCTTCGTCGAGAAGCTCTGCGAACAGATGGGTCACGAATTGATGTCGATTGGTCAGCGGAAAAAAAAACGATTGGTTGGCCGAAAAAAAAACGGTTGGTTAGCCCAATAATCGGCCGGTTGGCCGACAAACCGGTTGGTTGGCCAACGAACCAATTTCTTCGGTTTGGTTTGGTTTGGTTTGGTTCGGTTTGGTTCGGTTCGGTTCGGTTCGGTTCGATTCGGTTCGGTTCGGTTCGGTTCGGTTCGGTTCGGTTCGGTTCGACTCAGTTTGGTTCGGTTCGGTTCGGTTCGTACCGTTTCGGGTCGAATCGATCTTGATTGGTGTGGAGACAAATCGGTTGGTTCTATTCGATTCCGTTCGTTTAGCCGTTCGATTTGGACGGTACTATGGTTGGCGGTTAAGGGTAGAGCGAGATGCTTAGCCGCCCAAATCTGTGTAAGATGGTGTAGCGCTGCTATATACACCACACGCGCATGGCGGTCACGGTCTCCTGGCGGGCGGGGGGGCGGGCGTGCTCGGTGAAGGCGGATACAGGTGACAAAAGAGCCGTCAACGGCTTTCTTGGAGGGAACAAACACGTTGAGCATGCTTGAGCACGCCGCAGGTCGCCTCGTAGTAGATGAGTCCCGAAATAACAGACATGGTGATCCAATTGCAGTACACGCTTCACACAGAGCGACGGCTATCGAACGAAGTCCGAGCCAAATACGACATTACCGCTGAAATATAATCCCAATGCTTGACAATGCTTGACACAGCAGCGCCAAACAATCGGGACGGGGGGCGGGACAGTTGTGACTCGTTTGGCGGGAAACAGATTGGTGGCGGGACGGAACGGGACAAAGGAGAAATAATTATTACGGGGGACCGTAGTAAACAGGACCAAATATTGTTAGTAAAAACAGGGAAATATATAGTTTTTTTTTTATATACGGTAGGTCCTATTTACTACGGTCCCCCGTAATAGATAATTCTAACCTGCCGTTGCGACAAGGATCTGCATGGTACAGACCCAACCGAGAAAAATCGTGCTAGATAGATCGTGCAGAGTACCCGTGGCCTTCACCCGGAAACAAGAACTAAGAGGTAGATCGTACAGACAATGAACCTACTTCGCAAGTATCTGCCCAGGAAGATCTACAGATCGTTCAGCGTGGAACGGTGTTATGCCTGACGTGCGAAGCTTTTCACTCGCTATCAGCATATAAAGAAGAAGAATGGGATGCCAGGAGTTGGGGTGGAGGACCACACGCGTTCGATGCGACACGTCGAAGTTCGATAGGCCATACGATCTGTCGAAGTTCGATAGGCGATACAGCATCCATCACCACGATAAAAAAAAAATTCCAACACGATTAACACTTTCACACCGACACGGCGAGCCAGGCGGGGGATCACGGGCTCGACGGGCTCGGTGATGCTCTGGATGATATCGCCATCGCGGAGTACCTTGATCTGAAGCTTGGGGCAGCCCTTGCCCTGACGCTTACCGCCGTTTCCGCGTCTAGTCATGTATATCGAGCGTAGGTTGACTTGAGAGAGAGAGGAGAGAGGGGCGTGGGGCTGCGGAGAGGGTGTGGGGCGGTGGAGCTGGATCGCCGACGTCGACTTTGCTTCCTGCCACGTCCGGGCGGTACTACGATACGCCAATACGCCAATACCTGGTACAGACCAGTACTACATACGCGAGCGGGTAGTTTTACAAGGACGACGGTTGGTTATCAATAGAAACAAACCTTACACCGTCTTCTAGAAAAAAAACAATAACTTTAACCTCAAAATTATTGTTTTATCCTTGTATGGTACTGCTGTACGTATATTCAGCAATATATATATGACGCGAGTGGACGAGAGAACGAATGGCGGAAGTCTTCTCGCGGCAAAAAAGGAAAAAAAAAAAAAAAAAAAAAAAAGGTAGAAGGCACGAACCGTGGCGGGGGGGGAGGGGGGAGGAAAGCCTTCCACGTATGTGACTCCGGATCTACCTACGTACGACTATTAATAATTAATGTACAGGGGGGGAGAGAAGAAAGGAGGGCGAATGTAATAACTGGGATGGGAAAAATGGGACCAAATATTGTTATTACGGGGGGGGGGGCACAGTAAACAGGACCTGCGGTACGCACAAAAACCTATATATTTCCCTATTTTTACCAACAATATTTGGTCCTATTTACTATGGTCCCCCGTAATAAAAAAAATAGGCCAACATATAGGTTTTCGTGTTTACCGTAGGTCCTCGTAACATTACGGGGGTCCATAGCGAATAGGACCTACCTATGGTATACATAAAAAAAACCTACCAGGTATATATTTTACCTATTTTCACTACTAATAGCAAATATTTGGTCCTATTTACTGCTGTGGTCCTCCGTAATAGTAAAAACAGGTAAATATATACCTGGTAGGTTTTTGTGTTTACCGTAGGTCCTACTGGTATTTACTACGGTCCCCCGTAGTACTTTGTCGCTGTTTTGTGTACTGGCACTCAGCACTCAGCACTCAGCACTGCTGTGGGGTGTAGCGTGGCAATGACGTGTCGGACTGTGTCCCTCCCCCTCCCCGTCGCGGTGCGGGCCAATAATCAATAGACGCCATCATGCCATCATGCCACAATTCAGGTTGTATTCACTCTTGTGTGTCTGCCGGCGAAAAAGGTGAGAATGAACAAGATGGATTCCTTGGGGGCTTTCGTAGACAGCCGAACATCATAGACACACTGCTGCTGCTGCTGCTGCTGCTGCTGCTGTGTTGACATCACGTTAGCAGCAGGCCATTGCCACAAGCTTGTCAGCGGTCGAGAAAGGGTGCAAGGAGTCTACAGGTAACCGCAGGAAACACGGGCTAGGGCACTACGGTTGGCAGGCACAATAATAATGATAATTAGTATTATTATTATTACGAGTATTACTATTATTACTATTATTATTATTATTATTATTATTATTATTATTATTATTATTGTTACTAGTATTATTATTATTACTATTATTATTATTATTATTATTATTATTATTATTATTATTATTATTATTATTATTATTATTATTATTATTATTATTATTATTATTATTATTATTATTATTATTATTTATTATTATTATTGCCTTCCGACAATATAGATGCCGTTCCTATATAAACCGAATATCCTCCCGTAAATCAGTAGTATCCCTCATACACTTCGCTGCCAGTCGTTTCCCAAATTCCATTCCTCACATCATTTCATTTTAGCTACCGGTATAGTATATCCCATTCCTCATCAACGTTCTCCCCTGCCAGGTCATTGGTCGCATTCCTCCGGCTTCTTCCTCCCTTCCCTTGGCGGCCTGGCGGTCCCTCAGGGCTAGTTTATACATACGTACTCGGCGCGAAATCGCGACCTGTGTGGTCCACCGAGATTTTACACCAACACGACAACGGGCCTCGTAGCTACTGCTGCTGCTGCTGCTGTACACGTGCGTAGCACCACGTAGAAAACGTCACCACTATCAATAATTTGGTTCATTACATTCTACCCGCATAGTAGCGGTACAACTACTATTTGGTGAACCTCTTTGGGGTGTTGGGAGTTGGGAAACAGCGACAAAAACAAAGGTTGATAATTTTGGTGTCACACACTAATGTTAACTGTTGTATCGTAGCACTGCAGTGAGTCCCGTTTCGGGGACGAACCACTTAGAATTTGAGTGTTTTGCCCGCAAAAACGGGATTGCAGTTTCTGCCCCAGAAGGATTACGGGGGACCGCCCGTAGCAAATAGGACCTACGGTATACACAGAAACTTACATATTTCCCTATTTTTACTAACATTTTTTTTGCCTTATTTACTATGGTCCCCCGTAATAGGAGCGCAGCGGGAGAGCGCCCAGCAGTACCACGGGGTGTATAGGGTCGTGTTGCCCCCCACCGCCCCGTGCCGCACAACTCCTTGCCTTCACAACCATTATAACTCGGCCACCAACCATTGTATCATCCCTCAATCACGCAGTGGTTACTTTGCTCTAGTCGACATTTTGTTCCCCTCGGGAGTCCCAGAGGGATCAAGGGCATACCTACCTACCTACCTACGGCAATGCTTACCGCTGCTGTATCACAGCTCGAAATTGATGCCGGTACGTGTTATTATTACGGGGGGCCGTAGTAAATAGGACCAAATATTGTTAGTAAAAACAGGGAGATATACAGGTTTTTTGTCTGTAAAGTTGGTCCTATTTACTATGGCCCCCCGGAATAGTAGCACCAGGCGAGTAATGATCCAGCAAATTAGTTTCCCACGTACGTATCGTATAGCACAGCAGCAGTACGGTCAATTATCAATCCATTATTAACAGTACTACGTGTATATACGAAGCAGTAGCACGTATTGAACGTGACCAGTAGTTTATTGCTGTGCAGCAGCAGCAGCAGTAGTCCTACCATTAATATCAATAATTCTAGTGTAAGACTATAGCCCCCACGTATTGACTTGTTTGCCAGCCGTCTACTACGCACGGGGGGCCACACCGGCGTCCCCGGTGGCTTGGTACAGGTGGTCCGCGAGCCTATCAAGATCAATTTCGTGAGTTCGAGTCTCACCGAGTGCATGCTCATAGGGACTTTTTCTAGCATAAAATTGATTAGCGGAAAGCGCGAGAGCGTGAGTTATAGCTGTACATTCGATGAAAATCGACGAGCAGTGGGAATGCTGAACCCTATGCGCGATAAAAAATAAAGGCACGTACCGGGGGGGACAAGGGACGACACCTGTGACCACGGCTTGTCCAGAAGATTGTCGAGGGTAAAACGTCCTACGAGTGGGCTGGAAAGTAAAAGTGATGATGAAAAATAAATTAATAAATAAATAAATAAATAGTAAATATGACCTACGGTACATACAAAAACCTATATAGTTACCTATTTTTACTAACAATTTTGGGTCCTATTAAATATGGTCCCCCGTAATAGTTTTTTTATATTCTACCCGCATGCTCTGCGGGAATATTGGTACAAAAAAAGCGGTGAAAATCGATTTTGAAGTGAATCGTATTGACCTCATTGTCAAGTCGATTTGACCGTTCCTATTTCGATTTCTTGTTGCGTGACAAATCTTAACTCATTCTTGCAAATCTTAACTCGTTCTCGGTTTTAGCACAATATGCTCCCATGGCGAAAATGTTGCCTCGGCTCAGCAACGTTTTTTGTACGATGTGTCTGTGCCAGATAGTGTCGGGATCGTATCGACATCGAACTCTCACGGCACAATACATCGATTGCATTTTGCTCTCCACCCCCTCCCATGGCCACACCAGAAAGGAAATCAAATAGTTGACGCTGTCATCCATGTGCAAGAAAAAAATCCGCCTCAAAAGCGGCTCTTGTTAATAGTAGGATGCAGCCCACGCTTCGTGCGACTCGCCCAACGCATCACGTTTCGCTTCGCGCTTGGTGCAAGCAATGTCTGCCTGGTCGTTGAAACCCGACGTGCTCCGTCCCGGCATTGTAGGGATGTGAGGGTCTATGGTCATACGACTACGGCTACGGCAATGCATTATAATGAGTACCCCCGCCCCCCTCCCATGCCCGTACTATATACGCTGATCGCGGACGAAAAGTTCAAAATTTCACACGTCGGATATATCATGATCTATCTATCTATCTATCTATCTATTTATCTATCTATCTATCTATCTATCTATCTATCTATCTATCTATCTATCTATCTATCTATCTATCTATCTATCTATCTATCTATCTACCTATCTATCTATCTATCTATCTATCTATCTATCTATCTATCTAAAGTAGATGATCTAGATCCTACGTAACATGCCGCTATGAGATGCTGTGCCAAGACCCGTACCTGTGCATGTACAGTTCAACACAAAGAACATGTGCTACCAGTACAGTAGATCGGATATACGCCTCCAACCCGCCAACACTATCAAACAGGTGGATCGTGTACGAGTACAGATCAAGAACTTGACCCATTGAGGACTGCCGGCCCATGTTGGCGAAAAACTACTTGGAATTTGACTGGTTTGTCCCCAAAACGGAATTGAATATGCCCAAAAAGGGTAAAAATGCCCCGAAATATCTACTGTAGTGTAGTCATGAGGTGGGAATCGATGTTCTGTCCGAATTGTGAAAAATTTGGACACATCGAATATCCAATACTGGTACGTGCCGAATAACGAAATCGTATACTCGAAGTAATATTTCCCGGTAATCGATTTCGTATCGACCTCATCCATCGCCCTGCTACAGCAGGGATTTTTTCCTTCCAAGTTTTGTCTTTCGTTTTTTTTTTCTTCCACATCTCAATGTGTCTAGATTGCTGGTGTGTGCACGTGGTGTCTTTCGTATCCAGTACCACGAGGACACGACATTTTTGCGTTGTCTACTCTTCCTTGCTGCATTACCATGCACTATAACATCGCTCTGTCGTTGTTTCGCGACCACAGCAGAACTTGTACCTCTCTAGGAATAAAAAAATCGGCACGGACACTGGTTGTGCTGGATGTCGACGGGTAGAAACAAGGGTCTACCGTGAAGAACACACACAGCAATGCCAATCAATAAAAAAAAACGCCCGTCGTGCGTCAGGGGGTATGCTTCGGGTAGGGTGCGGTTATAGTACGGTATCAGGGGCCGTAACACAGATACTCGCTATGATACGACGGGTATATTGCTGGGAGGGAACCATATGGACGACATATACCCGTTGGTAGAATATACCCGGGTATGCTACGCGGGTACCCCAAAGTCCATACCCTACTTTAATACCAGGTATCGGTTAAGCTTCGCCCCGCGAAGATCTCTACCCTTCCCAAGATCAACACACTCTGTCGCAGAATCGAACTGCGTCGCCATGCCTTCCCAAACACCTCGGAAACAGGTCGGTGTGATCAGACATGCGCGCCCGAGCCTCTCTCGACATCAGGATCGAGAACGTCTGACCTGAAACGAAAAACAGCAACAAAGACAGCAATAACAACCAAAACACCACCAACATCAACATCACCGATACCGCCACGACCATCACCACCACGATCACCACGACCACGACCACCACCACCACCACAGCCACAATCATAACCGCCATCACCACCACAACTTCAACCACCAACACCAACACCACCAACACCAACATCACCGACACCAACACCAACAGCACCGCCACCACCACCAACTAAAAACAAAAACAGCTAAAATAGCCACCTGTGGATACACCCGCGGTCATCCATATGCAAGAGAATACGCCTCTAAAGCGGTTCTTAGTAGGATGCAGCTCACCCTTCGCGCGACTCGCCCAACACCTCACGGCGCTTCGCGTTTGGTGCAAGCAATGTCTGCCTGATCGGTGAAAACCCGACATGCTCCGTCCAGGCATTGTAGGGATGCGAGGGTCTATGGTCATACGACTACGGCCATGCATGATAATGAGTACACCCCCCCCCTCCCCCCCATTCGACCGGCGGTGATACAACATAAACCCCACGACAACAGGACGCTGACCAGCGCGGTACGTCGCCCCCCCCCCCGCCAAACCAGAAAAAAAAACAATTAATTCGACGCTGACATCCATATGCAAGATGGTCTGCCCCACAAGCGGTTCTAAGTAGGGTGCAGCTCACCCTAGTGGCCACACCGGAAAATAAAGTAACACATTGAGGCTGTCATCCATATGCAAGTCTGCCTCACGAGCGGCGCTAAGTGGGATGCAGCTCACCCTTCATGCGACTCGCCGAACACGTCACGTTTCGCTTCGCGCTTGGTGCCGAAGCAATGTCTGCCTGGTCGGTGAAAACCCGACGTGCTCCGTCCCAGCATTGTAGGGATGCGAGGGTCTAGGGCCATACGACTACGCCCATGCATGATATCGAGTGCACCCCCCCCACCCCCCTATCCACCGGCGAATATATATAAAAACCCCACCACGACAGTAGCCGCGACACATCGCGCCCACTCCACACACCCCCACCTTCTCGATGCCCGCTTCCAGCGCGAAGAGGTTCTCGTGGTGCTTCATCAATCCGAGCTGAACACACAGGTGAAAAGCGTTCGCGGCGCTGGGAGACCTGCCCAGCAACCCGAGGAGCTCCCTCCCAAGGGCCTCCTCCGCTGAAGTGGTCGGAGTGAATTGGGCCCGCGAAACAGACTGCACTGCTAGCATCTGCACGCGAGCACGCGGGGGGAGGCGGGAGCGGCGGAGGCGGCGGAGGCGGTGGTTGGAAGCACAAGCGCGTGTTGATGCCACACATGATACTTGTCATGCCTCAAATATCTGCGGGGCAAGTACCGTAATATTGCGAAGGGGGGGATTTGACCGCATGGTAACGGCTGCTATGACCGGAACAGCGCAACCGTTGGGCACCAAGGGGGGTGCTGTTCGTCGGAGGCGTTCCTCCCTGCCCGCGCAAGGGCTGCGGTACACCGCTCGTCATTTTACGTACGTCCTTGAACGTACGCCCTACGCATATATACGTCCGTCCCACTATTACGGGGGTCCATAGTTAATAGGACCTTTGGTATACGTAAAAACCCATATATTTACGTATTTTTACTAGCAATATTTGGTCCTGTTTACCATGGTCCCCCGTAATAGAAGTCGTATACGTCCTGTACGTAGTATATGTCGTTCAAGCACGCAATTTACGTATGCACGCCCCTTACGTACGTCCTTACAGTAGTATGTCTCTCCTTTCCGGCACGCTCTCCACGTACATACACACCACGTGCCCCGCGCCTCCGTAGTCCGCATCTCGGAAACACACCGATCGCGCTCCTTGAAGAGAAAACACGGCCTACACCCGGGCGCAACAGCACCCCGCCGGTACGGACAAAAAACAACCAAGCGGCATGACGACTACGAACGCGCACGCGCTCGCTCGCTCGCACCTCCAGCCCCTCGAGCATTTCGAGATGCTCGGCGTCGAAGTTCGATTTCACGAGAGGCGTTTTCCTGTACCCGCCCCCCTCGTTGAGCCCCGCCTGCAGGCCCTGAACGAAGGCGGATTTTTTTTCCTTCACCACGTCCTCTAGCTCAAGCTTGTGGAGCGCGACTTCTACCGCTTCCCTTGGAAAGCGCGAACAGGGTGCAGCGAAAACGTGCACGGCGGAGGGGGGGGGGGGGGGGGAGAGAGAGGAGGAGGGGGGAGGGGGGGAAAGGGACGTAGGGGAGAAGGGGGGGGGGGGTGAGACGTTAAAATGACACGCTTCCGTAACGAGTCGCTTAATCGTCGATGGTAGGCAGGCAGGCGGGCAGGCAAACCGTTTCAAGGCAAGCCGGTATGTCGTCGATTCGTCGTGCGTGCTTGCTTGCGAGCGCAGGCAGGAAGGCAGGCAGGCAGGCCAACCGTTCCAACTTGATGGCATGACGCTCTGGTGACAACTTACAGTAGGTTTGGAGTGATACTGATCTTGTACGATCTTGGCAGGATTTGTTCGGGACCTTGGAGCACGTGTCACGCGTGTACCCGGCGCCTCGAGTGCCGCGCAAGCATCGGACGAAGGACTTCACTGCTTGCGGACACACCCCCCCCCGCCGCGGACACAGCGGAGTGGGTGGCAAGGGGGGGGTCTCGCGTTTCGGTTTTTGATAATGCACCGCAACAGGGAACGTCCTCGGAAACGCCCTCTAGTTGGTACGATCGCAACTCGATTTTTACGATGAATCAATGGCGTCACGTACAAGACGGCGGGCGGGCGGGCGGGCGGGCGAGCCACGGTGCAATCTACGGCGGGATGCGTAACCGCCTGGTACGAGCGCAGGACATAACCGACGCTAGTATAGTATAGTATCCATATCCGTCTGACATACGTACTGTGTGGTTGTATACCTCTCCAAGCAAGGAGAACTTCGTGAACTACTCGCGGTGCACCTTCACAAGGGGCGCGAGGGAGCATGTCACCCTTCAAGAGAACCACCGACTGCACGCACACGCGCAGGCCCAGATCCCGAACACCTGCATGAGTCGACGCAGGACGGCAAGCCCGCGGTACGATTGCCGGAAGCTCTCTCCGTCTGCATCGCCGGGGCAACAGCCACAAAAAATGAGCTTGCTCTACGACTACGAGAATACACCTCCTGCTGACAACGAAAAAACAGTGGAATGCCGGACTCAGCTCGACGGGCACGCGCTGACACATACAAAAAAAAAATACAAAAAACACAATTGCACAATCTGTGCACCGACGAAAGCATCCACCCAAGGCGATACAACTCCACCTGACCAAGTCCTCTTCGCATCGAAGCCAGCAAGCCAGCACGCCGTGGCATCCAACACCATTGCAAACCCGTCCGATCCTACAGCCCGGAGTCCAACGCGATGCCATTTAAGTCATGAGGGGGTCACTCTGCCACAGGCTGGGGGTGTGTTATGTACTGCTGCTGTACGTACACGTAAATATTGAATCACGGCCTCCCACAATGTCCGGGCGGTATTCCCTCCGTCTGGGGCAGCTTTCGTAGCTTTACAGCGCGCTGCTGCAGCGGGGCTGATTCGCCTCGATACGAAAGCGGTCCAAGCCTGGTGTCAACAGGGAGACCGAGATTGTTACGGGAGAGCGATGTCCCGAGGCAATGCTACCTGCCGTAGTGCTCAGCGTGCCGCCTCCTAAGGATGCGATCAGTGACAAGAAACACCTGCAACTAGCATACGTAGATTCATAGCACCTCCAGAGTACTTGACCGAACACTACCAATGGCTGTGGCGGAAGACTCATGCTCGAGCGACTACAGTATCATGTCATGTGGTCATACGTACCAGGTACCCTGGTATCTGGTGCTGCTGTACACGCCTCTGGGAGGTTCTTCTATAGATATTCTGAAGGTAATTCGAACATTGATCTTCGGCCAGAGGTGATGTTGGCACGGCGACAGGTCTCGGCTAAGATTAGGCGTTTTTTGCCCACCAAAAGAACCCCCTCCCCGGCTGGGTCGTGTTGCTGTAGATCAACACCATTCTCGCGAAAACTGAACTGACAATTCTTGGAGACGAAGGACTGACTACTTGTGTCGAAGGAAGAAAATAAATATCGTGCCCGTCGGGGGATGGGCACGAAGGGTTAGCAATGAACGCAGCCCAAGTCGAAATGGGTCATGCGCAGTGTAAGCACCTGGGGAGAGGGCTCGCACACACAATACAGCACGCAATCCTGGGACCTTGCCCGTTGGACCTTGGCCGGCAGGTCGTGGTGAGAGCTCAGATGTATCTCAGCTCGATTGCAGTGATGCAACCCGAGACAACTGCTCTCTCAACGACGAACTGGGAGAGAAATGGGACTGATATGGGACAGCTGAGTGAGCCGGGGATGGCCGTCTTCGCTTTACACACCAGGAAGTGGTGTTCTTTTCTTTAAGGAGATGTGGTCTGTCTGGAGCGCTTCCAGGCAAGTGAAACAAGTCCACCCGGCCAGGCTGGGACTATGAGTACAAGTTTGTAGTGAGGTTTAGACCTTGCCAGTCTTGGGCTCCATTTTTGTTTTGAGCCTCACGCAGGTTCACTTAGCCTTTGTTGCATACCAGGTACCAGGTACGTGGTATCCTCTTCATGAGTTACAGAACGCTGTTGTACACACAGGCAGACTAGAGGCTGCAGTACTTCTACTTGCTACAGTAGTATGTACTAGACCAAGAGCAGCAAGCGCGCCTGGGGCTAGTCGTGGACTACTGCTGGCCCTGCTCTGTTCTGCTTGTAATGCGGAGCGCTTGAATGTGATGTTCCTCGAGCTCTCTCTGCTCAAGTTCTTGCTGCGATTACTACAGTACGAAACAACTTCGTACTTTTGGTCCGCACTTGAGAAATATGCTCAAGAAGTCGAGGCTCAGTGCTTCACGAAAAAAGAAGAAACTCGGCGTAAGAAACGAAGCTCAACCTGACCAATAAGAGAGGGAAGCAGACATATATGAAGCACCAGCGATCGTCATGCACACGGGACAAGAACACTCTTGGAGCACGGAAAACATAGCCCAGGAAATAGCTTCTGAGAACGCAGCGAGACGAGAAAATGTCCTGTAAATCATGCAGCGATTGACGAGAGCCCATAATATAAGAAAATGCCGTGTAAGAAATGTACCGGCTGTACAGAGTCTGGTAAGAAAGAAACCTTACATTTTAAGACATACCAGGTAACAGGTATCGATGGTGTGTGCGTATACTCTAAGGCATTGAGCCTCGACACCAGCGGTCTGACATATGTGACGACGATGTTGTTCTGTGAGGTGCTATGGAAGTTTTCCTACGCGCAACCCGAGGCGGTTCTCCGATCGCGTGCAATCGTCGTGTTCATCATGTGTCCCGTGAGCGTTGTTGCTGGCAGCATGGAGACACCACTACGTAACACGTCATACGATTTTGATGTATCTATTTACGCAGGTGTCTAAAGTCGCGAGGTGGTCTGCGGCCGAGCTTCCCTTCCGCTTCTTCAAGCAGAACGATGCATCGGAGGGGCTCATGGACCGAGGGAGGGCCACGGAGGGTGACACTCAGGCGGAACTTTACACAACGTGTTTGCCCCCTTTTTTACGTAGTGCTTGCAAAGTGTACCCTTCGGTCGAATTGGGTTTAGAGTCTATCATTTCATGTTCCAACTCTTGTTTGTCTTTTGTGGAGGCGAACAAAACAGGGGCTACTCTTTTTCTCCTTCCCCCCCCCCCACCCATATTATATATTTATTATATATGGGTTGGGTTGGCGTCGGTTGGCAACGACACTGTAAAACATGCCGCTCATTACGTGAGCTAGACATCCAGGGTACCGTTTTTTTTTTTTTTTTTTTTTTTTTTTGGCGGTCGCCCACAGCTGGTTGTCGAGTGAGATCATTTGTGCGAAGTAAAGAACCTTTACTCTGCACAAGGGAATTGATCGTATCACGTAGTGTTCAAGGTAAGGCACCCAAGAGGCAGTTGCATAGTACTCCCATTGCTGTCTCTGGAAGTGGCCACACCGGAAATTAAACTAACTCATTGAGGCTGTCATCCATATGCAAGTCCGCCTCACAAGCGGTTCTTAGTAGGATGCAGCTCACCCTTCATGCGACTCGCCGGTCATCTCACGGCGCTTCGCGCTTGGTGCAAGCAATGTCTGCCTGTTCGGTGAAAACCCGACATGCTCCGTCCCGGCATTGTAGGGATGCGAGGGTCTATGGTCATGCGACTACGGCCATGCATGAGATCGAGCACATCTCTCCTATCGAGTACACCCCCTGTCGTCCCCTCTCGCACCCCTTTCGCCCCCCCCTTCCGAGAACTGCGTTTTCTTACCAAATAAACACACCCTGTTACTGCAACGTCGCGTTAAGCAGGGTCAAGAGCCCAGGGACTTGACAAGGTGAACTATGTTCGTAAAGGGTCAGCGGACTGTTGAACGCAACAGCCGAGTTGGCGGTAAGTGCTACGTAGCCAGCGTGGAAGTTCAGCCGTGGGGCTCTGATCTCTACACCTTCCATGCCGCCGTGGTAAATACCCTCTACAGGCCGTCGTGTCTGAACACAGGTCTGCACACAACTGGGCCACTTTGGCCCAGCGAAGGACACGAGGTCAGGCCTGGCAAGCACCCAGGAAGTGCGGCAGTTGAGAGTTTTTCGGGTCCCTGTACCATACGACGATATCCAGTGTGATGGGCATTTCGTAATTTTACCAATTTTCAGCGATTATAAAAAAAAAATCGCTGGAGAAATTGTAAGTACAAAAATGGGCAATGGGCAAATTGCTCATTGAGTGCCCATTGCCCATTTTTTACTTGAAAACATTTTTTTTCATTTTTTCCAAGGGATCACGGTAGACGAGGCCCGTATGGGTAGACGAGGCCCGTATGGCACGGGACGGTTTCGCTCGCCGCAGTTTTTGGCTCCCCATTGTGATGGGAATGGGAATCCCATCGTCAAATTGTTGACTCCCGTTGTGATGGGAACGGGAAGTGCCCACTTGCTTCCTACTTGGGATGGGAATGGGACGGGAACCTGGGGTATGTTTCATTCATGTGGCGGTATGGGAGTCGAACGTGACGCCAACGGGATGGGACGGGACTAGCGTGTCGTATAGAGGAGGTGGGAAACAGTGGAGAAATGAGGGAAAACGACAATGGGGGCACAACGGGAAACGATAATGGGGAGTGTATGGGACTGCTCGACGGAGCACGGGAGGAACACGCCCTTCTTCCCCTTCACCGCTGGCGTGAACTCCACCACAATCTTCCAAATCCCTGACGTCTGCCTGTTTCTCCCAGCGCCAGCACCGATCACTTCTACGGCAACACCGTTAATCACCAGTGATCTGCTTGGCTGTGGGAGAGGCTCAGCGGCAGAGCCACCGGTGGGGTCCACCATCGCCCTTGTGCTTTTGTGGGTGTGTGGGCAGCGGGAGAACTCTTGAACTCTTCTGGTTCTTCCCGTCATCCAATCAAAGGTTCAGAATAATGTCAGTTATGGTATGATACATGTGCACACCCCGAACAGCTCATGAGCTAGCTCATCTATCGTGCATAGCTCAAGCTTCGAAAACATGTGCAGATGAGCTACCGCCTATAGCTCAAGCCGGGGGGAACATGTGAAGCTCATGTAGCTCCTATAGCTCATCTCGGGGGAAGATGAGCTAGCTCATGTAGCTGTTATAGCTCAGCCTGGGAAAATGTGTATAGATGAGCTATCTCCTATAGCTAAAGCCTTCTAAACATGTCCAGATGAGCTACCGTCTATAGCTCAAACCGGGGGAAACATGGATAGCTCATTTACCTCCTATAGCTCATCTCGGGGGCAGATGAGCTAGCTCATGTAGCTCCTATAGCTCAGCCTGGGAAAATGTGTGTAGATGAGCTATCTTCTCTAGCTCAAGCCTTCAACCATGTGCAGATGAGCTACCACCTATAGCTCAAGCCTTCAAAACATGTGCAGATGGGCTACCGCCTATAGCTCAAGCAGGGAAAACATGTGTGCAGATGAGCTATCGCCTATAGCTTACCCCCGGAGAACGTACTCATGGCCCATGCACGCAACTCATAGTAGCTCGTTCTCGGCAACACATGCGTGGAAGATCAGTAGCTGAAAAGGCCCACCCTCCGGGACAAGTGCGTATGTACAGTAATAATATGGGTTCGGCCTGGCTTTGATCGTTGTCCTCATCCACATTGATGACATTTTTCGTGGGGTCCACATCCATCGATGGGTCCGGTTGCTGCCCACCGCCAGTCTGGTCTACGGCCGAAGCGCCGCTAGAGCTGCTACCCCGGGTCATGGGCATGCTAGGGGTGTTGCTGTGTGGTGTCGGTGTTGTGTTCTGTGCTAGAGAGCACCTCTTGTGGTATGCATGGTGGCAGCTCGAGCTGACAGCTACTGCTTTATATAGTTGTTGTCAAAAAACGAAAATTCAAATTCTGTTCGGTGTCGACCTCTCGTCAGGTATCTTTAGAAGCAGATCCGATCTCATATAATATCAACATACTGTACCTGGTACGTACAAAATATATACGAGGTACGGTTGTTCGTGTTGATATCGTTCTATCCTGCGCCCTTGTGTAATTGGTTACTTATACAGCTCATGAACTAGCTCATCTATCCCCTATAGTTCAAGCCTTGAAAACATGTGAAAACATGTGCAGATGAGCTATCGCCTACCAGGTATAGCTCAAGCTTCGAAAACATGTTCAGATGAGCTATCGCCTGCTCAAGCTTTGAGAATATGTGCAGATGAGCTACCCCCTATAGCTCAAGCTTTGAAACATGTGTAGCTCATGAAGCTCCTATAGCTCATCTTGGGGGTAGATGAGCTACTGTAGCTCATGTAGCTCCTATAGCTCACCCTGGATACATACGTGCAGGTGAGCTATCCTCTATAGCTCAAGCTTGAAAAGCATGTGCAGATGAGCTACCCTCCAATGGCTCAAGCCAGGAAAATAGTAGCTCACGTAGCTAAGCTCACCGGTGAGCTAGCTCCTTAAAGAGCTAGCTCGAGCTACCGTGAGCTGATCTATCCGAGGTGTGTACATGTGTGTGTGGGCGTGCCATTGGGAGGTTAGTGGGAATAAGGTGGGAATGGGGATGGGAGAAGTCGTGATCTTAACGGGAATGGGGATGGGAGAAGCGTGCCCACAGTGGGAATGGGAATGGGAGAAGCCGTGCCCGCAACGGGAATGGGAAGCAAGTGGGATGGGGGGATGCTAGATCGGCCATTGGGGGAGCAAGTTGTTGTTAAATTCATCGTGGGATGGGCAGGATGGGAATGGGGGCCTCCAAAATCACGGTGGGATTCCCGGCCCATTCCCATTCCCGTCCCATCTACAATGGGAATTCCCGTCCCATTGTCTGCCATGATAACCCTTGACTTTTTCAGTGACCCAATTTGCCTCTCCCCTGCAAAACTCTCTTTTGCGCAAACGTACCTGGTAGGTCTGGTCAAGGTTGCTTTTACAACGCGGCAAAAGTCAGCAGTACGACGATCTTAGGAGCCTCGGTTCACGACATCATGTGTCGACGAACGACCACTCCACTCGAGCAGAGACAAAATACACGCAAGCACCCACCCACCTCGATCGACTCTCGTATGACCCATCCCGCAGCCGCTTGAAGTACAGCGCTCCTTCCCTCCCTTCCAGGAGGCGGAACGCCTGGTAGCACTCCTGCGGCGTGGGCTCCACTGCCCCGTACAGGAGCTGGGCCATGCCCCGAGGATCGCTCGTGCCAGCCTTGTGTCCCTCCTCCTCGCCCTTTTCTCCACCTTCCACCGACGCCGTCGACGTCGCCACTGCCGCAGCCGTGCTCTCCTCCAGCAACATCTGCCAAGCTTCCTCGAGGAGCGACTCATCCACCGGCGCTTGCTCCTCGAAGGCTGTGAGATCGGCCGCCTCGTACACGCTCCCGCCAGGCACGACGTAGCGCACCTGTCGCAACGCAACGTTGACGTTGACACTGCCCGATGCAGCGGGCTTGACCGAGAACAGGGCCTTCTTCTTGCCGACCTTATCTATAACCAGGCCTAGGGTCGGCGCGCGCCCCTTGACATCCGCCTCGAACACCACCACGGAGCCCGGGCGCACCAGCTCTTCGGGGCTGCTTGAGGCTGACATGCTCGCGAGTGCCGTCCCCGAGGATCGCGCGGTCCTGACTGGTCGAGACAGAAGAAGCCGCCGAGGCGACAGCAACAGCAGTGCTGCTGCTGTGTTGCATTGCTGCTGCGTGCGGGTCCAGCCGTGGGCTGCACGATGCAGCCTATTGAGGACGCAGCTGTTGCGACCTTCCGGATGTCGAAGGTTGGGGTGCGCACTGAAGTGGCCGCTAGTAGGCGCGTGCCTCATGATGTCTCCGTGGCGAGACGCCCAGTGAGACTGGAACATGAACGCGCTCGCGAGGCCACCACCCGGAGCTGTTGATAGCTCTCCACCAAAGGCCACGAAGGCCGAAGCCATGGCCGCAGCCGAGGCGTACGTTGGAGCCATGGACTGGGTGTGCGGTGTGTCGCACCTCACACCTCCTTCTCTCTGGCTACGTTACCTCACAGCGGTTGACGAGTTGACAATTCAAAGGTTTTCCATTGATTAGGAGGCTATTCGTCAACAGGGCCAGCAAAACTCGACTTTGAGCCCAAAACGCTGTAGCAGCCACACCTGCGCCAAGCCTGAGCTGAGCTGAGCTATAAGAATCCCTCACCAGCCACGACCATGAAACCTGCTCAATATTGGAAGCCCGGAGAGGAGAAGCCGCGAGCCGAGGAGGACAAAAGTAAGCGAGCTAGAGCGAGAAAGGACCATCATCCTCGCAGCAATGCCAGCGGCGGCCAAAGCCACCGCACAAGCACAGATGAGGCCATGAGACACGGCAAGAAGGGTGCTGGGGACTCTACAAGACGACACCACAGCGGTGGTGGTGGCGATCCGAATAAGCCAGGGAAAAAGCCGAAGAAGGGGGGCAGGTATAGCAGTGGTAATATGGAGGAGTCGCGCTCTTCCTCTGGTGGCCAGCCGGCGGTCGCTGCTGGCCCTTCCCAGGGGCTGCTCGCCATGAAGGTGGGACAACAGTAAGCGCAACCCGTTTGATGACTGACCCTCGCATATACCTGGTACTGGCCTGTGTACAGCAGTAGTACCCACATCTCGCATGCTAAGCCTAGAGCTGCAGCATCAAGTCCTATCAAAACTATGCTTGCGTGACCATCGAGTGCCACATACCTGGTATGCACTTCGCCACGATGCATGATGCCGGTATGAACGAACAGACTGAGCAGTACGACAGCACCACGGCGGCAGCAGTACACTTCGTAACAGCCAGCAGTGGGAGGACACGAGAACATAAGTCAAGGCACGTAGTGTAGAATATCCGGCTCCGAGCCCCGAGCACAACAGCAGTGGTTACATGCGTGCGAGTGTGCATTCGTTACGGCTTTGTCAGGACGCTTATATGACGAGGACTGCTGTACACGTGAGCAGGGGTTATGATTGCGCGAAGCTGCTGCTGCTGCTGCTGCTGCTGCTGCTGCTGCTGCTGCTGCTGTAGTGCTGGCGGTGGTAGGCACCAGCCAGGGGAAGTTCCGATTAGGCGATGCTGGTGTGTACTACTCGTTCGAGCTGGGCCAGCTAAGGTGCTGCCAAATCGGTTGATTGTCTACGCCCTGCTCAATCACTGCGTATTTGGATGCGATTTTTTGGCACGGTTGATCATGCACCAACCCACAAGTAAGTCCTTTTTTTCTTCTTTTTTTCGAGAGATAAGGCTGTTTCCTATGCGGTTCGATTTCGAGCTTCAGATTTGTATTTTTCGATCTCAAAAACGAATGACCCTGCTTATGCAGTCCAAATATGCAAAATCCGACCGGAAATTTTTCGATTTGAGAATCCGATGACCCAAGTCGTCGGACCCAAAATCCGACGACCTGGGTCATCAGATTTTCAAATCGAAAAATGGCATGCTCTCTAAATTCAAGATGTTATCCACGACAGCAAACAGCAGCAGAACGATCGATGAGTTGGATGGTGATACAGCTGTATAGCGACGTTGCTTGGCGCCCGACGCGGACGGCGCGTCCCTCCGTGTCCAGACTACAGTCTGCTGGCGGGGGCTCGGGCCTAGAGACCAAGAGAAGAGCACTCGGCACGCGCCTCTCCGTGGATACGTACTCGTAGACTACACTGCAGCTGTACAGCAGCAGCTGCAGCAGTCAAGTCATAAAATGAAACACAAACTACCAAGACAAGTTGACTCTAGCGCACTCGCCACGTCTCTTGGCCACCAGGCTAGAGGCAGTCAGCGTGGGCTCGGACGCTTGGGTCCTACGCGCAGGGCAGCGCACCCAGCGCGTCTCTTCGCGGCGCCAAATCACAAAAACAGCAGTTGGTCTCGGCGTTTGCTCGAATCTCTACACGCACAATAAATCTGATTTTTCCGCATAGGAAGAC
This sequence comes from Macrocystis pyrifera, assembly GCA_031763025.1. Lineage (NCBI taxonomy): Eukaryota > Phaeophyceae > Laminariales > Laminariaceae > Macrocystis > Macrocystis pyrifera. The sequence goes on from JASSKH010000009.1 coordinate 12,493,134, forward strand.
CCTTTCGATTTGCCAAGTTCATATCTGAAAATGCCATCGGGTCAAAATCTGAAGCTCAAAAATCGAACCGCATAGGAAACGGCCTAAGACCTATACAAAGAGAGTAGGTTTTATAAAAAAACTAAGAAAGCACGTCAGCTGTGAGTTAGACCTATGCCAATGGCAAAGCGAAGCATCAATAAAAAGTTTGAATTCCAAAGATACCCGTCAAAAAAAATTGGAACACGCTTCCTATGGGCACGTTCAGAAAAAAAAAAGTTCCCAACTTTTGGAAAGCCCGAAAAAAGCAAATCTGGGGTCGATGTTGGGCCAAGATCGGCCTGAGAAAAACTCAGGCCGATCTTTGGTTCGAAGCGGCGAGATTCCGAGTCCTCGACAGACATCGATCAACAAAACCAACGATTGCGTCATGAATTCTGAACGGAGTGCGCTTGTTAGGGGCTCCGACCCACCCTTGGGTCACCGTCTTCACACAATGGCCAGTGACGTGCGGCGGGCGCTGGCCAGGCGTACGATAAAAAAACAATTACCCGCTGGTGTGTACCAAACAGAAGACAAAAATTCTCGATCCGTCTCGAATGGCAAAAAACAGGCTTTTTTCAGGTTTGGGAGGATACCGCAGGACGCCGCCGGCAAGCTCTCGCCCCCTAGAGGATGTATTCACTTTCTATATTCGATTCCGTCATCTATACTCGTTGGCCTTGCTCGACACCAAGCGGGTTGGCATTGGGCTGAGTCTATATCGAGATCGAGCATCTATCGTCGCACGAGCTGATTTTTATCAGCGTGTTGACAATTTGCGACGAGAGAAAACAAATTGCGCCGCCTGCAGCCGTTGGAAAAAAAAGAAGGAAAAATGAAACATTTTTTTCCCTTTTTTCCCACAGCGGCGGTACGAGGATATTTTCGGCTGCTTTTTTAAAGCAATATTTTTGAAAAAATACTTTCGGACTTCGCGTTTCCATTGGCATAGGTCATAGTAGGTTTATAATACGCGCGTTCGGTTTATCACAATACTTGTAAAATTTGTTAAAAATGGAATATAGACGAGACGTATTACGCAGCTTGCAAAGTTGAGTATCAACTATTTAATCAGTCGAACTCACAGCTGACGTATTTCAAAATTTATAAAATACCCTGGTAGCAATCTGGGAGAAAGGATTTTTAGGAGTGTTTTCCACTTGAAAATTGCGTAGCGCGGTCTGCACTTCGGAATCGTCGTCCGCAATTGAGAAAATTCCTGGTTTGGCCTGTTTTGGCTGCGGTTTGGGGTTAGGGTCAGGGGTTGGGTTGGGTCTTCGCCCGTACCTTGATCCCAATAGGAACCAAAATACCTGAACAGCACTACCAAACTAGAAGATCCTTTCTCCCAGATTGTAAGCAGACGTCTACAAAGATCCGGAAAAATGCATAAGCGACCGTAACTTGTCTTGAAAAAAAGGGGGGCTCGCTTTCCGTTTGTCCGCATATACCCTGCGAATACGAGAGGTTAAATTTCAATTTTCAGGTCGAGACACGCAAATTTGTGCGGGGCATCGCAGAAAACCAAAAACTATCGTAATCACTTGCTTCATGTACAATAATCGTGTTTTGGCAATATCTCATGATGGGCGAATTGGGCACTGAAAACTACTGCTGTAATATCGGTCTTCTCGTCGGGTCTTCATCTGCAAGTCTACGCCAATTTTCGCCTTGATCGGGAACGACGGTTTTATTACGAACTTTGTGTTGAAAAGTTGGTGTTTTTGAGTCTGCGCCAATATCTCGTCGTGATCGAGTCGAATTATAAACATGTCTTATTTTTATATACTTTTTATGCTGGCACATGCAGTGTTGTGTCAGGGTTTAGTGTCCTCCAAATTTTAAGCCCTAATTCGCAGTGGTTCACGAGATATGACCTTCGGATGGTTATCCGTTTTTTTTTTTTTTTTCGGCTGGCCCGGCTCGTACACCACCTAAGTTTTGGTGGCGAGGTTACATCGTGAGATCGGGAGATCGTTGACGTCTCTTGCCGCTTCCCATGCTCCTACATACCGCACCTTGACATTCCGCATATTCCGGCCTAACCAGGTACTGGTGTCTATCTATTTCCCTGGTAGACACTCAAGTACAATTTTATCAGTACCAGCCCAGTCCAGCTTCTACTGACGTACTATTATATAGGTACCAGCCCAGCCCAGCATCCACCAACCACTACCTACCACCTGCCAGTATACCTGATACCAGGGTAAGAAGTACCGGTGGTCAATCTGAAACCAGAAAATAGGGGACGCCAGCAGGGCGGGCCCCTGTTCGGGAAAGCCTCATTTGTTGTACTTGTGGAGAGAGAGGGAGAGTCGCGCTTTCTCGGCGACACAACAACTCTTCAACAACACGCCAAAGTAGAGAGGTTAGAAACGGCAGAGGTTATGTCAGACGCAGCGGCCGCTTCGGGCGCTACCCCGCTGCCCCCGGGCTGGCTGCAGAAGTGCACGAAGGCGGGCGTGCGCGGCCAACTGGGGTGCCCGTACTCTCTGCGAGGAGGCGCCGCGTTGATTGATTGCCTGGTAATCAACACGGGAGTAGTGACACTGGGTGAGAGCCTCCGGCTGGTCGCAGCAGAGAGGCCTCACCGAACCCAAACTTGTGGATGTACCACGAATTAAGCTAAGACGCGGTGTTACAACGGGCATTCTCCGTCTTCTAACTGCCTCGGGCGCTACGGGGTCGTTATTTATTGAGAGCTCTGTTTCCAGCAACCGCAGTATACGCCAGGTATGTGTATGATACGAATATTTACACTCAAGGTAAGCACGCGCGTTTTGCACCCCTGTCGCCGTCGCCGCCGCCGCCGCCGCCGCCGTCGCCACCACCACGACCACCACCGCCACCGCCGCCCTTTGCAGTTTATGCAGCGTAAGGTGAAGATCGACGAGATCCAGCAGAAGCAGCAGGAGAGGCGGGAGACGTTAGAACGGGAGTTCACCTCCTCGTACTCAAAACGTCTCAAGGCGGGCAAGGCGAACGTGAAAGATCGGTAGTTTTTTTTTTCTCCTCTCGCGCGGTGCTGTTTTCCTTACCCGTTTTTTTTTTCTTGTTCGTGCTCTTTGTTCGTTAGTTTTCTTCGTGTTTAAAAAACAGTCGTGCTTTCATTCCCTTTAAGTAGCTTGCCCTCGAAGCGTGCGTGCGATTGTGAAGGGGCTGCGTAAGAACGGATTTTATTCGGTCGTCGAGGACGCAAATTCTCGTACGAAATTAACGTACTACCTGGTACTATATTATACGCCATCCGACCGTCCACCAGCGCACACAGTTGACAACGGTTAGGTTTTTTTTTTTTTTTGACGATAATGATTCCAGTGATTTGGCAAATTATCTGCCAATTTGGCGAAGTTTGTGGAAATTTGGAATCCGCCAACTTGGCAAAAAAAAATGCCCAAGCTTTTTTTTGGGTATTCCCCCAACCCTTTTATGTTGGCAATTTTGTGGAAATTTGGACTTGGCCGTTTTTTAGCAAGAATTGAAGATAAGAACTTGCCAAATCTTGCCAACTTGGGCAAGTTTTCACTGGTGTATCGTTGAAAACGACCCTCTGCCAAAATCCACCAGCTCGCGTTCCTAGCGAGAGGGAGGCATGCCCTATCCTACGACAGCCGTGCTTGTCTGTGCCCTATTGTGGTGGTTGCCCCCGAGCTCACGTCCGACGTGTGTTTTTTTCCTTTTTCCCCTCTTCTTCCTCACCCGTGTGGCCCCGCCGCGGAACTTAATACAGACTTGTCTGTCAACTAGACGAACTAAACCCAGCTCTCGTGGTTGTCGGGAGGAGGTCATTTGGGGGTTTCAACCCCGTCGCGGAGGCGGCGTACGAAGCGTGCATTAAAGACATAGCGGCGGGGGAGCGTTTAGCGGTGTCGAGGAGGAGGGGCGATGATGATGGAGGCATATCAGACACGGAGATGGCCGAGAGGTAAGTTGTGTATGTATTCACCGCCTCCAATCTCGGTCGAAAACCCGACCATGTTGTTGCGTGCTCCCTATGATAGGACGGCGTGCTGAGCCTTCTGGGGCTTCGAAGATGAAAACGTGTGATCCCGAGATAAAAAAACTCTGCTCACCCCGGCCTGGAAACCACCTATGGTTGTTTTTCGTCCGTTGATTTCTGCGTTGTATGTCACTCGAAATGGTTGTTTTTCGTCCGTTGATTTCTGCGCACAGCAGTCGCATCACCATGGCTGTGGCTTTTTTGGGTCCGCCGTGGGTTTTGATTGGTTTGCAGCCGCTTTTGAGAAACTAGCACTCACTCGTCGTCGTTTTGGTCGTTACACACGGATGCTTGAACACCTTTTGGGACTCAACTTGCCCCCGTTTAGGACTGCAGTCCCGTTTTGCGGACGAAACACTTGGAGTTAGTATCAAATTTAGGTACATGTAGAGTGCGGTGGGTGCTACAAGGCTGGGGAAGCAAAAGAGGGACGAAAAAGGCCTTTAAAAAAAGCCGGTTCCAGCATCCGCCACACGTCTCGCGACTCGTTTTTGCTGCCGGGTTTTCGAGGACGGCTGGCCCCCGTTCACTGCAGTACCGGCGACTGGACTGCACAAAAAGCACAAATACCGCTCAGAACTTGAAATCGTTCACCCTGTCAATCGAAAGTGAGAAGGCTTGACGAGCTACCGGGAAATATTAGACGCGTGTAACGATAAGGGTACGTAGCACTTTTTTTGGTGGAACTGTTTCTGTTTGTCGGGGGGACTCCTCGACTAAGAAGCTACCTGGCACCCACTATCTTTGGCATCCCATCTATTACTTGCTTACAGTATAGGCCCGCCATCAAGAAACCTCCGTAATCTGAACAAGCCTCAAAAATCTCATGGTGAAGCCATCCTGAGGTTTGACTATTATACTCGTACAGGATTCAGTGTAGCGCTCGCCGCTGAACACATTTCCGAAGTCCTATTTTCTTGTCGTCGTCCCTCACACGGTGAGCGTGGTGCCATTGTTTGGCTATTTCTTATCGGTCGGCCTATTACGGCTGGATAGCATTCGTTATATACCGTACAACACTTATCACACCAGGGTGATAAGATAACACACCCCCTCGGACGATTTTCCAAGCTGATGGGTTTCTCCACAACGGAGAGGGCGTACCGAGTACGGCCACCGATAGTAACTAGATATATATATATGCAACCTTCTCGACGAAATATTTCCAAGCCAACATTTTCGTTGTGTGTGCCCCCCCATTAAGGCATGTTTTGGAGGAAACCGGGTCTGAAATTTGCCCCGGGCGGTATGTTATCTTGCGTGTTATACGGATTACCTATGCGCACGCGTGCTACGAATGAGGGTACAGCAGTACGGTAGTGGTGTACCCACTTTAAGGCCGTCCGGTTTAAGGCTTTTCGGGTGGATAAATAATGCCAGGTAAATCGGCTTTTGTCACGATAAAAGAAAAAGTATTTGCAACTATTAATAGTACGGAGTTTTTTTTTTCAGTAGTAAAAGATGAGACCACCTGAATTATCTGTCCGGAGGCGGCCCTAAAGTGGGTACAGTAGTGGTCCCTCTATAGTGCCGGTGCCTATGTATGCGCCAGTCAACAATACCGGCACTATATAGCGGCAACCAACCGGCACTATATACTCCGCACATTACCACACCGGTGAATCCCTAATGTGCCACGTGATTCGACAGGCACTATACGTAGCGGGCAGCCGGCACTGCTGTAGAGGAACCAATACCGTATATATATCACTGCTGTTGTATCACGCTTTGGCCAATAGGGCATGCCTTATCGTTGGAATAGCGTTACGTGTTCACAATGTTTTTCGTGACGAGCAGGTAGGCTACACGGGACATGCATGGTTCATCGGCTTAAGCTTTAATTTTTTCCAAAAAAAAAGAAGCAGTTTTTGGGTGAGAGGTATACGAATAGTAGTTTGAACTCCTCAATAAGAGAGGACCCTCAGAAAGGAAAAAAAAAAGTCTGGGTGCAACTCTACCGTATCATGCACCTGACTATCGAAAATACTCCTTCGAGTTAAGAGTATGTTTTTCTTATAATCGTTTTTTTTTGGACGTGAGGTTTAAATATGTTTAAATATGTTTAAATATATATATATATATATGGATCTCCTCAACCTCTTCAGGCCTTAAGGACTACATTCCCTCCGTGGAGGCAAAACGCTTGAAAGTAGAGTCATATTTAAGTTTCTGCACGGTTCAACACCAAAAGAGTTGACCCTTTTAGAACCACAGTCCCGTTTTAGGGACAAACCACTCTAATTTCAAGTAGTTTGTCCCCAAAACAGGACTCTGCGGTACTAAAAGGGTCAAGTTAGCAGCATCGTAAAATATGCCTGGTAGGGTGCTATATACGTACCCCTTCCCCGTACCGCACCTGCCTGGTAGGGTGCTATATACGTACCCCTTCCCCGTGCCGCAGCAAGCGTCTGTCCGCACCTGAGTCTCGTTAGGGTCAGCAATCGTTTTGGGACCCAGCCAGGCACAGGATAGCGCCCAAAACAGTGATTTTGTATTCAGAACCAAATCATGGCGTGCGAAGATGGGAGGATACATGTTTTTTGGGTCTCATCACGGGTTCTATTTGCTGCTAATACCAGTCCGTCCCCAAATTGTAAGGTAGTTTCAATCATCTCTAAATGTCAGGCAGCTTGATATTGATATTTATTGTGAATTGATATGCATCACTATTGCTACTGTATGCCCCTCCCGATATAGTAGGTGGGATGCTTGCAGTATGGTACAGAAACCACCGCGGCTTAAATCTGCACACCCGCCCACGAACACTCGTACGTACGGCACGCTCTTAAGGTTGGGCGTGCGTTAGCCAGGCACTTGGGGAACGACCCCGCCCACAGACACTGCACGCACGACACGCACGACACGCTCTTCCGTTTTGACGGTTTGGGCGTGCGTTAGCTAGGCACTTAGAAAACGACCCCGCCCACAGACGCTACACGTACGGCACCGCGTTTTTTTTTTATTTTCAGGCGTGCGTCAGTTCAGGCACCTCAGCAAACGGTTCGAAGCATTTTTTTCTCCTTAGGCTTGTGTTGACGGCTGCGTGCACTGCATGCACCCCACCCCTTTTCCTTTCACGCCTCCTCTGCAGACTTGGGAGGCATGCGCGCCACGCTCGACGATGACACGGCATCGGATGGATGCTTGGGAGAACCTTTCTTTGGGTCTGCTTGGTGGGGGCGCCACGCGTTTTGCTTGCACCTGGTGCTTCGAGCCGGATGCTTGGAGGGTTTATTGGGCTGCGCTCGGTGGGCGTGCTTGCGCTTGCACCTCGTGTACTAAACCGGGTGCTTGGAAGGTTCCTTGGGCTATATACTTGTTGGGCGCACTTGCGCTTGCACCTGGTCTACTGAGCCGGATGTTTGGATGATTTCTCGGACAAGACTGTACAGTGGGTGCGCCGTGCTTACACCTGGTACACTTGGGTACCCGCCAGGGCAGGCAGCTGTGCCAACGGATGCTTATATCCTGACCAAATCAACCAATCAAATGTCTTGAGCGTTCGAGGATCACGGTGGTTACGGAACGCGATGCCAGCATTAATCTTCCGGCCATGAAAAACCAAGTAAATTTGCTTCATCTTTTTATGAGCCACGCTACCATGCTACCGTAGAAGGGGTTACTGTTGTACTTTTGGCCCCCAACATTTTCTGACTGGCGGGGCTCTTGACCTATCAAAACTCAACCAATGTATCGCAGAGGAGGGTTCTTTTATTCTTTTGGCCCCCAACATTTTCTAACTGACGGGGCTATAAACCTATCAACACTCAGCCATGCTACTGTTAAGGTCTTAGTCCGTTGGGCTAAAGGTAAATGGTTAACCAATCGCCCACCCAATCTAAGCCTCATAACACTCTCCCCCCCTGGAACGGACCGGATATACGGGTCGACGCGTGACACCAACACGCGGTTCCAATTTCTGGGGATCCAGAAGTATTTTTTCAGATTCTTGACATGAGGAAATTCACTTTTCTTTAAAAAGCGATTTCATGGTGGACGTGAGATTCGAACTCACGACCAACGACCCATGTTCTGCCGTCGTCGCCATTTGTTAAGGTCTTAGTCCGTTGGGCTAAAGGTAAAAGGTTAACCAATCGCCTACCCAATCTAAGCCTCATAACACTACCGTAGAGGGGCGTACTTTTGTGCTTTCGGCCCCCAACGTTTTCTGACTGACGGGGCTCTTAACCTATAATAATACTCGACCATGCTACCGTAGAGGGGGGGTGTACTCGATAGGAGAGATGTACTCGATCTCATGCATGGCCGTAGTCGTATGACCATAGACCCTCGCATCCCTACAATGCCGGGACGGAGCATGTCGGGTTTTCACCGACCAGGCAGACATTGCTTGCACCAAGCGCGAAAACGCCGTGAGGTGTCCGGCGAGTCGCATGAAGGGTGAGCTGCATCCTACTAAGAACCGCTTGTGAGGCGGACTTGCATATGGATGACAGCCTCAATGAGTTAGTTTAATTTCCGGTGTAGCCACTTCCAGAGACAGCAATGGGGAGTACTATGTAACTGCCTCTTGGGTGCCTTACCTTGAACACTACGTGAAACGATCAATGCCTTTGTGCAGAGTAAAGGTTCTTTACTTCGCACAAATGATCTCACTCGACGACCAGCTGTGGGCGACCAAAAAAAAAAAAAAAAAAAAAAAAACGGTACCCTGGATGTCTAGCTCGCGTATAATGGGGGGGGGGGGTAATTTTGTACTCTTGCCCCTCAACATTTTCTGACTGACGGGGATTTAAACCTGTTGAGAGTCGACTAAGGAATTACACCAATATATTTGCAATCCCATTTTGCTAATGTACCAATCCGGCCGGGACAAGTCGATAAGGTTGTATTTGGGATATGTGTATTTTGTATGAGGAAGTATCTCATTCGTCGTCGCGAATTCTGACAACCCTCCGCGTTTCGCATTCGTCGTGACGAATTCTGAAAAACACTCCGCGCACGTACAGTAGCTCTTCGTATCTTACCACAGCCAAGGGAGGGTGCCCTGAGATTGGTAGATTGGTTCAATCGTCACAACTCATGGACTTCCCAAAACAAGTTGATTTGCCACCCGCTGTCAGAACTCGTGAAACTCCCACAGTAAGTTAATTTGCCAACGATTGTTAGCACGCGTACGTAGAATTCCAAAACAACTCGATTGCCAGCAACGGCTGGTAGGTAGCGATACGAGTTGCACTGCTGTTGTTGGCAAGCGAATTTTTTTTTTATATATTACTGGCGCTCCCGCCGTGGCGAAACAAACGAAGCATATTAATGGTGACTCTTTGCAGGTCCGAGTGGAGCCCGTTGTACCTACACCCTGAAGAAAACAAAATAATTCAGATCTTGGAGGCCATGTGGCACGCTTAATGCTTCAGGCGCATTCTTTTGTTTTTTTGCCGGATTGTCATCGACATCACACCGCTCGTCGGCGCGCGTTTTTTTATTGGTTTCAGAATGTACCTGATTTTGGCATTTGCCCTTTATTTTTCGTTCATCCTCAAGAATGTGCAAAAGGCAGCATAAGCCTCAACGTTGATCACTCATAAATATCCCCCTTTCGAAAGCAGAAAACCAAAGGGAAACTGAACCGAAAGGAAAATCTACTGCTGTAAGCACGTATTACGGGGGTCCATAGTTAACGGGACCAAATTCTGCGAGTAAAAATAGGCAAATATATAGGTTTTTATGTATACCATAGGTTCTATTAACTATGGACCCCCGTAATAGTTATTAATAGTGATGCTGCGTTTGCGGTTCATCCGACAACGTTCGACGCGAGTCGACGAGTAGAGAAAGGGCTGCAGTCTTCTCGCGATGAAAATGCACGGCACGCACCGTATCACAGTGGGGAGGGGGGGGGGTAAGAACCTTTTTGGTGACCCCGGATCTGAGTTACTACGTACTACAGCAGTAGGATGGAGAGAGAAAAGAAGGGCGAAGCTACTATTACGGGGGGGGGGTACCATAATAAATGAGATCTACGGTACACGCAAGAACCTCTATATTTCGCAATTTTTACTAACAATATTTGGTCCTATTTACTAAGGTCCCCCGTAATAAATGGGATGGAGAAAAGAAAGAAAGAAAAAAAAGATGCTGTAACATGAGCTTCTCACCTTTCATCACTCACGAACAATCCCCGAAATGCTTGTCCTGCTGCTGCTATTGGTATTTTTATGTGCGTACGAGTGGAGCGAGTTGCCAATCAATGTACATCACCGACCTCCTTGTCGTATAAGATAGGGGGCCCTTCTAGGATTCGTGAACCCGGAGATCTGAAGCTCCCCCGGAGAAGAGACCCGAACCGAATCGTCGGACAGAACCCCCCCCCCCCCCCCCCCCAAGAAATTAGACGTTTGTTTCGTTCATTGTTTTTGTTGTCTTGAAGATATAGGGGGCTCCTTTTGAGACGCGTGAAGCCCGAGGTCCGAACCGTCCGACCGATAATCTCCGAAAAGCATGTAAGACGGCACAACGTACCAGGTATTCCGTTTGTTCAGGATATTTTTGTTGCCAAAAACACTACTGCTGTAGGATTATATACATGCCTTCCGCCAGAGCGCTGAAAGTTGACGACATTTCTTGTTTTAAGAAGGCCCACACCAGCGCGAGTTCCTATCAACAGCGAGAGCTATATGATACCCAACCAAGTGATATACTTCGTATGGTACTCAATCTTTCGTGGTTTTCTACCGACGGGGGTAGTTTATGTCGATCTGTTCGGCTGCGAAGGGGCGAGACTTGCTCCACTCTGTTCGGCTGCTGTGCGGTGTGTTCGTTGCTACCAAGAAGTTGACAGTGCGATGGCATAGAGAGCAGTAGTCAGTGCCCCGTCACCGGTGCAACTTGTTTTACGGACAGAAATCCACCTCTTCTCTTGCACCTTCTGCAGTTTTATTTACCAGCAGCGAACACAGCACACTCTTGAGAGATTTAACAAGATGTATGCTCCCAACACTAATGATACGAACCCAAAATTGCGGTACAGTTCCCAAACCATCGTACCAAGGGCTGAAGTCTTCTCGCGAGAAAAATGCAAAAGGCACGAACGGGAGGGGGCACGGGGGGGGGGGGGGGGGGGAGAGCTTGCTATGTGGCCCCGGGTCTGAGATACGACTACTACTACCTGGAGGGAGAGAATAAAAAGAAGGCCGAGTAAAGCAAGAAAAGGGAAGAAAAGCGAAAAAAAAAAAAAAATGCATGAAGCAGTATAGGGGAGATAGCTGCCCGTGGTCTTCTGACCTTCATGGGCAGGGCTGAAAAGGCGGGCAGTGTCTCATGTAGAAAACCTGGTCTGAGCAAAGGCCACGGTAGGGGTGTGGCGCCTTGTACGGGTAGTGTCGTATTGTTTTCTGAGCGCCTCACGTATAAGGCGCTCAATCTCACCCGTAATTTGACTTCGAAGGACGTTTGTTGGCGAAACCCGACCAACATTGACATGATAGTAAGTCGTCTGTGAAACCCCGATTCGCATTCGAGAACGTTCTGCGCATACAACAAGTGCTTTGGTAGCCACGCAACGATAGGGGATGGAGGCGGAGGGGGAGGGGGGGGGGGGGTGTACTCGATAGGAGAGATGTACTCGATCTCATGCATGGCTGTAGTCGTATGACCATAGACCCTCGCATCCCTACAATGCCGGGACGGAGCATGTCGGGTTTTCAACGACCAGGCAGACACTGCTTGCACCAAGCGCGAAGCGCCGTGAGTTGTCCGGCGAGTCGCATGAAGGGTGAGCTGCATCCTACTAAGAACCGCCTGTGAGGCGGACTTGCATATGGATGACAGCTTCAATGAGTTAGTGGGGGGGGGGGGTACTCGATATCATGCATGGCCGTAGACGTATGACCATAGACCCTCGCATCCCTACAATGCCAGGACGGAGCACGTCGGGTTTTCACCAACCAGGCAGACATTGCTTGCGCCAAGCGCGAAGCGCCGTGAGGTGTCGGGGCGAGTTGCATGAAGGGTGAGCTGCATCCTATTAATACTAAGAACCGCTTTAGAGGCGGATTTTCTTGCCTATGGATGACATCATCAATGAATTGATTAAATTTCTGATGTGGCCACTTCCAGAGACAGCCATGGGCTTACCATGTAACTGCCTCATGGGTGCCTCACCGTATACGCACCACGTGATACGATCATCCCCTTTGTGCGAAGTAATGCTTCTCTCCGCCCAAAAACGATCTAACTTGACCGTCAGCCGTGGCAACCGCAAAAACAAAAAACAAAACAAAAACGGTACCCTCGGTTGTCTAGCTCACGCAGTGAGAAGCGTGTTTCACAGCGTCGTCACCAACCGACGCCAACCCAACCTATATATATATATACCAGGTATAAAATATAGGGGCGGTAGGGGGGATTCTTGAGACCAGACGTTTCTGGCTTTGATGGGGGCTCTTCAGCTGATGGGCTACCCAAACTATTTGCAAACCAGTTTGTCTGTGGTGCAATGATATCGTAGGGGTTGGGCACTTTTCGAGTAAGCCAATTAGCCATTGAGACGGATAGGGCGCGGGGGGGGGTACTTGATATCATGGACAAGGGGGGGGGATGGGCAATCGTTTCCACCTGATGGGGGCTCCTAAGCTGGTGAAGTATTCCCAAACTATTTGCAAACCCGTTTGTTTTGTGATGCAACGATATCGGAGGGGTTGAGCTCTCCACGAGTAAGTCAGCTGGCTTTTGTGACACGTCGACCCGTACATATATCCGGCCGACCTGACTATCTCGCCGCTCGTTTTTGCATCTATACGTACAACAGTACTATTAAAACCAGGTAAAGATATGTTTACCTGGTATGTTGTAGCTATCAATAGGCCATGGGATAGCTCGTCGGGTTTCTTTCAGCGTACGCTTTGGCCGGTATTCCAAGAAATGCTTGATCTTTAGAACAGAAGCTGATTGATTACTGTACTCCCGGACAGATTGGTACACAATGTTTCCCACAAGCCAGGCGACGTATACGTACTCCTATGATGGCGCCCCTCAAGTTACGTATGTGGGAGCTTCACGAACTTTAGGTGCATACCCCTGACGTATCATGCGGCTAGGTTACATATCAATCAAGCTCTTCGTGCGAAGAATAGAAGAACCTCCTAAGGAAACTCATACCGTTGGTTGGTACTACCCTATCTATACTGCCTGCCTTAGTAGTAGCATGTTGACTCTTGGATCGGTGCAGTACAGTGTTAATATTATACTTGGAATAATAAATGTGGGGGTGGAGGATTAACGAGGGGTAGGGTAAAAGGTTCGCCGAGGGAGCAAGCCGCGCGTGCTCCGTAAGGGGTGTGTACTACGATATAACACAGAGTAGTTTTTTACAGCGCATATCGAAGGTGGAATATTTCTACAAGCCCGGCAGCGCACAAGCAGTATTGTTTACAGTAGAACCCCGCTGGTCAATTTGGCCTGCATCAAGGCCACAGGGAGGGTGAGTAAAAGGAACAGCAGACAGCACCGGGGCCGCCCACACGTGCCCCTACCCCCGCCTGTAGCACAGGCCTGGACCAACGCTGATTGGCAGGGCGGGGAGGATGTAGAGCAGCCGATATGGTAAATGGTCATGTTGGCACTTTGGTATGCATCAAAATTATATAATAACTATGCAATCAGTATCAAGATTTGTATGAGTATGTGAGTCAGTGTGAATACACAGCGGTTGGAACCTTGACGAGGAGTTGGATAAAAGAGGGTTAGCCAAGGGGGGAAAAGGTACAAATAGGAGCCTTTAAGAAGGGAAAACGGGACATTTGTTGCTTCAGAGTGATAGAAGAGGAACCACTACATACAGTACACTGCGGAATGGAACATGTTCATATATACGATACATTGTCGGAGGGCAAAAATTATAATAAACACACACTATTTCACAAGTAAGGAACAAATAAGTTTTTTCACCTATTTCGTGTTTCAAAGAGAAGAAAGAGTGCTTACGCACTCGTCATTTCGTCGGTCCATTAGCAAGCAAGTGCTTATCTTTCACCAATTTCGTGCTCGAGAGAGAAGAAAGGGTGCTTGTGCTTACGTACTCGTCATCTCTTTGATCCATCAGCAAGCAAGCGCTTCTCTTTCATCAGTTTGGCCTTCGAAAGAGAGAAGAAAGAGTGCTCACTCGTCTTCTCGTTGGCCCATTAGCAGGCAAGTTAGTGCTTCTCTTCTTCTATCTCCCGCCGTGTGCAGGAGGTCGCGGTGGGTCTGCGTCACAAGGCGTCGGTACCGTAGTGCCTCGTGCACACGCCCGGTACATACACAGCTCTTGCGTTGCCACGGAAGGACCCGCCCTACAGCGATTAGGGTAAAGGATGCGCACAGGATATTAATCCATCTCACGCGATATTATTTAGCATGGCCGCGGCCGATTCAGGTCATAAGAAGTCGCCATGTACAGCCTCGAGCACAACACCGGGTACTTGCATACAAAAGTACTGCTGTGTGTAGCTCCAAAGATACCAGGAAGAGCCACGTTGCGCGATTGCGGCAATGTGCTCACGACAGCGTGTTTCCATCGCGCGAACGACGTCAGTCACGAGACATTTCGCAAAATATGTACGTACGTACACGTCGCTGTTGTTTTTAGTTTTTACCTACGTACGGTTCACATAAATATAGGAAATTGAAATGCCATATGTATTCTAAATATGTGCCGTATCTAAAATCTCGGACACACCATCGACCCCCACTCGATCATCTACTCAGTGGGGAAGACATCGAGTGTGAGGATTTATTCCTTGGAGATGTAATCGGCCAGTGTGTAATGAGTGTGTCAATTTTTTCATGAGGGGGAACACAATTTTGGTATTTTTTCGTCACCTGGATATGTTTGATTGGTAGATGAGCATAACCAAACGTTACCCTTCCAGATTAGATTGGTGAACCGTCGGTTGGGAGGAGTCAGCATAAATATTCTTCAGGAGGCTTGTACTACTGGTGGTCTATTTTCGTCAAGTGTTCAGGCATCTTCCATGTCCGTCTGAAATCAATGGGATTCTAGATTCTCCTCAACACGTGGGTGGTGCGATTGGAACAAGTGCAATGCACACATTGTCATGTGGCAAATGGGATGCAACTATTGTTGTTCGATACACGCCTGCACTGCTCCGATGATGCGTGCTACCACAGAGGTACTTTTTCGCCGAAGCATCTGCGGTTGGTGGGGCTTCTCAACCGATTGATGAGGAAACTACACCGACTAATGAGGAACTACATACCCAATGTCACTGGGAATACGATATTGACCTACTGCTGAATGTAGGTCGTGGGACTGCTCATCGGCTTAGGCGTACACTTTTTGTTAAAAAATCCTTTTTTGGGTGATAACATACGTAACCCTCCCCGAATGAGGAGCCTAAGAAAATTCTCAGAAATCTTCAGGCGCACCTCTACTACTATTAGCATGCTCCCCACGGGAACGTGTACCCGGTTTACTTTAGCATCGATGCGTGCCACGTGCAACCATTTTTTTTTCAAAAGAATTTTCCGAGATTCCTCGCTTTAGGAGTTTTTCATCATACCCAAAAAAACTGTCGGTACGAGAAATAATGAAAACACCTAAAAGCCGATGAGCGATCGATCCCATGGGCTACGTACCGTAGTACAGCAGTAGGTCGGTCTGTAGTGAAAACGATTGAGAAAACAAACGATGTTGGGCAGTTCCTGAGTTGAGGAGCCCCATCAGTCTACAAACGTTTTCGCCTCATAAGGCAAAAAAGTGCTATGATAGTCAACAGGTACCTCTATCGTAGAACGCGTCCGTATTTTTTTCTTGTAGCAAGCCGCGCTTGTTGGGCGAGGCATGCTTCGAAGTGCACAGCAGTCCCTCGAACGCGGAGGAGCCTCATAAAAATTTGGTGGTACCCCACCTACATCGCAGCACGCATCGAGGGCGTGTGGTTTTCACGCCCGAGATTTTGCACACCTGGCGGACAGATCATGATCTAGATCATCTGTTGTTAATAATAGTTATTCACCTACTTGCCGTTGTGACAGGTTGTGCAGGATCTGTCTGTATGATAATACGAGCGAGCACAGATTCAACCCAGCAGGAAAATATGTGATAGTTGTACATCATGCCGAATACCCGGGTCCCACCCGGCAACATGTCATGAGCTAGATTATAGACAAACAGGGATCTATCTACCTTGAATGATCTACCGCTGTAGTATCTCTCCATTCCTTCAACACCCTTCTTCCGTCTAATTCATATAATTCCCTTCTCAGTGTCTGTGTGCTAATCCCACGCCATGAGCAGCACATCTCCTTCCTCTTCCCTCCTCCTTTCAAACACTTAACGGTCTCGCAAACTCGCTTTGGTGGTGTACTCGACGTGAGATGGCGGCCTGAGAGGTCACTTGAGATGATGTAAAAGACGTTCCGTGCAGATCCTTTTCTTGGCCACGGACCCCCCATTTTTTCCTGCGAGCACCCTTGTCGCCACAGTAGCCGGTCGATAAATCTGCTGGTTCCTCCCAAGACGCCCACACGTTTCCACCGCAATGGTGACAAATTTGTGACTGCGCTCGTCAGAGGATACATGACCAAGTTGGGCGTAGTGGCTGCGCTTCCGCGCCCCAGAAATGGATGCGGCTGTGATCCATCTCGGTTCAGCACTTCCGGCACTCAGGTGAACCTCCGCTCGGGGGTCTGCACACTTGACGTCGATGAGTGTGCTTTTGTGTTGGAAATCCGATGCCGTCGTGTCTCGGAGGCCGCCCCTCTCGATAACAGTGTCTTTCCGGAGGTGCCTCTCGGGGTTAAAGGGCGCACCGCTTTCCACTTGGTAGCGGAATTACACTCGCTTCAGGAAGTGGGAGGTCGCGTGGGCCAACGGCTGGTACTGGTTTACCTGCGCGCCTGCGCAGTGACACAAACACGCATGTCGCGTGTTGGCGTCCGCTGCACCACAGGCGGGACACGTCGCCGCTAGGTGCTCCTCGATCCCCAGGTATCACAAAACCTGCGTGCAGGAACTCCAGAGCTGGTTTGACGCGCGAAGCGTCCATCGTCCTCGCTCGTCACCACGCGGCAGCTCCTTGTCCTGACTGGCTCCATTGCCTGATCTATGCGCAATCGCTGGTCTCGCTCTCCCTGAAAGGGCCGTCCTCCTCCGACGGGCCCTCATCGGTAGGCACTTCGTCCGGAGGTGTGACGCAGCGGTCGTGGCGCATTCGGCTGACCTGCTTTCCGAGTTTTTGCTGGGGTTTGTGGGACTTGATGGTCTCAGCGTCGTGTGCCGCCGACACCTTTCTACTCGAATTCCCGGCTGCGCTTACCTCCTAACGACGGAATGCCCTGTCCCTCCAGCCCGTTGGAACTACCTGGCCCATGTCCTCTTCTGTGATCACACCGTCATCTTGAAGACCTCTCACTCACTCCCATATACTATTGCGGGGGACCATATTAAATAGGACTAAATATTGCTATTACGGGGGTTCATAGTTAACGGGACCAAATTTTGTTAGTAAAAATAGGCAAATATATAGGTTTTTATGTATGCCATGGGTCCTATTAACTATGGACCCCCCGTAATAGTAAATATAGGTAAATATATAGGTTTTCGTGTGTACCGTAGGTCCTATTTACTAGGCCCTCCGTAATGGTCACGAGTTATGATTCTGATAGTTTCGTCCGGACTTTCTCCCCCAGGCTGCTCGAGATGTCAGGCAGAACTTCGGGTTGTCCTGTGCCATCAAGCTCCCTACCGATGCGGACATATTTCTCGCTTCTACCGACGACATTCCCCATCGGCCGGCTCCCATTGACAAGGCTGGTCCGCCATGCACCCCTCCTCGAAGAACCACGGTTTCTCTGCCGTCCCAGGAAGCTCGGGCAGGTTTTTGAGCATCCACATTGCGCCATTACCTGCCCGTGGACAAGATTCGAGTCCGTACTTGCTCGACATACGCCGTCCGATGCACCATAACACCGATGGATGTTTTTGTTTACAGCTCGTTTATCCGGCATTCGCGGCAGCACCCGCGCGAGATTTTCCGCCCCCCCGTCTCGCACAATCCATATGGCGCTCTCTGTCGCAAACCTCGCCAGTGCCAACGGGTACCCCAACCACCTTCATCCCTCCCCCGTCCGCGATGCTCACACCAACCGCGACCCAAAGTGACATATCTTTCGGCCTGGGCACGTGGCCCTTGGGGGTCAAGGCAACCGTCTTGCCCGGGTCGAGGTGTATGCCCCGCGCTGTCAACTCTCGCTCGAAGAAGGGCACCACTCCCACCGTCCCGGATGTTATCTTCGTGGGCAGCGATAGTGATGTCGTCGAAGTAGGCATAGGCTTCGATCCCCTGTGCATCGTATTCCTCACGAACCCTCAAAAGCACCGGCCGCAGCGACAGACAGAACAGAGCCGGTCGCATAGCGTCTTCTTGTACCCCACGGGAGCATTCGAGCTTAGTCTGTTTTCTCGAGTCCGTCTGGAAGAACACTGAGAATTTGCCGCTCCGCCTTCTTCTTCACCGACGTCTTGTACTTGTTCTGCCCACATCGGTGCGTACGAGGAAGGGCCTATCACTATAGCACTTGGCGACGAAACTCGTGTAAGCGCCGGCGTGCAAGCGGCCACCTGTTCGAGCATGTGCTTCTGCAGGACCGAATTGAACGTGTTAGACGCGTCCGTTTGGATCATCTAATTGCCTGCCTCATGGTGTATTCGGGCTCGTAACGCTGCAGGCTCCCTCTCCAGACACCCCAACCCCATCCTGCCTTGCTTCGAGGTTAACCTTCTCCAAACGCGATCTCTATTTCCTCATATTGATTGCCGCCACGAGGCATCTCCCCGTCATTCTCACACGAACCTGGCAGTAGATCCCTCCCAGGGCCGTGACATTTGACTGCAGGAAGAGCTTTCGAAAATCCGGCGCGAAGGCGTCAGGTTCATCCACAACCCTCCACAGGAAGGCTTCGATGCCGGCGCCGCAGTGTACTTGGCCGAGTTGGGTCCTGCTGATGGATTGTAGGTGCGAAGGACGCAAACCGTCACTCTCCGCTCCTGATAGTGCGCTCCGAGAGTAGATGGCCTCGAAGGCCACCTGAGAGATAAGCTCTCCTTCTGGGCGCCAACTTGGGGCCACTCCCTTCCTTTGGTCGGTCACACTCGCCGCTCTAGCTGCCGGTGCTGCTTCCTGGACGGAGTTATGTCATTCTTCCAGGAATTTCGCCCTTCTCTATGATGTATTGTCCCAAGTTTCCTCGTTGCCGGATGCCCGCGATTCCTCGAGAAGACCCCGAGCTGCTGGTGTTGCCCTCTTTTGGTGCCGGCACGCTGACGTGACGTAGTCCTCCCGAACTTTCCCGCGTCCGTTGCTTCGTGGACTGGTCCCCAGAGTTGTGCCGCAATGCCTTCGGTGCACTCTATAAGACATGGGGGAATCAAAGTCAGGTGCCGGCGTTCGGCAGGCTTAAACCTCGCTGTCCGAGTCATTTCGCCAGTCCTGAGAATGCCGCAGGGCTGGGAGGGTTTACCATTATGATAGCTTGAGCGCCCGCAAGCGCGAATTCGGTGTGTTGGGGCCGCTCGGCCGGTGCGCCCCCAAAAGCGTGGTTGCCGAGATCGAACGAGCGGGGTGGTGCTGTAAACTTAGCGTGGTTAATTCCCAGCTTCGGCTGCACTTTGACGACGGTGGTGCACCGCAATGTGGAAGTCATTCACGGATACTCTTGTCTAGCGGCTCTGCAGTACCACCCTCAAACTATCGTGGGTCCCAGGGGTAGTGAAGCCTTCTTCGCGATACCCCTCGTCGTCCTCTTCGAGGCCTACCTCTTAGGGAGGCGGCCGCATCGCGAATACCGGGGTCGGCCTGTACAGCGGTATCTAGGGTATCCTGTCTCCCATGGCGTGCCCCTTTCACCAGCGTTCGCTGCAGAATAGCGATGCCTTTGCCCCCCTTCGCGCCCCACCACTCCTGACTTCCACCCGCACGCATCTCGGGTGGATGACGTGGTTTCCGTCCCGGCAAGGTACGAGCCTCACCACGCGGGGTCCCTGCTTAGCTGCTGCGGTGCAAACCGCGCACGTGATGCGTTCATGATTCCCGCCGAGGGAAAAGCGCGCCGCCGCGCCCTTCCCTCCTGAGCCTCTGCAAGCCCTCCACGTACCCTGTCCACGTGGTGACTCCTTCTCCGGCTGGTTAAACCCGTCGCCTTCCCCTGCGGGGACTCTCCCCTGGCGTCCTCGTCTTTGCGGCCCTCGGCTTCCGGTTGATGGGGATAGAGCGCTGCCCCCCGCCCCCGTGCTGCGTTCCCCGCCCCTGCCGATACCTCTGCCGGCGCTGGCAGCTCGTGGCCCTCGCCCTCGCCCAGGTGGCTTGCCTCGCCTCCCTTCTCAGTCCCCCCCCCCCCCCCCCCCCCGCATTCCCGTCCGACGCAGACGTCATAGCTTCCGGTAATGCCGAGGCGGTCCCTAGCCGCGCCAAGGTAACCCCTGCACTCTGTAAATGGTGCAGCTGCACCTCCCCCACATCTCCGACTCTTCACTACCCGTCCGTGCTCCCCCTTAACGTACAAAATATGAAGACAAGTTTCAGCGAAGAGCACACGTCGCCCGTCGCGGTCGTTCGCACCCTTTATACTCACTACTCTTCAATCAACAGCACACGAACACTCGTAGTAAGTACCCCGCCCAGGACCCCAGCCCGAGGGAAACAGCAAAAACGCAGCCCCCCCCCGTTCACGGAGAGGATACAACACAAGCCTAGACGCGCATAAGAGTACTTTGCTGCTGTATCTATTGATAGCGGGTTGGGTCAACGATACTATTGGGGGGGCTTTATACCTCGAACCCTACTCGCAGTGAATGGCGGGACGTGAGGACTCTGTGATGTCTCTGTGTTGTGGGGATTTCTATAAATATGACAAATCAATTCTTGTCGTATCCAGTGCGATGAAATGGCATTGCATTGTATACTCCTCTTCTTCCTGCATAACAAGGTACAGTAGTAGTATTAATATCTCTGTGTCGTCGTTGTGTGACTACATGCAGAGCTTGCATCTCTAGGATTGAATAATCGGCACGGACACTGGTCGTGCTGGATGCTCAGACTCGCTCATAATTTTATTTGAGCCAATCAAATAATGATCTATAACGAACGATACGCAATGAAAGTAAATCATCAGTAAAGCAATGCCACGAAATAAATTGGTTGACTACTCGTATACTGCTGTACCAGGGTATAGAACATGAGAACGCAGCCGGTGTGTGTTCTTCACATTAAACCGTTTTTTCTACCCGTCGACACCCAGCACAACAACCAGTGTCCGTGCCGATTCTTCTATCCTATATAGAGCACAGAGAGAGACAAAAGTTCTGCGGTCACAAAACTACGCCACAGAGTACGTCGGTAGAACGAGAGCACCCATCCCATCCATGGATCAAGCACACAAACGCTCCGCTCCTCCGCCCAGCTCGTTCGTCAAGATTTTTTACTGGTGCTATACGTATCGTATGCGTATATCAGGCATATCATACGAATGAATGCATATCAGGCATATGTGTAAGATACCAGGTACCAGGTACCTGGTACCAGGTACCAGGTATGATATATGAGATTTGGGAGCCTCTGCCTGAGCCTCTTGTGTGCACAAAATTCGCTTGACGGGCGGCCGTCAAGAAGATTTTCTGTTTTAAATTGGTATAAAAACATGTCTTCAGAGATATTGACGGGTCAAAACTAGACCATCAGCCGTCAACCAATTTTTTTTTCTGCCCGGTAAATTCTCAATTTCACTATTATATTAGAGAATGTCTATTGGCCAGTATTTGAATTCTAGATCACCCATTGGCTTGTGGAACATTCCACCTGAATTTTGATTTTTGAGCTTCTTTTTTCTTTTCGTGTTTCCCGTGGTAGATTACGTTGATCTCAACCCATATCAGCCCAGTGGCCTCAGTAATCAACATCATAAGCAATAAGCAAGCTTGGAGCCAAAGGCTCAAGTCGCCCAGCCAAGCGCTCCGCCTTATTCACGTCGTTTCCGCCTCGCAGTGTCGTGGTTGACCGACCCTCATGGCGATGGATGGAGCAAGGGAGAGCTTGGTGTCCCTGGCAGGCAACGAGCGCGGAGGGGTGATTCAAGGGTTCACCCCAATCCACAGCCATGTCCAGCTCTATCTGGTCCAGATTATCCTCATTGTGGTCATGTGCTTCGTGCTGGGACAACTGGTCAAGAAGTGGCAGCAGCCGCGCGTTATCGCCGAGGTGGGTTGGTCAGTGCGGGCGGGATGCTATGCACAACTTTGCACAGCCTCTAGGATTTAGCAAGCAAGTTCCACTGCTGTACGTAAGAGATGCATGCCCTGCTGCCAGCAGGTGTATTTTGAGGTCAGGGATTGTACTTGTACATATATGCAGGCAGCACTCACTATGTATACAAGCAACTGCTGTAAACACTGCACAGCCAGGTCTAGACGAACTGTCTAGACGAACTGCTGCTGTGTGTACTGAAATTAGAGTGAAGCTCCATCTTTTTTCAGCAGTGCAACTTCACGATGTGTATGTACATTCAGCAGCAGTGCAAGTACCTCGCTGTCATTAGTTGCGTTTAACGGTTCGATGTACATACGCTACGTACTCTTACCTGCCTACAGACAGCAGTATTACATACGCGCTGTAGTCGATCCTCATCATGTAGCAGTGATCGAGACGTACGCTAGATGTCCCTGCCAGCGCTTGATAGAATGGTCACGGAATCGCCCCTCTTTAGCAAGGTATAGTAGTCCAGCAGTACCGACCCTCCATTAATATAATAATAAGAAACCGGGATCCCCACGGGCTGGATTTCTTATTTGAGAAAGGGTGTGTTCCACACTAAATTCAGTATGACCGCTGATGAATTTCTTATTTATCCGGCAATCTAAAGGCTGAACTTCCTGTTGGGCTCGTTTTGAGGGGCCGGTATTGAAGTTTCTTTTTTTATGTACGGTAAGTGTGATGCGCTTCGAGTGTCTGTCTATCGTGTCAGCTCCAGCTTGCTTGCTGAGTGATCGCAAAAGGAATAAGCCCACGAGTGATAATACCAGGTACCTGGTATGTGCCATCGCGTGACGGACGTATTCGCTCGTTTCGTTTTTGAGATGTTCGAGAGCAAAAAATAAGAAAAAAAAGTGTTCGAGACGGCTGCATCCCAAAGTTGCAGTAGGAAGGAACAGCGGCAGCAGAAGCAGCAGCAGCAGTTCATCAGCTCTTTCGCAGTTGCACCCTACAACTGAGAGGCAAAGAAAGGTCGTCGCCCGTTCAAGCTATATAGCGCGAGCCCCACTCTTGCCTACGACGTATTTTGAATGGCTTGCGTTTTTTTTTTTACGGTGCCTCTCGTCTGCGGTACAACAGCAAGTGCGATGTAGGTCGTGTTCGTCCACCGCGCACGCAAGAATAATTGCCTGGCTCTGGCTGCTGGTGCCTCGTATCATACAACATGTGAACTGCTGTGAATCGCCTCGCTTATAGTGATTTGCAGGGCCGATTCGTTTTCTGCGTTTTTTTTATCGCTTTCACCACCATTCAGCTGCAATAACAATCAGCTCAGCTTGTATCACAATTGGCGAAAAAGTATTAGTGCTACGTACTGGTAATACCTGAATGTCAATTTACTGGTCTATCGTAAAAATATGAGTATGCTCGTACGAGTCTAATGTTTTTGCAATATTGATGATGTCTGTTGTTGGTGGTTGTTGTTGCTGTTGCTTCTGAGCGGCGTAGGCAGAGGGCAGTCTGTGTTTCTTTCTTCGGGCGAGGCCCAAATTCTTGTTGTTAATATATATTCTTATTGTGTGAGGCAGCTATTAATATTAATAGCTTGTATCGTGTTGTTTGTTTTGTGTTATTGATTCACTTTGTTCTTTCTACGACCCAATGACAGCGACATCACACCTGACCAAGTGCCCGCAAGTCTCTTTTCTTTTACTGCATTATAAAGCAGTATCTCTGCTGCGTCATTGTTTGGTGACCAGAACTTGTATCTCTCTTATTAATATGAAAGATTCGGCACGGACACTGGGTGCGCCGGATGTCGACGGTTAGAAATGCAGAATACCGTAACCACTTCATGTGCAGAACAACACGCACACTGCCGTTTCTTCGTATGATGTTATATAGATATCCCATGATGTACCAACCAAAGGCACATGTGAAGAACACACAGAGAAAATAGAAACTACTGCTGCTGTACTCCTTGGTCACAGCCCTGTGAAATGAGACAAGAGAAAACGAGAAAGCCAAATTCATCACAAAGCAATCGAGGCAAGCAGATGAAACCTCGAGGGGGGTTCACTTTTTCGACACTCCTGAGGTCGAGGGTCACTACTGCTGTGTACAGCAGTATACCAGGTATGACGTACGATACCACCCTTCTCTTGGATGTCAGGGGGAAACCATCCCCGGTGATTGAGAAAAAAAATCTAAACTACAACAAAGGGCAAGAGTTTATTATCGTGGTTCGTTAGATACCACCCCCCTGGGCCGATACGCCTTCCAAACAACACAAAAAAAATCACCCCTCCCGTGGGTCCGCACACTAAAGTACTTGAAGTTCCGATACCTTTCGGCAGCGCATATCGTGCAGAACGACGACAGCATCGAACAGGTGCAGAGCCTCCACAAGGACGGCCCATCACCGTAGGCAGAACGCGGCTGCGGCCCCGCAGAAGCCAGCTGACACGGTCTACTGGCGTGTCTCTTGCCACGGGCGGGACCACGATCGTTTCGTGCTTCGTCCGTCCGCAAACCACCCCTGCTGCACCTGCGCCTCAAGTTCCGGCAGGAGTGCTTCGACGAACCAGCCACGGCAACGCGTGCCACGCCAGCCACAGCAGCAAGTCCTGCGCCAGCGATAGTGTCCGCGGTCCCCGAACAGCTCGTCGAGCCGCAAGCCCCTCATCAGTAGCGCCAGCTCTCCCACCAGCAGCAACAACAAGTCCTCCGGCAGCAGCAGCGCCAGTCCCCCTGAACGCAACAGCGCCACCCCCCCCCCCCCCCCTTGGGATCACCCCCCTGAGACCGGGGTGGGTGTGTCATGTGTGCCAAATGTCACCCGTTGTACTCCTATCACCCCCCGGTGGAAAATGTTCCCAAAAATGATTCGAATATGTCCAGTATCACGGGGGCACGTTAGATACCACTCCACCACCGGAAACCACCCCGGGTGATCAAAAAGACGAAACGCCTGATAACTATCCCCGAGGTGAGCTCTCAAGTTATTTACGGTACAACTGCTGTGTAAGACGACACCCAACCAACCGTTAGTTAGCATTGGTCCCTTTTAATGTTGGATGTCGAGCGACAATCGAAGTCGATACGATGTCGATGAAACGACTGAGGAGGGAAAGAAACAGAAGATCGTAGAGAATAAGACACCGAAGTAAGAGAGCAATAAGATCAAGCACAAGCACAAAAAACAAGAAAACGGAAAAAGAAAAATAAAACTAAAAATAAATACTTCGGGCTGGGCCCTCGTAGCTCCAGCCAGTACAGGATGTACTGGCTCCAGTATACTAGACCCGAACAGTGCACTGGTCACGGCTTCGCCGTGACCCCCGCCCCCCCCGGGGTGGTTTGGGGGCCCCGCCGGAGGCTTCCCCAGAGGGCCCCGCTGGAGGCACCCTACCGGGAAGGCACCCTGCCGGAGGTCCGTTTTTACGCGATTTGGCTTCAGTTGAGCTAAAACAAACGCTACATTTTACACAAATTTCCAAAAGAGGAAAAAGGCTCGAGTTATCGAGTTGATGTTGGAGGTTTCTCGGGCTCTATACGTACTACGATAGTATCTATTAAGCATTGCTTTCTTCGTTTCCGGCTGTGCCTGCATCAGCCGCTCCCGAAGGTCTTCTTGATCTGGAGCCAGCACCACCTCCATATCAGCATCAGCAGCTTCAGCGGGGCTCGATTCCGCTAAGGGCTGGGCTCCAGGGGCGTCGTCAGGATCCACGTAGCCCAGCCATAAGTGGTCGAGGCGGCTTCGTCCATCGCGCTCACCGTCTCTTTCCCTGTTTCCGTCTGTCCCTCTCTCGGTATTGTGCGTGCCCCCTGTGCCTTTCGCCGTGCATTTCGATGGGTTTCAGCTACGTTGTAAGGCGTTATGACGTCAATAGTCGGAAGTACTGGCAACCCTGGCACCTCCTTCAGCCAGTACAGTAGTACTGCCAATACATACTGGACCAGGGCCCAGCCCTAGAAAATACCATATACCAGGTATATATATATATCACACGTACTGGTATAATACCATGCCAGTAGTGTTCATACGCAGCAGTGGCATATATATTATTATGTTGTTTGTTTGTTTGTTGTTGTTCTCACGTTAACTCATCGCCACAATGCAGTCCGTCACAGGGTAGGCTCCAATATCTCTGAAGTGGAATATTACCTCAGGCAAAATGCCTCGGGAGGAAGAACGTAAAAAAAAACACCGGAAAAAAATAATGCGTGTACTGCTGCTGTAACAACTGTGACAAATCGTGTACCCCGGACAAAACATAGAAGAGAATACGCAGACTTGCAGGCTCGCAAGCAGCGCGGGAGGGTGTAGCACCGAGCTAGACAAGGCAGAACATACATATACGACGAATACCGGCAGGTTCCCGCCTCTTTTGTAATGTGCAGGGTATTATACTCAAAAACACTTATTATTACGTCAACAGGGAACCTTGCCACATGATTTGTCGTCTTATTATTCCTACTCTCGCCGACAGCCGACAGCTGTGTCGTGTCAAATGTATGTACTGCCGCTGCCCCCCCCCCCCCCCCCCAGAGGAAGCAGACGAAACAAAACAAAACAGTCCTAAAGCTTCGGGGCAGCAACAGGACATGTTCCAATTCCGAGCATTTATACGTACAGTAGTAGTCGCACTGAAACCGTGCCACACGATCTGCCTTTCATTCCGTTTCTATTTTTGTTCGTCGACAGCGGCATCCGTACGCTCCCACCCCTCCCGCTCCTTCCCCCTTGCCAACACTCTTGGCATCCTCTCACTGCGTGCCTTACTCGTAGCCAACTCCTCGTCCCCCCTCCGATTCCTCCTAATGCCATATCACCATGAAACGGTCCGCCGCCTCGACGACCCCTCGATACCACTTCCGTTTCTCACGACATAACTCCAGCCTGGACCAGCTTTCCTGTTTCCTACCCAAGGGGTACTATTTGTAAATACTGCACCAGGTACAGCATGGTACAGTACGAACAGTACAAGTACAGCGCAAAAAATCGTACCAGTCTGACCAGAAATATGAGGTATATTTTGTTACTGTCTATACTGTTCCCCTTCTTGGCCGCCGTGGGCCACGACACCGTCTCTGCTTTGAACAACGCAGAGCGGGGGTGGTTTTTATAGGTTTATCGATGGCTCGGAACACCTTGAGGCTTCCCGCTAGACATTGAACCCGGTTGTTTCCTGGGCGGCCTGTTTCCAGGCTCTCCCCACCAGCCATCCGTCAGAACGTCGCGCGGCGTATTTTTGTAGCCGCCTATTGTTCATCCACTGCCGTATTATGCGCCCCCCGCAAAGAGGAGCCGCTGTTTTCGGTGGGTAGTCGAGGTCTGTGTACCCGAACGGGCTTTGTCCGGCGAAATTCCGGCAAAAAAGAAATTTTATCGACGACATGCTCGACCCGTGGCCGTGCGGTACACACTCTGCATGTGATGTGATATGTACGCCCCCAGATTTCCCTGTTTCACTCCGAGTTTCCAATCAGTTGTCGATATTAGCGGTCACGTGGTGAGTTCCATCACAAACAATAGTGTTGGAGCAGGGCTTACGATGGGGTTCAAGTTGAAAGTCAGTGTGTTTCGGGTGTACCAGGTATGTCATTAGAGTCAATGTTTGTCCTTGAGGTCAATGGTTTTAGGGTGTAGGCTGAAGGTCAGGAGTTCAGGGTTAGGGTTTGAGTCGATGTTAGGCCTCAGGGACGACGTTATTGGGATTGATTCCGGATGAGGGCCGGGGTTTGGTTCAGTTGGGGTCTACGTAGCTTTTACCCTTCGGGTTAGAGCCAGTCTTAGGCCTTGAGGTCAATGGTTTTAGGGTTTAGGGTGAGGGATAGGGTTCAGGGTTGAGGTAACAGTGCTGTGCCCATGTTGAGACCACCGGGATGAAGGTCATAGTAGAGATAGGATCACGTAAACCGGCTTGTCACGAGAACTAAACCACTCGGAATGAGCATAGGATCATTTTTTCAGTAGTACCAGGTAAAATATAAGACCATACCAGATACGTACTAGAGATAAGACCACAGCGGTGTACCCACGTTAAGATCATCCGTTTAAAGGTCACAGTAGAGGTAAGACCAGGTAAATCGGCTTGTCACGAGAACTAAACTACATGGAATAAGTGCAGGATCAGTTTTTCAGTAGTAAAAGATAAGACCATACCAGGTACTTGAGATGAGACCACGTAAATGTATTGTCACGGTTTGGTCTTGAAACGGGGTGTACCACTGCCATATAGCATATAGCCATTGTTTGGCTCAATGTCAGGGGTTAGGGCTAGCCTTCAAAAAAGAAATAAAGTTGGAAAACCTGGGGACAGACCGCGTACCACAGTAGTATACTGATGTACCAGTAGGCTTTAAGCTGTAGAGTCTATCCGGATGTGCCGTACGTGTGCACGTGCACTTCGAATCCGACAGAATGTCTGTAACGTCATCTCCGGACGAAAATTCTCCTCGATTCCGTGCCACTGCCCAGCTCATTCACGCTCCTCTGTTCCGCGCGGAGATGATTGCGGTTGATTTGTTGATCTGTTGATCCCTGTTGATCCATCTTGACGTAGCTGCTGGGATACTGCTTCTTGTCTGGGTCCAGGGTTTGGGGGGAGTAGTGTGTACCAGTGCCAGGAACCCTGGTATCCTTTCATCTCATTAAAATTTTTCTATCTCATGCCTGTGCTTGCATATGTTGTGCTTGTCGTCACCAACTGCGATAGTACGCGCAGGCACGTTGGCACGGAAAGCATTGTCCTTCTCCTTATGTATTAATAGTACGTTTGCGATGCGTTAACTCGGTCTCATAGTGTGTGACCACAGAACCACAGAGCTTGCCATCTCTCTAGGATAAAGAATCAGCACGAATACTGGACGTGCTGGATGTCGATCCGTATTTTAGTCTTGAAAAATGGTCTGAAGGGAATGTGTTACCTTAAAGAATATATACTCGAAGTTTCATTACATTTGGGGCGATGAGAGATGACTCTCTCGTCTTTTTTTTTTTTTCGTAACGTGCCCACTCTGTGGTCACGGGATATTCCTGTCATAGCCGACTCGGTCGGGGTTTGTGTTAAACCGACAAGAACCGAAACCGGAACCGAACACTTCTCGGTCGGCTTCTATGTAAAAAACAGCCAAATGGTCGAGGGTTCGAAGGATTCGGTGTGCAGGTGTTGGTATCAGGGTTGTGAACCGACTCGGGAAATGGCGCGGTCGGTTTTGCGGGTTTTTTTTGCCCAAAATCTGGTCGATTTCGGTCGATTTTTCGGGTTTCCATATGGATATGTTGGCGTGATAGTATCGGTATAGGGGACAGAGAGATGAAAAAAACGATTTAAAAACACGAGTAGGTTTCCGGTTTCGGTAGGCAAAAACCGACCGAAGAGCGGTTTTTTTTTCGATTTTCGGTTCAAGCATCTGGTCATAGTTTTTGGCGACCAAAAAACCGACCCAAAAAATGGTTGGTTTCGGTCGACAACACCGGCCGAAAAAGGTTTTTTCGGTTTTCGGTTTACAGCACTGGTCATAGTGCACAGGGTGGGGCCGCCGGCCGTGGCAGGGGGCCTCATTTACCCCCGAATATCTCATTGACGACACGACCGACTTCTGTACGGTGATTCATGCAAGATAACACCGCTCTAGGATGAATATCCCAGCCGATTTTGTACGAACAAGGGGGGGGATACACCACGAAAATGGCGACTTCGGAAACATCATTCGTCGGTAATATTTCCATTGGCGCATCGCTCGGCGCTTGCGCTCTCTCCGCAGTCAGAGAAAAATTGTCTTGAACATTCTTGCCAAGGGAGTACGTTAGATTGCGTATTATTTGTATGGTACGATAGGTGGTAGGTTTTTACAGTGTCACGACAGCGGTACACATATGTATGCCGGTTTACATACACGTGATGATGATATTCTCATGTTAGCTCACTTCCCTGAAGTCCTGCCTGTGGTCAGTCACGAAACAAGCTGCAACAAAAATGCATCTCGGTTGGAGAGAACAGACACGTACGAAATACCTGGTAGCGCGCAAGGCAGTATCATACCAGTCGGTGAGGGAAATGTTACCATGGAGCTGTGGGTATGCCATCCCGTATTACTCGCGGCCAAATAAAACCAGGAACAAATCCATAGTATTATATGTACACTCGAAAAAAAAAGAGAGGGAAATGAAGACAAAGAAAAACGAGCTTCAGCAGTAGTATTAAAGTACCTGGTCTCTGGACTCGTGCGTGCGTATGATTTACGACCAGGTATAATCGAAGAGAGAGTCGGCTGCAAGACGGTGGCAATCCGTTGCCGCCGCTGCCTGTTTGATGCATACAATAATAAGTGAACGCGGATAAATTCAGATTCCAACTGCTACAGGTGCGATACGCTCAAGCACTTGGCACATACGGGAACTACCAGGAACCGTACTGCTGTACTTGAAAGTTGAAGAGGGTTGAAAAAAAAAAAAAAGAAAGGAAAAAAGGAAAGAAAAAAAGAAAAGGAAAAATAAAAAGAACGAAAAACGAAGCAAACGTGCGCCAAGGGTGCAGGCCGAATCCCGAGGACAAGTTTGTGGTTTGCTGGTGCGATCGGTCCTGTGACATGTCTAGCCGACGAACAAACATGAGGACGTCACAAGAAGACCAGGCGGGAGGCAAGAACACAAGAAGAGGGCAGGGTCAAAGAGCTATTAATAACAACAAACTAGAAACGAGCAGTCCTATGGCCAGTTGGTGGGTCCAGGACGACACAATCGACACAAAGCGGGGAGAGAGGACACAGGCAGACGGATCAAAAGGGGCCAAAAGAAAAACGTCAACAAAATCGAAAACGAAAGGAAAAAGGGCAACGGGTCACACACATATATCAATACGGTGACGCAGCCTACGCAGAATGGCAGGGTACGGGGGGGGGGGGGGGGGGGGGGGGGGGGGTACTATCGACTTGGCAAGGAGATAAGGCAACACAAGAAATAAAAACGAGATGACAAAAATAAGCAGGGGTTGTACCACAGCATTAGGCAGGAGTCATCGGGCGTGTCAATTAGTTAGGAAGGCGGTCAGCGCCATGTTTTGGCGGGTGCCTTCTAGTTGCTGTTGCGACGCCTCCTTCGACGCCGCTCCTCTTCCTCCCCCCCCCGGGCCTTGGGCCCAACGGCCGTCTTCAGTTTCTGTTGCTGTGCATTTTGTACCTAACGTAAAGTGCTCGTCGTTTTGCTACATCCTCCGTCTCCTTGGCGAACTAGCGCTTCATGTACTGCTCTGCCGCTTCCACAACACGTCTGAACCACTTGCCCGATTTCTTTGCTGCCGGCGTCCATTTTTTTTCTTCGGTGGGCAAGTCAAACAACGATAAGTAGCTACTGCTTCTGCTGGCTGCACATGTGTGTGTTACTTCACGTTGAACCGTTCTTTCTACCCGTCGACATCCAGCACAACCAGTGTCCGTGCCGATTCTTCAATCCTATTAATAGAGAGTTCCAAGGTCTGATGTGGTCACAAAGCTACGCCACAGCATAGATACTATTACGGGGGGCCATAGTTAATAGGACCTACGGAACATACAAAAACCTACATATGTACGTATGTTTACTAACAATATTTGGTCCTATGTACTGTGGTCCCCCGTAATACAGCAGTAGTACATTGTGATATTGTGATGCAGTAACAGAGCAGAGTAGACAATGCAGTGCCTAGTCATCGTACTGGGGGCTCGACACTTTTTTTTTTAATTTATTTCCTCACCGCATTTGGTTTTTCGTTCCTTTGTTTTTTTCGTTTTCTGTCATTCATAGAACGTGTATCTTGTGCTTGTCGTACGTGTGCGTTCTTCCGTTCTTTCTACCCGTCGACATCGAGCACAACCATGGTCGATCCTCGAGAGTTGCAAGTTCTGTGGTGACAAATCTACGCCACAGAGATACGACATTGGTACCTGGTATGCAGTAAGCGGAGTTGACAATGCAAAGCCATGCCATCGCACTGGATACGACACGATAGGTACGACATATACATTCTGTGAAAGAGAGAAAAACGGAACAAGCAACAGAACGAATCGAAAAAAAAGAAAAAAAAAAACAAGAAAGAAAACAAGAAAACAACAGCAGTGTCGTGCCCCCCGCAGGGGATGGATGTGGCAAACAATACAGAACAACCTAAAGAAAAACAATACCACTACATACAACAGAGTAAGACCAAGAACGTATCCAGTACGATGACAATGACGTTGTCTACTCTTCTTCAAGTTTTAGTTTTGTGACCACAGAGCTTTTACTTCGAAGTATGGCATCTCTATTAATGGGATGGAAAAATCGCCACAGACACTGGTTGTGCTGCATGTCGACGGCTAGAAAAAAAAAAGGTTGAATGTGAAGAACACACGACACTGGATACAACAGGCACGATATACACGTTCTTTAACAGAGAGAATAATCGGAAAAAAGATGTGGTACCAATGAAATAAAGAAAACCACCATACATACCTGGTACATATGAACAGCGTGAGACTAAGAACCAAAGGAAAGATTGCGCAAACCGAAGCACAACTATTAATACAGCAGTATACGACGTCTATTCGTATCTTACTCGTACCAGGTACGGGGTACATTGAAAGCAGTCTCTACGAATGATATCTGGTATCTACCAAACCGAGCGGTTTGTGCTTGCATGCGTTAACCTTGTGGATCCAGGATGCTCGAAACTTGAAGCCTGTGGGGCACCGCTTTTTTTAAGTTGTCGGTTGATGGGTCTCTTGCTCTCTGACGGACAGCCGTCAAGGAAATGCTCGCACCGCTACTAGTTGAAGAAAATCTGAAGAGACGTTGACGGGTCGAAACTAGACCGTCAACGGACATATTTGACTGCTGCTGCTGTGGGGTGGTAGGCGGGTTCAGGTGGGTGTTTGGTTCGATGGAATCCACAGCAAAAGAAGATTGAATGAACGTAAGGTAGGGGTCGCTGATGGTTGATGGTTGAGGGTCGTTTCTGAGGGTCGTTGTTAACGACAAGGTTGAACTAGCAAGAGCAAGATTTTCACTATTTTTGGCAACAAAAAATTGGCAAATCTTGCCCCAAAAAACGTCAAAATCGTCTGTGTCGGCAAACACATACAAAAAAGCAAAAAAAAAAACTGCTATTCCCAGTGACACGGAACCTATTTCAGGAAAGAAACGCCTTCAGCTTTTAATCAAACCCCGTGCAGCAGAGATCCGTTATAGGCGACATGCTCAGAGGAATAGGTGGCCTAGAGAGGAGTGCAAGCACAACTACAGTAGTAGGCCCCAGAAGTCGACAGGTCTTTCAGCCCGAGTATAGGCACGTGTCGATTGTCTTGGGGAAGCTGGGACGACTGTTTTGTTGGGGTCCCGACTTGAGCACCGCCTAAACAGCACCTGTAGCACACCAACGCGGGGCGCGGCATCCTCGTCGCGTACCCCATCAATCAGCGGTTCTGTCAACACCACCCTCTAACCCTCGATGCCCCCCTGTGTTGCAGAGGTCCGTGCCAGTCTAGCGCCGGACTGCAGTTTATACAACTTTGCGTTGGCGTTATTGGGCTGAAAATAGCAAGTGAACTAGCAAATTTCATTTTGCATAAATTTGCCAACGAACGGCTCTGGAAGTTTTCCTAAAAATAAAAAATAACCCTCGATGCCCCCCTGTATTGCAGACGTGGTCCGTGCCAGTCTAGCGCCGGCGTACGGTTTATACCACCTTGCGTTGGCGTTATTGGGCTGAAAATAGCAAATTAAATAGCAAATTTCATTTTTTCCGTAAATTTGCCAACGAACAGCTATGGAAGTTTTCCAACGAAGAAAAACCTCGATGCCCCCCTGTATTGCAAAGGTTCGTGCCAGTCTAGCGCCGGCGTGCGGTTTATACCACCTTGCGTTGGCGTTATTGGGCTGAAATAGCAAATGAAATACTCGTACGTAGCAACTTTCAATTTCCATAATTTTCCCAACGAACAGCTCTGGAAGTTCTCCTAAAAAAAAAAAAATGGCAAGTTTTTGCTATTTTGGCGAAGTCGAAATTTTCTACGTGTGCTATTTTATACTGGTAGCTTTTTTTTTAGCAATTTTTTTGGTAGGTAGCAAGAAATTTCCCAAATATTCGTAGGGGACCCTAACGGCACCTTTAGTGTGGTATTTTGCGTGTTATGCTGTACTATACTGTACTATACCTGGTACGGTATACGCTAAAAGCCGAAACGAGAAAGGGCTTGGTGTTGAGGCGGTATGTAAAGGCAGCCGGGGCCAGGAGGCAGGCCTTGCTCGGCCTCGTTTGGCCTTTGCTTGGCCCGCTGAACGCCGTGTCTTTCGTGAAACACGCCGACTCACAGGGTTCCTCGCGTATTTTCTCCGGCGTCCCCCCTTTGCCCGCGATCGAGTTCGCGTGTGGCCGTCGAGGTCCCCATATTATACGTGTATTCAAGGCTCTTCACAGGTCATGACCCGACCCGATGACACGACCCGCGGATCGGGTTCGGGTGGTCTTCAAAATCTCACGGGTTAGGTCAGGTCGGGTCGGGTCGGGTGAGGAGGTTTTCAAAATATCACGGGTCGGGCGAGGTCACCCCGACCCGACCCGAACCGAACCGAACCGAACCGAACCGAACCGAACCGAACCGAACCCCGCGGGTCTGGGCATATGACCCGTGAACAACCCTGATGAAATTTGCAGGATGCCTCAGCTGTTCGATCGAGAAGATTTCGTCTAATCGAAAGTCGTTTTGGCAAGCTGCGTGTCATCTTTAGAGATTCGATCAATCTCGAGTGCTACCGGTTGTAATGACCTCACGAATACGTACCTGGTACAGCAGTAGATGGGTGATTCCCCTGGGTGATATACTGTAGTACCATGGGTGATATAGTTGTACCCGGGTAAACAGGACGGTTCTACAAAGCTTGCAGAAAAGGTGGGTCGTGGTTGTGGGCTGCATCGACGGCTCTTGAAGTTACGTCATGCGATGTACGGGTGGGTGTGTGTTCCTGGCGTTGCACCGTTCGTTGTTTCTATCAATACCTGTCGACATTCTGGTGGGTGTAGAGACAGCTGATCCTTCATCCTGTTAATACGAGAGATGCACGATCTGGTCACAGAACTTCGAGACATGTACCTGGTATTATTGTAGATAGGACCCACTTGCAGTGAGGAAGGAGGTTAGATGAGGCAATGAACATGCCAGCGTGTGCTGGATAGTATCCCTAAAGGGCACAACTTGCACGGCGGGAAAGTATTAGAACTGCAGTCCCGTTTCGATGACGAACCAGTCTAATTCCAAGTAATTTTTCCCCAAAACGGGACTGAAGTCCTAAAAGCCTTTGAAAGTTCATATTTCGGGGGTCCCATAGTTAATACCTGGTAGGACCTATGATATACATAAAAACCTATATATTTGCATATTTTTTGTCAACAATATTTTGTCCTATTTACTATGGTCCCCGTAATAGAAAGAAGAACGAAGATGCGAAAATGCTGATAAAATGAAGACGGAAGACAAAAAGCACCTGGAGCATGACGAGGCATGTGTACTCGTTGTATACGTGGTATGCCGGTACTTGTATTCGATAATAAGAGATGCGCGAAGAGCAAGGAATATCCGTGTATAGCGTGTTCTTCCGGCAGCACACCTTGTTGCCGGGCTTTGATTGATAGAGCGCGAACTTTCTGTGAGCGAAAAAGTTTGCTGCTTACAGTACATCACGAGCATATATATGTATATATGTTCTTGTCACTCGGTCTCTGTATGTTCAAGGGTGGCTGGCTGGCTCCTGTTGATAGGTGGCCATACTCTTCCCCGTCACTGTTTTCAAAACACAATGCACCCTCGTTATCCGCGTTGCGCACGCATCGCACCATCCTTCGAGCCCTGGCAAGTTGTGTGTGTGTGTGTGTTTTTTTTTTTGTTTGTTTGTTATTTTGAATCAAATCGGCCGCAGAAAGTGCCTGGCGTATGTAGTATGCAACATTCATTCGACGCGAGTCGACTAGGGGGGAAAGAAAAGTGCTGCACCCTTCTCGCGATAAAAAAAAAATAAAAAAAAAGGCACGCACCGTCGTAGTGAGGGGAGGGGAGGGGGGGGGACGCGTTTCGCTTTGTGACCCCGGTTCCGAGATATGACTCATCAATGCTAATGCCACCGGAACTCATATATATGTACAGCAGTAGGAGGGAGAGAGAAAATATTGAATAAAAAGTGACGTGGTTGAACGTTTGACCGTTGTCGGCGCGACATCGCTACATTCTGAACCCTCGGCTTATGGGTCGAAAGTCGAAAATAAAGATTGGCCGGTGAAATGTTTTACCCGTTTAGCGTTCACATCAAATTGATAGTTGAGCGAGTTTTACAGTTTTATCGCCCGGAGTGGGGTGCGTAGACTTCGACCTCGTTGGTTCGGGCGGGCAAACGGATGGTAATTATTCGTGACCGACAGATTAGAAATTATTACGGGGGACCATGGTAAATAGGACCAAATATTGTCACCACGGGGGGACCGTAGTAAATAGGACCTACGGTGCACAGAAAAAACTATATATTTCGCTTTTTTTTTACCATCAATATTTGGTCGTATTTACTGTGGTCCCCCGTAATATTAAAAAAGGGAAAACGTATAGGTGTTTGTGTGTACCGTAGGTCCTATTTACTATATGGTCCCCCGTAAATAGCACCCCACCGAACCGCAGTGGAGCTTGCCAACAGATTCGAGGAAATGGTTGAACGTGGCACGGCTTGTGTTCGAGACAACGGGACTATCGCCAGTCATGGATCTGCTTGGGTCTGATTGGGCTGGGGTTAGGGTTGTAGCTCTGTTGGTCTCGTGCCCAGTGCATGTGCAACTTTTTTTCTCCAATAAATTTGCTGCCCTCCCGCACCGCACCATGGCATCGCATGGCATCGCGCCTCTCTGCACCGCACCGCACCGCACCGCTCCGCTCGTCGAGCGAGGGTCCTGTTACCGTACGGTGACCGCCGCCGCCGCCGCTGCCGACTGACCCGCCTTCGGTATCTCGAAGCATCGTCTCAGCAGAAAATGAAGAAAAAAAAAAACATGGACTTGAACCAACCCTCCGGTCGGACGGACGAACCACCGACGGAACAGCTTTGACGGACGAATGAGCAAAACGCCCCCAACCCCACCTCAACATGGCACGGCACCTTAGCGCCTTCCTTAGCACCTTTGCACCGCACCGCGCCGCACCGCACCATGGCGACGCACGAACAGAGCCGCAAATATGTAGCACCGCACCGTAGCCTCGTGCTGCACTGCACTGCACTGCATCGCACCGCACCGCACCGCACCGCACCGCACCACATCGCACTATGACACCGTACTGCACCAAACGTCGCACCCCACAACAGCACCGCAACGTACCATAGCGTGCGTCCCACTGCACCACACCGCACCATAGCGACTTCCATACCGCAGCCGCCACGTCCGAAAAAAGCTCCCTTCTTCTGTTGTGTTCTGACCCGTAGTGTCTACTCCGACTTGGCCCCCAGCTTCAACAAAATAGTTTGAGAATTCACACCAACTCCTCCGTGACAAAACCGCATCCTCATTATCCGAGAAAAAATCCGGGAAAATTCCGGGCGGTCGAGAGATTTGGGGTTGGTATTTAACCCTTTCAGCACTGCAGTCCCGTTTTGGAGACAAACCATTCTAATTACAAGTAGTTTGTCCCCCAAACTTGACTTCAGTCCTAAATGGGTCGAGTTCGAGTGCGCTTATATCGTTTTTTTTTTCCAAGCTGGGCCAAGGTCTAATATACCGTATATATAACGTGCTAAAGTAAAAAGGCAACACACCCTCCTGCTGGGATTATTAAAAAGACAAGCCAGTCAAATTTCCACCGTGACTAACACAAGCACCGCGACTAACACAAGCACCGTGACTAGCTAACCCGGATTTTACTACGAGTGACCCGTTTGCGCCACGACTGACTGAATCGAAAGTTTCGATGAAAGCATCTGATGTGTCAGTCAGTCTCTCTCCAACTCGCTGGTGGTCCCAGTGAAGATATACGAGACATTATGCAAGAGTTCCGGTCCCGAGTACGCTTGCAGTCCTTAGATGGATCACCAGAAGAGGTGATCGATCGACGAGCAATCAGACACCTGCGTCTCTTGGTCAAGAAAACTGCAGCAGGTAGCCTACAACACCTACTTTCAGAGACACCAGAGCGGAGAACAGGGGGACAACTTGCAACCCTCAGGTCACCAAACGCAGACGCAGAAATTCGATCTCCTATTACTTGGAGCGAATGGGTGACGGCGTTCACCAACCTTTTTTCGCCGGCAAACCGCATCTCACTAGTACGGGGGACCATGTCATAGCAAATGGGACCGATTTTTGTTAGTAAAAATAGGGAAATACGTAGGTTTTTGTGTGTGCCGTAGGTGCTATTTTCTATAGTCCTCCGCAATATTAGCGCGTACAGCAGCGTCACTACAGCCAGCGTGCTCAGCCTGCGTGTAACACAAGCGTACGCGCGCATGCTGGCTGAAGCTCAACGGACGGCCCCGACGAACACGACAGCGTGTGAGCACGCACGGCACAAATCCATGATCGCATCGTTTGAGAACGGTACCGCGAAGACGCGGCACCCTCGTTTCAGGCATCTCGGACATACTGCTTACGATTCGGGTGGCTTGTCCCCATCACGGGACTGCAGTTTGCACTATTACGGGGGACCATAGTAAATGGGACCAAATATTGTTATCACGGGGGACCATAGTAAATGGGACCAACTATTGCTAGTAAAAATAGGCAAATATGTAGGTTTTTATGTACACCATAGGTCCTGTTAACTATGGACCCCCGTAATAGTATTAATAGGGAAATATATAGGTTTTTGTGTGTAACGTAGGTGCTACCAGGTATTTACTATGGTCCTCCGTAATATTTTATAGAAGGGTAAAACCGGTATTTCCCTTAAACCGGAATGGGCGTTATATGCGGTAGCTTGAAGTATACCTGTAGTATACCTGGTACCAGATATGCCCGTGCAGAAAGTTTAGGGCGCTATAGACCCCTCCCGTGGTAACGAAAAGGCCTTCCGTAACTCTGTAGTTAAGGAGGCGTTTTTTTCCGCGGAGTTTGAGTGCGAACCCATTTTACCGGTAATACCGTAAGATGGGGAGCGACATGCGAGCACCCCACGTGGCGGGGGGGGGCGGGGTGGATCGATATCGTCCCCTCGTGGTAATACGTAAATAGTGGAGGAGGTTTCCAATATATGGATCGTTATATTGTGATAATACGTACAAGGCGCTTCGCTCCGCGGGCGGCCTACGCCGCCCGGTACGCTCGCTCAGGAAGGAAAAGTACATCAAATTATGCGAAGCGGACGGAGGTCCATGATTGAATATTGTTTTTTTCATGACTGCTGTATAGTTGCAAACCGGCGACTTGATAATGCCAAGAGTCCCGCCGCCATGCTTGAGGAGAAAACAGCTCGGACGCCACATATGCTTCGCGTCGCGGGCGGTTTTCCGCTACGCTCGCTCACACGTCGTACAGACGTACATACCCCAGGTAGGGTACTTGTTTTCTTCTTTCGATATGCTCTGTGTCTGCGTACTCGTATGTACGAAATATCAAGCACAGCACGGCACAGCAGCACAGCGAAAACAATGAAAATGAAACCGAAAAAATCTGAACGAAAAAAAAATCGCCGTCCCCTTTCGTGTAACAATTTTCTGCTCGATTGGAATACCTTACACCTTACACCGGTAAAAAAGAAAAGAAGAAAAAAATCAAACAGCGAGAGAGCTTCTCTCTCAGCCTCGTACGCCGCCCGCCCCTCTCGCAACTATGTCGCGACCGATTCTGTCCGGGCAAAGCTTCCCTCACTCTCTGCCACAGTGAGCCCCGTCGCCCGCCTCGTGTGACTCGCGTGAGGCCCGGTGCTCACCGTGGCCGTGGTTCGCCAGCTCGACAATGTTGGTGCTCAGCCTCGCTCTTTGATCTTGAAGCCCGGTCGCAAAAATAAGCACCGCTTGAATACTATCTTGCAATCCCGAACGGCCCTTGTAAACTCGTAGATAATGTATCAGAAACCACAAATGGAGGCCAGACAGAGCCCATTCATGCCTCCCTCAGCGTCTCGAGGCACACGCGACGCCTAGCCACGAAACCGGCGACCACGCTCCTTGCAATCCCCTCTCTACCGGCCACCATCCGCCGACACCCGCGACGTTGCCGGGTTCGCCCGCGGTGCCGTGCTCCGAGTACACGCACGCACACGAAACGAAAGAAGAAAAAAGGAAAAGGACCGAAAGTGCCAAGAGAAATTGAGAAAACAAAGAACCGCTGGTCTCCAACTTAAATATGGAGGCTTGTTTGTCTAGGGGCTGTTTCCAAACTTTCCAAGAACCACAAGTTTTCCCGAATCGTTCGCCGAACCGAGACCCGTACATAAGACGCGCCTTCCTGCTCTGGAGTGGAAGAATACCTCTCAGGAGAAGAAATCGAACAAATTTCTAACGTAGCATGATGAGTCTCACGTTTCCAACTCCTTTTTTTTTTGTACGCTTAAACCAGGTCATGGCAGGCGTTTTGCTGGGCCCGTCTGCGCTAGGGGCCATCCCCGGCTTCACCAAGACCCTGTTCCCGGACGAATCGCTGGAGCCTCTCACCCTCACCGCTCACTTGGGGCTGATCCTGTGAGAGAGCAATGTGTGTGTGTGTCTTTTTCCCGCCCGACAGATGCTGTGCGAGATTCGTGTCGACAGTAGTCCTCGGTTCTACTGCTGGCTTGTCAACGGCAGCAAGAAGTGTCGTGCCGTTCGCTCGTGCACCTCGGCTATAATATGCCCGTTCGGCTATGCACGAGAGGCAGGGGCAAAAAACGGATGTGAACGGCTGTGCTCCTCCTTCTCTGCTGCCACTCATCTCATAACTACCTGGTACACTACTGCTGTAGTACGTCACTTGAGAGCCATGGTTGATTTCTCAGTGTATAGCCAATGAAAACGCGATAGCCGTAATGTTACTCTATTAATAGCATGAACTGGTTGGCTTTTTTTCCCCCGGCTTGTTATTGGGAGACCATGTTGTATGTGTGCGCGTGTGTGTGTGTGTTTTTTTTTATCGGCTGATCCTGCGAGGGTTTGCGTGTTTTTTTCCCGGCTAATCCTGTCAGGGCGTTGTGTTTGTTTTCCCACGGTTTATCCTGTGAGAGCATTGGTGTGTTTTGTTCCGGCTGATCCTTGCGCGAAGGGCTTATGTGTGTGTGTGTTTTGTCCTGACTGATCCTGTGAAATGAGCGTGTGTGTTTTGTTCGGCATACCCCTGCGTGCTTATTGTGGGCTACCACTCTGATGGGGAATATAAGCTCCGTTTTATGTTTGTATCAGAGTCCAAATGGTGCCTATATTTCCTGTCGAATGTCTCTTGATCCTTATTCGTGAGTCTACACAAACTGCTATATGTACTCGACGTTGACGTCATTTTTTTCCTTTTTTTTTTTTTCAATCCTCCGGCGGATTGGTAAAAATAAACCGACAGGTTTCTGTTCATCGTCGGGCTGGAGCTAGACCCTGCCCTGCTCCGCTCTAACGCGAAGAAGGCCGCCATTCTGTCCCTCACGGGGCAGGGGGTCACGTGGGTACTGAGCCTCGGCGTCTCTCAAGCGATGATCACCTGGTGAGGGGGAGGGAGGGCGGGGGTACGGGTGGAGAGGTGGGGGGGGCGGGGGCGGGGGCGGAGGTGGCGGCGGGGTGTACTCTATGTCATGCATTGCCGTAGTCGTATAACGCTACTACGTAGCCTCTCCCTTGTTTCTATCCTTTTTTTTGCTCCTGTCTGTCATTCACCCCTCAAACTTCTTCATGAGGGGAGGGGGAGGGGGAGGGGGGGGGAGGGTGTACTCCCATGTCATGCATGGCCGTAGTGGTATCCATTGACCATAGAACCTCGTATCCCTGTAGACAACGCCGGGACGGAGCACGTCGGGTTTGTTTTTCACCGGCCAGACGAACATTACTCGCGTACACCAAAGCGCGGAGCGCCGTGAGGGTGTCCGGCGAAGGCACAACGAGGGAGGGTGAGAGCTGCGCGTATTATGCCGCTTGTGAGGCGGACAGACTCGGGGCACCTACCACTGCAGTAATAATGTCGAAGTTTCTTGCATACGGGTGGCGGATGTTAGCGTCGAATTGATTGATTTTTTGCCGAGAGGGGAAATGGCGCTCGCGGCGACCGCGTCGGTGGAGGCTTGTGGCGGCAGTGTCGCGCGATATGGCGGGAGAGGGAGGTGGAGGCGGGGGGCCGGGGGCGGAGGTGGGGGTGGGAAGCGCGGGTGGGGTGCTTGCGCTGAGAGAGCGGGTGGCGCGAACGGCGATGGTGACGTCGAAGGCGGAGGTGGAGGCGGAGGCGGAGGGTTGCGCTCCGGTTCGGTGATGTGACCGGAGGGCGGGGGGCGGGGGGCGGCATGGTAACGGCGGTGGGGTGCGTGCGCTGAGAGGGCGACGCTTGCGGGCCTCGGCGTCGGTAGAGGCAAGAGGCTTTTTGCGCTGAGTTTCGCCGAATGTGGCCTCACCGCCGTGTCGCGGGATGGGGCCGCTGTGTGCGGCGCGATGCGGCCGTGATGTTGAGCGCGCTGTGGTCGTGTTTTTGTCGCCGTGATGCCGCGTGATGTTAACTGTGTCGGTCAACGTAGCCGCGGCAGGCAATACTGCTCGTTGCGGCCACAATGTCGATTAGTGTGGCCGCGATGTAGTGCGATGCGGTCAGCGATGTCGTGTGGTGTATCAGTACCGAACTTGGGAGATACTACGCTCGTGCCAGTATCATCGTAGAGAAGAGAGGGTGTCGTACCGTAGCTTCCGTAGCCCGAAGTGCGTGGCTCTATGAAATCACGTAAGCCTTACGCACAAAAAAATAGCGTACTGTCGCTCTTACGGGGGGACCCTAGTAAATAGGACCTACCGTACACACGAAGACCTTCCCTACCTTTACTAACAATATTTGGTCCTGTTTACTATGGTCCCCCGTAGTAGACCATTCGGTAATCGCTGTCGCTGTCGCTGTCGTGCGCGCGGTGCCGTGGTTGCAAGGTCGTGCCATGCGGTCTCGAGCGTTTTGACAACGTGATATCGCCCCCGTGATATTTATTGCCCGGTGTGTTGCCGAATAATCGCAGGAAATTTTAGCCTCGATCATGATCTGCGTAGATCTTTCAAGGTAGATCGATCTATTCCCGATCTTGTATGATCTAGCTCATGTTGCCGCGTGGGACCCGTATGACCTGCATGATCTAGCGCATGCTTCCTGGGTTAGATATGTACTGCTGTGCAGGTCCTGTACAACCTCTCACAACGGCAGCTGAGGAACTGCTAGATGACCTGCGAGATCATGATCTATCTGTAGATGTTCTATCTGTCTTATCAAGAAATCCGTGGTCACACAAAGGTGCTTGGAGCTCCAGGAAGAACCTAACAACCGTTTGTGTGCAAGTCTTGTTTCAAGATTTTCTCACCGCGGAACCCAAGATGTGTCCAGTTTTGGTTTTTGTTAACCTCTCTCCTGTTTTTTTCTCCCCCCCGTCCCCCCCCCCCCCCCCCCCCCCCCCCTCCCCAATCAGGATGGACGATGTAGAGAGCAGCACCTCTTTCGTTCTATTCATCGGCGTATCTCTCTCTGTAACGGTGAGTCAACTGCAAGCATGGGGCCACGGGGGGGGTCCCGTGAAGGACCACAGTGGGGCCCGCAGTGGGTCCCGTGAAGGCCCACAGGGGACCCGTAGGAGCCCGCAGGAGGTCCCGTAGAGGCCCGCAGGGGGGCCGTGGGGGCCCGCAGAGGGCCCGCGGGAGCCCGCAGGGGGTCCCGTGGAGGCCCGCAGGGGGGCCGTGGGGGCCCGTAGGGGGGCCGCGGGGGCCCGCAGGGGGCCCGTGGAAACCCGCAGGGGGTCCCGTGAAGGCCCGCAGGGGACCATGGGGGGGGCGCAGGGGACCCGTTGGAGCCCGCAAGGGGCCGTGGGAGCCCGCAGGGGGGCGTGGGAGCCCGTATGGGCTGGCGTTAGTGTTGCTTGGCGGCGCAAGGGCGCGCCGCCTCGACCCAGTCAGTCTACCGTGTGACACGTTGTATTGTTTATAGTTGCACGCTATGATAGCTCTATTCATCGATGGATGTGCTTGTGACAGCACCAATGAAAGATTGGAGGTTATTGTACCACTCCGTCCCATAATATGGGGAACTTTTTGACTGAAGTATTAGTGGGCAAAATGTACTTGTAAATCGGAAAAGAGTGGTGTTTAAAAATATGTATGTACTTGTGTGTAAAGTACAGTCGTATATCGGCACCAAAAAAGGAACGTCGGAATTTTCCTTGGTTACAGTATTTGTTCAGAGTTGTGTCTTTTGTCAATCATCACTAAGGCTCGTTCTTATCGGAGAGCTTTTTTTCCCCATTTATTTCCAAAGTTTGGAAATAATTGGAGATATGTATCAAGATACGGAGGCGTTCTGTCGCTATTTGTGAAATTCTCCAGAAGCAAAAAAAAACAATATTGTTAAATTTCACAATATTTGGAAAAAAAAAAAGCAGGAAAATCTGGAAGATTGAAAAATTGCGCGAAAAAAAATGTGGATATTATGGGAAAAAAAACTCTCCGATAAGAATGACCCTAAGTATTTAGCCGCACACCCTTGACTGTTTGTACGCAGTGGATCCCTCAACGAACGTGGTGCGTGGCTTTTTCGC
The DNA here is from genome assembly GCA_031763025.1 of Macrocystis pyrifera. Taxonomy (NCBI): domain Eukaryota; class Phaeophyceae; order Laminariales; family Laminariaceae; genus Macrocystis; species Macrocystis pyrifera. Next base: position 12,538,071 of record JASSKH010000009.1, read on the forward strand.
CGCGAATTATATCCGAAAATCATGCAACACTCTCCACCTCCTTCCTCGCCTATTGTAATAATAGTTATGATACCGTTTGTGTCAATTTGTTACCCCGCCCCCCCCCCCCCTATCCGCCTCACAAGCGGTTCTTAGTAGGATGCAACTCACCCTTCATGCGACTCGCCGGACACCTCACGGCGCTTCGCGCTTGGTGCAGGCGATGTCTGCCTGGTCGGTGAAAACCCGACATGCTCCGTCCCGGCATTGTAGGGATGCGAGGGTCTATGGTCATACGACTACAGCCATGCATGATAATGAGTACACCCCCCCCCCCCCCCCCCCTGCCATGACGTGAGTACACCTCCTCCCGCCCCCCTTGCTGCCTCCACCCGCAAAAATTCTTACAAAACTCTTTTCAGGTGTTTCCCGTGCCCCCCCGCGTGCTTCCTCGCCTAGCTGTGATCCCTATATATATATATATATATATCATATGTGTCATCCTTCTGTTTTAACCCCCACCCCCGTCTCGAAAGGGATGCGTGGTCAATGGTCAAATGACTAAGGCAAGCAACAAATGAGTACGCCCCCCTCCCCCCTGGCTGCCTGGTCGATGGAAACCCGACGTACTCTGTCCCGGCATTGTAGGAATGCGAGGATCTATGGTCATACGACTACGGGCATGCATGATTACGAGTACCCCCCGCCCCCGTCTCGAAAGGGATGGGCGGTCAATGATCAAATGACTAAGGCAAGCAACAAATGAGTGCCCCCCCCCCCCCCGGCCATGCATGATAGTGAGTACACCCCCGCCCCCCTGGCTGCCTCCGCCGCAATACTTCTTGGGGGACAACCTTTTTGCAGGCGTTTCCCGTGCTCTCCCGCATCTTGGGCGAGAACTCCCTCCTCAACACCACCGTCGGGTCTCTGGTGATATCGGCGGCGTCCGTGGACGAGGCCTGCGTTTGGTGCCTGTTGGCGCTCGTCGTTTCCACGGCCAACGCGGGCAGTCCGCTGGACGCCTTTTACGTCTTCCTCCTCCTGACGCTTTTCGTTATCATCATGCTGACCGGTGAGGAGGGGCAAAAGAGGAAGGGAGAAACGAACAACGAAAAAAAGTGTGCGCGCCTCGTCCAGATAGATTTACCACCACCGCTGCTGCTGCTGCTGCTGCTGCTGCTGCTGCTGCTGCTGCTGCTGCTGTTTTTATTTTCGTTTTTTGTTGACCCTGTGTAGGGCAGCAGTCCCGATTCGGAGACCAGCGGCTTGGAGTTTGAGTGGTTTGTTCCCTGAACGGGGGACTGCAGTACTAGTTTGAGCACTCTTGTCCCTAAGTTTTAGGACCGTTTCGATCGAATATTTAGTGTACAAACGATCCTTTTACGACACCAGGGCTGTTCACAAGTCAGGTCAAACCTAGCGGGTCGGGTCGGGTCAGGTCGGATCGGGTCGGGTGACCCGACCCGTGAGAGTTTGAGAGCGTCCTGACCCAACCCGACCCGACCCGACCCGACCCGACCCGTGAGATTCAAACGAAATCCTGACCCGACTCGGGAGTCGGTTCATGACCCGTGAAGAGCCCTAAAGTTTTTTTTTTTTATGTCAAGACGGCTTGAGCCGTGCCACGGTATTGAGAGAGGGGTTGCAATCGAGGGTTGCAGTGAGGGTTTGTGTGCCTTAAGGGTCGTTCTTCCGAGGAATGGTTGCTCAGGGTATCCTTAGACCCCCCCCCCCCCCCCACCCAACCTGCCAGAAAGAAGAAAGAGGTACACCAGTAGCCGGGAGGAGGAGGAAGTAGATGCACAGATGTGCCCGTGTGGCAAAAGCAATAGAGAGTAGAACTCACATAGTAGGAGAATGTGAAATACACAAGACAGGACGGGATGTGTTAGAAGAGGAGATGAGGGAAATAGACGAATGTGACATGGAGGAGTTTGATACACTGAACAGCAGCGAGAAAACGATCGCTATCCTAGGAGATGGATGGTGGCCACAGGAGGCCAAACAGGAAGGGGATAAGATTAGCAAAAAGTTTCTATGTGATATATGGAAACAACGTAATGAGCGCCCAATTGTTGGAGGTGCCTCTATTAGGAGTAGGAACGGTGCTCCGTCTCGAGAGGGATGCGTGGTCAATGGTCAAATGACTAAGGCAAGCAACAAATGAGTACGCCCCCCCACCCCCTCCCTCTACGGCCTCACTAGGCTCCACTGGTCCTTCCCTCCTACCCAATCAGATTTGTGCGTTTATTGCGGACGCGTTCGTCCAAGGAAAGGCTGTTGAGGATGCTCTCGTATTGCCCCCCCCCCCCCCCCTCCCCCCCCCGAAACAGGAAGGAGATAAGATTAGCAGAAAAAAATTATGTAATTCATGGAAACAACGTAATGAGCGCCCAACTGTTGGAGGCGTCTCTATTAGGAGTGGGAACGGTGCTCCGTCTCGAAAGAGAGATGCGTGCTCAGTGGTCAAATGACTAAGGCAAGCAACGAATGAGTACGCCTTCTCCCCCCCCCCGCGACCGCCCTCCCCACGACCACTCCCCTCCGCCGACCTTTCCTTCCTGCTCGATCAGATTGCGCGTTCATAAATAAGGCGTTTCGTTCAAGGATTGGTTGTTGAATATGTCCTGATATTGTCCCCCCCCCCCCCTCCCGCTCTACCCCATGGCCACCCGCGTCCGCGATGGCCTACGTACATCTTTCCGCCGACAACGTTTGCGTGCATGTTCCGTTAAATTGTCGACGGGGGCGTGGCGGTGGTGCCTCTGCAATCCTCCCCCCAAAAGTCGGGCGGTGGGCTCTGCTGCGACTGGTGCAGCAAATTTCTGGGGACGATGACACGGGGGCTCCCTCTCGCGGCGTGGTGATCCTCTGCCTGCTTATGACCCTTGTGTCGGCTTGGGTGACGGACTTTATTGGCATCGACGCCATCTTTGGAGCCTTCGTCGCGGGGATCATCGTGCCCAGGGAACACAGGTCAATATTACTGTAGTAGTAGTAGTAGTAGTAGTAGTAGTAGTAGTAGTAGCAGCAGCAGCAGCAGCACAGCAGCAGCAGCAGCAGCAGCAGCAGCAGCAGCAGTAGTAGTAGTAGTAGTAGTAGTAGTAGTACGGGGGTCCATAGTTAATGGGACCAAATTTTGTTAGAAAAAGTAGGTAAATATCTAGGTTTTTATGTATACCATAGGTCCTATTAACTATGGACCCCCGTAATAGTAGTAGTAGTAGCAGTAGTAGTAGTATTTTCACTTTTTTTTAATATTTTTTTTGCACATACAAATTGATCGCTAAGAGGGGGGGGCACTTGCGTAGCTTGTTTTTTTTTTTGTTGTTTCTGGTGGGGTTTTATTGGTATTTGTGTCGCTAAGGGGCCTATAAGTAGCTGGTTTTGTTTTGTCTTGTTTTCTATTTTTATTTTACGTTCATTGCAACACCATCGGGAGGCTTGATTTTTTCTGTTGTTTTTTTTTTTTTTTTTTTTAGCGAGTTGTTGCGCGTTAATTGGCATCGACGGCATCTTTGGGGCCTTCGTCGCGGGGCGTTATCGTACCAAGGGAGCAGGTCATCGTTAGTAGAGTGGCGAGGGAGGAGACTTGGCATCGTTTTTTTTTTTCTCGCTTTTAGTCGTTTTTGGCGTGTTTTTGCACTTTTAATTCGGTCGCTGTAGAGGGACTTATTACGGGGGACCATAGTAAATAGGACCAAATATTGTTAGTAAAAATAGGTAAATATGTAGGTTTCAGTGTGTACCATAGGTCCTATTTACGATGGGCCCGCGTAATAGTTGTAGTACTTTGGTTGTCGTTTTTGTAGGCTGCGTGGAACACTATTGTGGTCCTGTTTTTCGGTGTGTGTGTTCGGAAGGCGAGCTCGCTGCTGTTTTTTTTTTGGTTTGGTTTCTTTCTCGTCCGTCAGTCGCATGTTCGTTTTTTTTTCTTCTCCTTTTCGTCTCGTTTTTAATTTTGTTTTTTTCTCCGAGTATATAGTCGCGTTTTTGTGTGTTTATTTTTACTGAACTAATTCATGTTTCGTTTTTCCTCCTCGTTTCGTCCTCTTTTCCTCACAGCCTGCACGTGCGCATCGTAGAGCTTGTGCAGGACGTGGTGTCGGTGCTGCTGCTGCCCCTCTACTTTGCGGTGTCGGGCCTGAAGACGGACTTGACGCTGCTCGACAACGCCACGTCGTGGGGCATCTGCGTGCTCACCATCCTTGCGGCCTGTCTAGGTACCTTTTTGTGTTTCATGCATTTGTCCAGCTACCTTTTTGTGTTTCATGCATTTGTCTAGGTACCTTTTTGTGGTTGCGGCTTATCTTGCCTACAGTAGGTATCTTTGATCTTTGGTGTTTCCAGCTTGTCTTGTGTAGGTTCCTTTTTGCGTTCGGGGCTTACCTTGTCTAGGTACCTTTTTTGGTTTTTGGATTGTCTTGTCCGCGTAGGTTCCTTTTGTGCGTTCGTCTTGTCTTCTGTACAGTAGGTACCTTTTTTGTGTTTCCGGCTTGTCTTGTTTAGGAGTCCACGTACGTTCCTTTTGTGCGTTCGGCTTGTCTTCTACAGTACCTGGTAGGTACCTTTTTCTTGTACAGTACCTGGTAGGTACCTTTTTGTGCTTCCGGCTTGTCTTGTTTAGGAGCTTTTTGTACTTCCGGCTTGTCTTGTACAGCTCCTTGCATTGCACTTTAGGACGCACACCGTATGATGTATACCCAGTCAGTTCGGGCTGCTTCATGTCGCACACGTCGGACAGATAGATCATCTACAGATAGACAATTTAAAGATGGATAATCTACGGATGGATCATGTACGGAGATATCATCCACAGATGAATCATCTATGCACAGATAGATCATGTACAGATAGATCATGCACTTATAGATATGTACAGATGGATCATGTACAGATAGATCATGTACAGATAGATCATCTACCGATAAATCATCTATTACGGGGTCCATAGTTAAGAGGACCTATGGTATACGTCAAACCTATATGTATTACCTATTTTTACTAACAATATTTGGTCCTATTTACTACGGTCCCCCGTAATAGTTCCTCACCTGCCGGATGTTGTGCAGGATCTGCCTTATACAGATCCAACTCAGGAAACATGTGCTCAAGTAGATCATGCAGACATAGACGGCTCCCACCCGGCAACGTGAGCTAGATCATACAGATCAGGAATATATCTGTCCTGAAGGATCTAGATGGTGAAGTGGGAACGATCTGTCGATGAGACATGTTCCGAGATGTGAGATGGTGGCGCCCTCCCACTTCGCCCTCCGCGTCTATAGACTAAAGCGATGTTTATCGTTGGGCGCGAGCTGCTTTTTATTCCGGCGCACGAAAACGAAACGTTGCCCTTCCCCTCCTCCCTCCCTTCCCTCTTCCTTCCTTCCCCCCCCCCCCCCCTCCCCACCCTTCGGGCGCAACATGCGATTTTATTCCGGCAATTCAAAATCTTGCTGTTGTTCTCCCGTTCCTCCTCCTGCCACCCCCCTGGTCTAAACCCACCTTTTAGGCAAGATTGGTGGGGGCGCCGCCGTGGCGAGAACGTTCGGCATGACAAAGCGCGAGTCTTTGGCGGTGGGGGTCCTGATGAACACGCGAGGGTTGGTGGAACTAATCATTCTCAACATCGGGCTGGACGCCGGTGTTCTCACCGAGGTGAGACGTGTGCTATATACGCTATAGGGGCATAAACTACTGCTCTCCTCGGACAGATCACGATCTAGATCATCTATTGGTATCTAGATCATCTATTGGTATCTAGATCATCTATTGGTATCTAGATCATCTATTGGTATCTAGGTCATCTATTGGTATCTAGATCATCTATTGGTGTCTAGATCATCTGTTGGTATCTAGGTCATCTATTGGTATCTAGGTCATCTATTGGTATCTAGATCATCTATTGGTATCTAGATCATCTATTGGTATCTAGATCATCTATTGGTATCTAGATCATCTATTGGTATCTAGGTCATCTATTGGTATCTAGATCATCTATTGGTATCTAGGTCATCTATTGGTGTCTAGATCATCTATTGGTGTCTAGATCATCTATTGGTATCTAGATCATTCGTTGGTATCTAGATCATCTATTGGTATCTAGATCATCTATTGGTGTCTAGATCATCTATTGGTATCTAGATCATCTATTGGTAGTAGTTCCTGACCAGCGCTACCAAGGGTGAACCGTCACAGATTTTTTTTTTCGCTAGACAGGAGGGGGGGGGGTTACTATTACGGGGGTCCATAGTAAAAAATAGGACCAAATTTTGTTGGTAAAAATAGGTAAATATATAGGTTTTTATGTATATCATAGGTCCTGTTAACTATGAACCCCCGTAATATTAATAGAACCAAGTGAAAAAAAAAATGAAAAAAAATGAAGGGACAGAAAAAGTTTTTCTTGTTTCATCATGTGCTCACAACGAGTGCAACGGTTTTCCATTCCGACCTCCGGAGGTGTGGTGTCTCGTTTTTCTCTTGTTCACGGACGCCCCTGGCCTTAGTGACAGATTTTGCAGGACCTGCGTCCGAACCTAGAAAAGTGTGCTATTTCGGGGGACCATAGTAAATAGGACCAAATATTGTCAGTAAAAATAGGAAAAAATATATAGCTTTTTATGTATACCATAGGTCCTATCAACTATGGTCCACCCCCGTAATAGGAGCGAAATTGTTGATAGTTCACTCTGAGTCACTGGTTGCGTCTTCTCAGTTGGGCGGGGCTAGGGTTTCCGACGTCTGGTGCCGCGAAGAGCCTCTTATCTTCTCAAGGGAGTGCGATCGTTGTTTTCAGCGCTCGTCTTGTTGACAACGTGGTAAAAGAAGAGTTCTTGCTACAATACAAGTCGAACATTGTGCTTGTAAATTTTTCGGAAGGCTCTTATCTCGACCAGATGTTTTCCGAAAACGCCTTTAATGTTGTTCCGTATTACTGTTGAAACCTTCCCGTTCTTGGCAAAATCGATCGCTGACAAACGATCCCACCCCTCTGCGAACTCAACGGTCTATTGTTACCGTATGTCTCAACCATTTTGTTTATATATCCCTCGGGGGGGCGGGGGGCGGGGGCGGGGGGGGGGGGTTGTGTGTTATCCATTGCCTGCAAGCTGTTGAAAATCCCGCGAGAGGGTGTGCCTCACTAAGGTGAGAAGGCTAGAAGGGGGAGGGGGGAGTCGTTGCCTGCAATCGGCTGGGAATGCCAGGCGCGGATGCGTTACCGGTTCAACGGCTGCGGGCTGTATGGCTGCCGTTTGGTTTGCCTTGGGAGTTAGACTGGGCGCGGTGGTGGCGGCGGCGGCTGCCTAAGGCCGCCATTTGGTTTGCCATGTACGACACGATGGGTTCCATCTGTTTTTTTGTTGTTGCGGCCATGCGTGTAGCCTCGCCGTTCCTGCTTTGCAGCAGCCCAGCCCCTGATCGGTTGACGCAGCAGCCCAAGCAGTTCCGTCCCGCGATTTTGGTGTCACCCTCTCGCTAACCTCCCTCCGGAACCTCCGTCGCCTCTCCCCCCTACCCCCCCCCCCCCCCGCCCGCCTCCCTCCCGTATTTTCTGTCACCGTGCCCGCGTCCCTGTGTTGTGTCGTGTCGCGGCAACGATGGATCTGTGTATCAATCGATCGAAACACACCGGCGCGTGCGTGGTCGGGGGGGCTCGCGGGCGGGAGCAGGAGGTGATGGCGATCATGGTGGTCATGGCGCTCGTCACCACGTTTCTTACGGCTCCGCTGTCCGCTCTCGTCTACCCTCTCAAGTGAGACTGAGAACCGCGTGACAGAGAGATGGTTTTATTTTGCCCGCGCCGGTTCGTGCTTATGTATGATCTATACTGCTGTACATCCCCATTTCATTGTCTAGTTTTGTCGGGGCTTGTAGATGGGTAGACCGCTCCCATGGTTTATCGTTATGATCTGTGGGAGCACGTAGATGATGATCAGATAGATCCATTATTTTTATCATACTTATTTTATCTGCTACGGACGGCTCAGATCCCCACACCATACTCTAGATGCTTCGAGGCGCAGATAGATCCATGATTGAAGCGACCTAAATATTTTGGGGGTGATAGATCATCAGACACTTTCCATGAGTTGTCACAAGATCTGCGGCGGATGACTCAGATCCCCCATTCATCATGTACAGATCTTTCGGGGAGGATGTATATCCATGATTTGCGCAACCTGCCGTAGATATTCTGGGGCAAATAAACCGTCAGGTAGGTCCATGATTTCATTTGACGATCTGCAGCGGGCGGATGCGACTCAGATCCCCGATTCATGATCTGCAGGTATTGCGAGGTAGATGTATCCCTGATGCACGTACTCTACGTGACTTAGATATTTTGGGACAGATAGATCATCAAATAGATCCATGATTTTATGATATGATCTCTGCACGATCTAGACCAGATTAGACGGGTGAGATCTGTAGAAAAACGGCTCTTGCGCTCGTTTTATTGCGCTCGTTTCTTTGCCAGATTTGGGCTCTTGTGTGTTGCTACACTTGCGCGGAAGCAGGTACTATCTCGTAACGGCGAATAGCGTGATCTACTGTTTGTAGGTCGTGAATGTATCCGACGCGGTTCGTATTAATAGTTGCTTTTTGGATCTACGGTGCGTGAGATGGTCCACTCTACGGTAGATCGCGGATCTGTTTCGGCATGCAGATAATTTTGGGTCCAATGATGTAGGACATGCATGATCTGTCCGTCTTGTAGATATTTTTTGGATCTACTGCAGACGATCTGCTGGAGATCGTGATGTGTCTGACGTGTACGTGAAGGACAGGACAATTTTTTACGCATATATCGTAGACCTCGGAATCACGCATACACCGATGGGTACCTCAAGCGCCAGGCTCTGGAAGAGCCATACCGAGTCACCGATCCCAGGTCGCAAGCGCCCGCTTCGTTATGACGGACGCAAGATCGACCGTCTCCCGGAATGATTGCGGGGGTCACCCATTGTGGAACCCGTTTCACCTGGTCCGCGAAGAAACGCCTCGAGGGTGGTTGGGTTGCCTCAGGCGACCCGGCCTCCTTGGCTTAGTTCAAGACAAATACTCGTAACGTCTCCGTGCTGCATGGTACGAGAGGAAAGTCCTCGGCACGGTCGGGCGTTGACGACTCGTGCGGGCGTCAGGGGATGGGAGCTCGTCACCGCGACGTCATCGGCACCGATGCTTTTTGATCTATTACGGGGGTCCATAGTTAATAGGACCTATGGTATACATAAAAACCTACATATTTGACTATTTTTACTAACAATATTTGGTCCTATTAACTACGGACCACCGTAATAGTAGATGATATACTGTACGTCGCGATCCGTCCGGTGTGTAGATGTTTTTGCTGCTGAGCGGAGGGAGTTCCAGCCCGTGGTGGTCGGTGTGTAGATGTTTTTGCTGACACCGCCTCAACACACTTCGTCGACGTCTTGACACTAGCAATAGTGGTGTTGCGGAAAAAAGGACGGGCATGTGCCGTGTGCCTTATTTTTTGTGTTGCCTGGTATTAATAGTTTTTAGCCGAATGCCTATAACTTATTTTGGTCGCGCGCAAGGCGCTACGGTACCCTTTCTTTCGCCTGTGCAGATGCGAAAAATTATTGCTCTTGACCAGTGCTTCTTTTGGTTCTGCAGATGCTGAAATGTTGCTGCGCATGTTTCGTTGTTTCTTTTGGCGGTGCAATTGTTCAATTGATTACTAGCCGAATGCCCTTTACAGCACCCTTTCTCTTGGTCGCGCATGTGTGACACGGCACTTAGCCGAACGCCTTACTGTATACCCGGTACCTGGTACCGTTATTTTTGGATGCGCCGGCCTGAACCAAACGGTTGTTTTATCCGCATGCCCTTATCCTGTGTTTTTGGTTTGTGGCCGCGCTTCGCGTTTTTGTTTTTCTCTCCCCCCGCGCGCCGCGCCAGATATCACACCGCCCCGGGGTCAAAACGCCTCCGCCGAGCGTCGGAGGTGTCTGCTGCCGAGAAAGGCGACCTCTCGCGCCCACTGTCCTCTATCCCCGAGCTCGGCGTATTCGCCCAGCAAAGATTTAAGCTCATGGTGGTGGTCACGAACCCGGCTGCCCTCGACGCGGTGGCGAGGGTAAGAGGGGCATAGGTAGCGCGGCCAGAGGGGGGTAGTCCAGCCGGTGGTCGCTAGGGTAAGAGGGCGGGATTTTCGACCGTTACCTAGAGTAAGAAGAGGGGGGTAGTTCGCCCGGTATCTAGAGTAAAAAAGGGGGATAGCGCGGCCGGTAGTTTCGCGGTTCTCGCTAGGGTAAGAGGGGTGTAGTTCGGTCGATCGCTGGGGTAAGAAGGGGGTAGTGCGGCCAGTCGCTAGGGTAACATCGGGGGGTAGTTCGGCTGGTCGCTATATAGCGTAAGAGGAGGGTAGGGCGGCCGGTAGTTCCGCGGTTCTCGCTAGGGTAAGACGGGGATAGTTCGGTTGGTCGCGAGGGTAAGAGAGAGGGGTAGCTCGGCCAGTCGCTAGGGTGAATGAAGGGTTAGGTAGTGCGGCCGGTCGCTAGGGCGAAGTAGGGGGGTAGTTCGACTGGTCGCTAGTGTAAGAGGGGCGGTAGTGCGGCCGGTTGTTACAACGAAAGCGACGGGTGAAGTTCACACACGACACGTCTGACTTAACCCTGCTAGATTCGCAGTCCCGTTTTGGGTACAGATTACCTAGAAATTGACTATTACGGGGGTCCATAGTTAACGGGACCAAATATTGTTGGTAAAAATAGGTAAATATATAGGTTTTTATGTATACCATAGGTCCCCTATTAACTATGGACCCCCGTGATAGTGGGGTCAAGCTGTATTTTTACCAATCCGCCGGAGGATTGAAAAAAAAACAATCGAAAGTAGTTCGGCGGTTCGCTAGGGAAAGAGGAGGGTATTTCGGCCGGTTGCTACAGTAGGGTGAGAAGAGGTAGTTCGGTCCGTCGTTCGGGAAAAAAAGGGGGGGGTACCGCGACCGGTCGCTGGGGTAGTGCGGCCAGCTGCGAGGGTATGCAGGGGGTAATTCGGCCGGTCGTTAGGGAACGAGGGGGGAAATGCGGCCGGTAGTTCGGCGGTTCGCTAGCGTAAGAGGGGGGGGGGTAGTTCGGTCGGTCGCTAGGGTAAGAAGGGGGTAGTGCGGCCAGTCGCTAGGGTAAAATCGGGAGGTAGTTCGGCTGGTCGCTAGCGTACAAGGGGGATTGTGCGGCCGTTTGCTAGGGTAAAATGGGGGCCGCTAGGGTAAGAGGGGGGTAGGTCGACTGGTCGCTAGGGTAAAGAGGGAGGTAGCTCGGCCGGTCGACCGGTCGCTAGGGTAAGAGGGTGGTAGTTCGGCCGGTCGTTGGGGTGGTTCGGGCATCGCTAGGGTAAGATGGGGGTAGTTCGGCCGGCGGCTATCACAATACCGCTGTACGTAGAGCTGTGAGTTCGCTGTCTGCTACAAGCCGCCGAACAATTTTACTACTGTAGTTGTCTTAGCTATCACGGTTAGTTGCGCACGCGGTATTTGGCGATGAGTTATGGCTCATCTAGGTGCGGTGCAGAGTAAAACAACTTGATGCACCGTTTTGTCTTGCCCCCGCCCGCCCCGCCCCGCCCCGCCCGCCGGTCGCAGGTGGCGAGACTGTTCAGCGGCAACCAGCCTGTCAAAAAGGGCATCGCTCCCATTCGGCGCAAAAGCGACGGGCCCGATAAGGGCGACCAGCTGGTGGTGCACGCCCTCCGATTGGTCGAGAGTACGGACCGCTTCTCGAGCGACATGCGCGCGCTAGAGAAGGGCGCCGGTGCAGGTATGACAAGTTCGGGAAAACGAGGACGGGAGTGGGGACGGGAGCGAGGGCGGGGGCGGGGGTGGAACGGGGGCCATGCTGTGTCACGATGTTGCAGCAGTACGGAGAGCTAGCAGGGCTAATAGTGAAGAGCGCAGACAACAAGCATGTGCAGGCAACAAGGAGTGCAGGCAGCAAGCAGTACTGGCAGCAAGCAGTGCAAGCAGCAAGCAGTGCAAGCAGCAAGCAGTGCAAGCAGCAAGCAGTGCAAGCAGCAAGCAGTGCAAGCAGCAAGCAGTAGAGACGGTAAACAGTAGAGCCCGCAAGCAGTGCAGACAGCAAACAGTTACATACCACAAGCAGCACAGACCGCAAGCAGCATAGCAGTAGCATTGCGCCGCTTTTTTGCCGGTCTGACTTGTGTTGTCCTCTCTCCCTCCCTCCCTATACACGGTAGGCGACTCGTTGAACAAGGACAATCTGGCCGGCATCCTGCAGGGTTTCCTCGGGCTGCTGATGATCAAGGTCATGAGCCACGTTTCCGTCGGTACTCCGACGGACTTCTGCAGCGACGTGACCGCGCTGACCGACGAACATGGCATCTCGACCGTGGTCTTCCCGTGGGAGGCAGGGTCGACGCAACCCAGCACCCAGCTCACGAGAGTGGACAGGCTGATGGCTACCACGCAATGCCAGGTACGGGATTTTTTTTACTCATAGGTTGCAATGACTTTCGCTTCAATGGGCTAACTGCAAGTGCTTTCTCGCATGTGCGTTGCAATGGTTTTAGGAGGACCCAAATATGTACCTCGACGTACGCAAATTTGAGAGCTCGCAGAAAAAATGGCTCTTCTGGTGTAGTTTTTGCGTTGTTTTGCAAAACTCGCAGAAAGTGTCAAAAGCAAATTGCGTGTTGGATGAAAGCCTGTAGCCAGGTGTGGGTGTTTTTTTTTGGTCGTCAATATACACGGAAGGCGGGGGAGGGGGAGGGGGGGGGGGGGGGGTGTACTCATTTGGCGGGGAAGGGGGGGGGGGTATACTCATTATCATGCATGGCCGTAGTCGTTTGACCATAGACCGAGGATGGGGGGGGGGGCGGGGGGGGGGGGGGGGGGGGGGGTGAGGAGGGGAGTTGATAATTTCATATTTGTTGGTGTGTCGTCTACTTATAGTTTTCATGTGAATAGTACATAGGTTTTCAACGTTTTCAGATTGTACAGACTTGATTCGATCAAACCCACTTGTGGGATTCGGGATCTTAGTTCTCTGTTGTTTTTTTTCGGGATTGTGATTCTGTTTTTTGTATCCCGTTCGATTTCCTCACAAAAAAAAAAATGTTGCGAAACTAATGTTTTTGAGGAGGGGGGGAGGCCGGGAATGAGCGGGGGGAGCGCGAGGCATGTCTACGGAGTGCGCACGGACAGCGTACTTCGACACGGGTCGGCTTAAGCCTACAGAGTATCGACGTGTGTTGACCAAGGGTCTCTATTGGAGGGAGCCCATAGCACGATGGCGATGGCGATGGGGCGTGTGTAGTGGTGGGATATATAGGATGGCCGCAGGAGGTGTTGAGTTGAAATTCGATCGGGGTCAGCAGCGTGATGTATTTTTGTGTCCGGTGGTGGTGGTGGTGGTGGAATCGAAGAACTGCTGCCGAGGGAAGTTGAGGAGGAAAGCTGGTGCGGCGCCACTCGTTGGACTGCCGTACTGCAGTGTACACGTAGCGCTGTGTCGGTGCCCATCTTGCTGAGAGTGAAAGCGGACTCCGGCCGCCGGGGTGTCCCAGCATGCCGTTCACACGCCGGACAGACCATGATCTTCCTGACCTAGCTCGTACAGATCAGTGGGCTGGGACAGATGTGTGGATCGTGCGTATCCGGCAGATCCAGATCACACGGAAAGGTGTAAAGATAGTATCAGAGCAGAGGGCAACGTGCTTGCAAATCCGGGCACAACCATGATAGCATGGCCGCACCCTTGTGAACCAACGACTACTATGGAAACATGTACAGAAATCACAAAAGTCACAAGCTTTTCTGTCGCTTATGCGAGCCTCCGCGCGCCACTCCCGCTTCGCCGTTGCACACCAACAGTTCGCGGTCGCGCTGAACTGCCACACGGCCGCCCTGGCTGCCGCTACCTCGGCCGCGGCGTAAGCCTCCTCGTGCCGTTCTTTGGCGGTGACGACGACATCGCCGCGCTCCTCCTCGCCCTGGCTATCGTGGAGCGAGACTCCACCGCAGAGCTTGTGATATTGTCGTTCCTCGAGCCCGAGAAGCCGCCGACGGGGGGCGGTGCGATCAGCGAGGGTGATGGAAATGAGAGCCGTCGTGAGGTGGGTCAGGTGCTGCGGTTTTCTGTATCTAGCATATATATATATATATGAAAAGGTAAAACTCACCAGCTGTGATGGGATCGAGCATTTCGTCGAAACTCATTTTTGCAAACTGTGTGTGATAACTTCGATCGCGCGTATATGTATATTTGGTGTTGTGTTATCCTTTTTTCAGTTTTTGTATTTTTTTTGTATTTTTTTATTCGTATGTCGGCGCCTGTCGGCTTGCGTGAGAGCCATGTTGTAAGGAAGGGAAGTGTGTGTTTGTGTGTGTGTGTGTTTTTTTTTTTTACGATTAATTGAGACCTCGTTACGGTCTAGCGTGATATCGTCTTTTGCCCTGCAGTTGTTCCGTGATTTCCTTGTTTTTGTTCGTACGGTAGAACTGCGTCCGATATATATCTATTACTTGCCGTATTTGCGTGCGGAAGATCGCCTGGGAGAGACCGTTGACGCGAGAGATGAAAGGCATTAGGTTCAGTTTGCGAGAAAGGGACGCTTCGTATGTTCCATCTTTGTACTACTCTGTGGATAATTGGGAAGATGTTTTGGGTATTCAAATCGAAACCCAAACGGCTCTTTTTTTTCCGCGCAGGTTTGTATTAAAAAATGAAGACACGTACGAAATTGTTGGTGCTTGGTTGTGAGCCACTCCCCCATCATTTCTTGATCGTAAATTTGAGCCGTTTTTGCGATACCTCGCGATGAGGGGCACCTGGCTGCGCGCACCTCTTCATCGTGCTCGCCGACCGCTACTCTGTCGACTGTGCCAAAGGCGGGCTCGGCCATGCTCTAGCCGTGTCTATCGGGCTTGTGATTTCTCAAGGATTTCATGCCTTTATCACAGGCTCACCATACCTATATTTTTGACAAGTCCTGCGCGGAATAGTTACCTCTTTGGACCTTGTATTCCACCAATGAGCATGTCGGGACTTTTTCTCGCGAGGTGGTGAGCGTTTTCGGTCGATTCATGCGCCAACGTGCCCGCCGGCCTGCTTTGTACCGGGCAGGGCCTCACGTGCGCTCGTGCCGTGAACCTGCGGGCGGTGGACGCTGCAACTTTCGTCAACAACGTGGTGATCAAGAGCTTGCTTTTTTGTGGTTGTTATAAAACCTCGTTCCGCAGTCTATTTACGTGCTCGGACTCGTGCGACATTTATAGCTCTCCCATGATCTACACGAACGATCCAAGTTTTTTTTGTTTTCATGACGAGGACACATGATTTGTATGGACTACTTGTTGTTAACGCTGATACACGTGCGTACCGGTACCACAGCGGTACCAGTATCATGTGATCTGTGGTATGTACGTCTTGTATGATACTGATGCTTGCTGTTGCTGTTCGTGTCATACGAGTATAGCACCGGTAGCAGTAGTGTTCTATATAGGAGCGTACTTATACGGTATTGTAAATACGTTCGTAAAATCCCAGGTACCTGGTATATATACCTGGTATGTGTTCTGTTGCGGGGGGCCATAGTAAGTAGGGCCAAATATTGTCACTAAAAATAGTTAAATGTGTAGGTTTTTTTTTGTGTTTACCGTAGGTCCTACTAACTATGGTCCTCCGTAATGGGTGAATCTCCTTCTGTGCGTGCGTATATTCTGTCGTTGTTGCGGCTGCTGGTCGTCATGGTACACATCCCACCCGAGGTGTCCTTCATACAGCAGCAGTACTTACCGTCAATATTGCTTTATAGTTGTACGAACAAACGTACTTTGCTGTTGAAGCACACCCGTTGATAGTACGCTCGCTTTCGTGCGGCCTCGGCGTACCTACTATTCTCCACCTCTTCGCCGTTACGGGCATGCGCGAAGCCGCACGCAAGGGTCAGCCCGCCGCGGCGAAGCCCCGCTTGTACCTACCGGGTATGTTGTTTCCAGGTTCCAGCCCAACCCGTCGCCGCCGTGTTTAACGCCCCGAGGCCCAGCGCGATCGAGATCACCGCTTCCACGTTGGCCATGGACTCCACCACCCCCAAAAATGCCTACTGATGCCCCTGGTGCGTTTGCCCATCCCCCCGTTCAATCGTCTCTCTGTCTGCCTGTCTGTCCGTCCGTCTGTGTGTCTGCCTGTCTGTCTATTTGTCCGTCTGCCCGCTCGCTCGCTCGCTCGCTCCGCAGAGCGAGTCGCTGATGAGCAGGTTCGTCCCCTCGAGCGAATCGCGAAAACAAAGCAGCAGAGAAAACCGATCACCCCCAGCGGAGAACAAAGACATAGAAGCGGGGGTGGGGGCGGTGGCCAACAACGCCGCAAGCCCGCCGGCCGCGGTAAGCGCGGCGGGAGCGCGTCCCCCATCCGTCGGCCTTCCTGTTCGCGGTCAAGACAGCGGCGGGGCTGCTGCCGGCGCCGCCGCGTTACCCCCGCGCCGGTCGACGTCGACGTGGTCGGGCCGCGACCTCGTGAAGAGGGCCGAGGGTCTCCCCCGGGTGCGAGTCACGCCGGCGTGGTCGCTCAACGCCGCTCTTGGCGCCATGTCCGCTTCCTCGCCCACCACCAAAGACCCTAGCACCACCACCGCCTCCAGCATCGTGCAGGAAGTGGCGGCGGCGCGGTCGAGCGGGCTGGTCATCTGCGGCTGTGCCGGCTCCGGACAGCTGCCTCTGTCGGACATGCCGACGGCTCCGGCCGAGGGCATGGACCGCCTGGGACAGTTGGGCGGCAACCCCCCGCTGGCGGGGACTAGCTCGGTCCACGGCAAGTGGCCGTCGCTAGGCCCGCTCAGTCGTAGCAAGCACAACCCGACCCTCTCGACTCGCAGCTGGCACGGAAAGTCGAGGCAGCTCGGCCGGAGCATGCACGGCAGCCGGCACGGTGCCGGCGGGGCGAGGGTGAACGGCGTTCGCGGCGGTGTCCGTGGGACAAGCGGCTTAGCGTCGGCCGTGGACACGGTCATCCATGCCGCCCTCCTGGAAATTGTCGGGGACGTTGCGGGGGGGCTCGCGAAGTCGGAGAGGGAGCCGGCGGTGCTCGCCGTGAGGGCCAGCATTCCGGTCAAGAAGGCAACGGTGTGAAACCGGTGAAGAGGGGGACGGAGAGAAGCTCTGCCCGAGCGCGTTTGCCTGATTAAGCTATGCCGGAGCTCTCAAACTGAGACCGCTGGCTCGCGTTGCTATTGCCGTATAACAAACCGGGTGATGGGGTAGAGCATCTCCTTCGGACGTGTCTCCACGCTGATTTTTTTTTCGACGACGGAGAGGGTACGAAAACTCCGAGCGATGTGTCTGCGGAAAGATCGATTCGACGAGATCTTCGCAACGCCGCCGTTTTCGTTGTGTGTCGTGTGCCCCCCTAGTTCCGGACAAATGTGGCTCTGAATCGTCCCGGGGGGTGTGTTATCTTATCACCCGGTGTGATACGGTAGTAGTTCCCAACTTAAACGTACCCGCCTGGAGGGATGGCGGCTTAGGCTGGCGGGTAGTTAGGCGCCGGAAAGGTAGTGCGTGATATACTGTCCAGCGCACTTATTGTTGAGTCCATGGCCTGGCCATAGCGAGCGCCGTGTTTCGTTCTGGGGGGGGGCTACTTGCCCCGCCCGGGAGATCTTGCAGGGGTGGGTGATTACAAGGCAGTCTTTTTGCAGCGTTTTTACTACATGCAAGTTACTTCGGTATGAATAGTCGGGTGCTGTTTTCGAGATCAATATTAGTACAGTCCGGTTTGATGTTCGGCAGGCATTCCAGCGGGTTGGTTGGTGTTGGTCGCCACTTTTTATTAGCACTATTTTGGCAGGCTTGGCCTTGACCGACAGACGAGTGGCGCGGCTGTGCGGTCACACGGCGTTTGTTTTTATCCGGCGTAGTCAGCTTGCCGTGCGAAGTACTTCACGGCACTCACTCAGCGTTAGGGGTTGCTACATGTGTATAGATGGGTCATCGTGCGTTTCGAACACGTGTGTACCAAAAACGATGCTTGCTCGTGCGTACGTAGAGCAAGACTTTTAGGGCGCGTCTTTTGCTGTCATGGTGGCCATGTACTCGGTGCGCGTAAATATCTGATAGAAAAAGTACACTACGTCAGAGCTTCGAGATGGTGGGGGAGGGGGGCTGCGCGAATCAGCAGGGCACATCTCAGCAGTCCAGAGTCCGGGGTGAAGCTAAACCTGCCGCATCTCCTTTATTTTCCAGAGTTTATTCCTCCCTCTCAAGGAGGTTGTGCTTTAGTGCTGCTGGTTTCGAGCACGGGTCTCCCCTGAGTGTCAGGGCATGTAGGGGCACATGGAGGCTATAGGATTTGTGCTCTGGGTGATCGTTTGCAGTTTTCGTTTCATGGGTGCCTTTTTTGTGTTGTGCGCTGGTTTGTCTTTTGTTTTTGTGTATTCGCGGAAGAAGGTTCTTGTGTTGTCCGCCGCTGGACTGCTACGTTACTTGTATGCGCAAAATTTGCTTGTTGTGTATTGAACGTGTGTTAGGCGTTTTTCAATTGTTTTTCTCTCGCCGCCGCGCCGACACTTGTTTGGCGTGTATGTTTGCTCTTGCGCGAAAAAAATGTTTGGGTACGTTCCAGTTCGTTCGGCGCGACACTCTGTTTGATCTTGCGCGACCAAGGGTTCGGCTGCGGTATGAGTGGGATGCGACACTCTCGGTAAGTGTTGTCCGCGTCGTGCGCCGTGACCGGTGCGGTTCAGGTTTGCGCTTTGTGTCGGGATTTTCATCATAGAGGGACTTGTGCGTCCACAGTACGTGGACGTGACGCGCGTGTTTTGTTTGTCATTGTTGTCTCGTGCTTATATTTGATCTTGGCTGGTGCTGCTGCTGCTGCTGCTGCTGCTGCGTTGCCGAGGTCGCCACCGAAGGGCACGGACGGCGTCATGAGCGTGCGACCAGATTTAGTCAGGATGGTCATGAGACAGCTTTTCTCCGGCATGGTTGGTGCAAATGCTTTTTGCTATACACACGGTGCTCGAAGTCCTGGTGCTATGTGCTTTAGGAGCAAGTCACCGTCCACGGACGAGCCTGAAATTGTTTTGCTTGCTTGACACGGTGGGGTATGTGTGGAGGTGTACTCATGTCATACATGACCATAGTCGTACGACAATAGACCCTCGCATCCCTACAATGCCGGGACGGAACACGTCGGGTTTTCACCGACCAGGCAGACATTGCTTGCACCAAGCGCGAAGCGCCGTGAGGTTTTCGGCGAGTCGCAGCATGAAGGGTGGGCTGCATCCTGCTAGGAATCGCGTGTGAGGCGGAATTCGGCACCTTCTTTTGCGTACGTTCTTGCCTATAGATGACAACGTCGAATTTCTTGGGGGGGGTGGGTGGGGGGTACATGTTGTGGCGCAGACGAGGTTTGCGTCCGTGATCTGGCGGGGTGGGTTCTTTGTTCGTTGCAGCATCCCCTTCCGCCGTGGTTTCTGTGCGCAGCTCGTGGGCAGATGTAGGGCTGACTGTGCCCGTCGGTTCGTTTGTGGGATGGTGCGAAACGCTACGAAATCGTGCGAGAGTGAGTACCTTTCCTCGCCCGTCTGTGGCTCCGGCGTGGCCAGCCTTGCTCTTGCAAGGACCGTAACTATATAAATGTGTGGGCAGCGGCAGCGTTTGTTTTTCTTCTTGGTGCGTTTTTTTTTTGTCATGGTTCGAGTACGAGTACCTGTGGGTAGTAAGGAGCTTCATGCGACTGTCGTGGTACGAGTACGAGTACCTGGTAGTGAGTGAGGTGCTCCAGCTAATTTTCTGGTTGAAGTCACTTCGCGCCGCACTTAATTGCTCTGTCTTACTCCCTCTCCTCGATCAAGTATTATACCAGGCGTTAATAGTACAAGGCGAGGGTTTGGGTTCTACCTGTTTGAAAGGGTGCAAGAGTTTGGTTAGTAGAATCTATACTCTTGGGTACCCTGCGATCATACTCGGGTATGTACCCGGATGCCCCCAGAGTATATACTGAGGCACCCGAGTATCAAACCTACATGTTTCGATCATACTCAGGTATGTACCCGCGGGTACCCCAGACTGTGCTCTAGGGTACCCGGGTATCACACCTGTATTTTTCGGTCATGTTCGGGTATGTACCAGGGTACCCTCAAAGTACATACTCTGGGGTACCCAGATATCAAATCTGGATAGTTCGGTAATACTCGGGTAGGTACCCGGGTACCTCCAGACCGCATACCCTACGACTGTAAACACACCCTTGAAAGGGTGCACCAGGTCGAGATCCGTGCGACCCGTGTTTGCTGACCGTTTTTGCTAGAGCGCGTCTTCCGTGGACACACCGCCATGAAGGATGATCTCTAGACAAAGGAGAGTTGAACATTTCGTACCAGCGGTACTTTTTTTTACCGGCAGTATTCTATTTTATGGTGGGTATTGCATCTCGGTCGTGGTGGGAGTTCCATCTCGGGGTGAACTTTGCGTCTCGGTCAGAGCGGGAGCTGCATCTCGTGTCAGCGTGGGAAATACATCTCAGTGCCTGGGTGGGGTTTTTCATCCCAGTCAGCGTAGTAGGAATTTCTTCTCGTTCAGGGTGTGAGTTCCGTCTAGGTCAGGGTGGGAGTTCCGTCTCAGTCAGGGTAAGATTTTATCAGGGGAGGACTTAGTTTTCAGTCAGGGTCGGAGTTGTATCTCGTCAGGGCGGGGATTGCATCTCGGTCAGGGTGATTTTCCATCTCAATCGGCTTAGGATTTGCATCTCAGTCAGAGTAAGGCATGGCACCTCTGTCAGAGTGGAATGTGCATCTCGAGTCACGGTGGGAGTCTCATCTCATTCACGATGACATTTTCATCTGGGTTGGGGTACGTTGGAGTTGCTGCTCGGTCAGGGTAGGACTTGTATCTCGGGTTAGGGTTGGAGCTTTGTCTCAGTGAGGGTGAGATTTGCATCTCGGTCAGGGTGGTCGATGCATCTCGGTCAGGATGGTCGATGCATCTCTAGTCAGGATGGGGTGGGATTTTCATCTCGGTCAGGGTAGGAGTTGTTACTCAGTCAAGATGGAAGGTGCATCTCAAGCCTGGGTGGGATTTCCATCTCAGTCGGGTGGGATGTGCATGTAGGTCAGGGTAGTAGAAGTTGCTTCACGGCCAGGGTGGGAGTGTCACCTCTATCATTGTGGGATTTGCATCTCGGCCAGGGTGGAAGCTGCATCTCAAGTCAGGGTGGGAGTTCCATCTCTGTCAGGGTGGGATTTTCCTCTCGGTATACGTTGGAGTTACCTTTCGGTTAGGGTGGGGGTTTCATCTCGGGTAGGGAGGGATCTGCGTCTCAGTCAGGGTGGGCGGTCACGAGCACGAGTTATCACTCTTTTAGTATATAGCACGGTATTATAATATCTCGCGGGGACCCAGGCCGACAGGGAAGGTCTTGAAATACAGTTAGTTATAGGTCGTAATGGCTAGGAAATAAGTTTAGTTTCGGTGGAAGCTGCTCTGTATTGTATTTTACCGACAGACTCAAATATGGACGGCGGGCAGAAAAACGAAATATGTGGTCTTTCGTTTCTTGGTTGATTTTCTTACTGACGACGGGTGTTTTTCTGTGCTTGCTGTTATTTTAGCTCTAAATGGGTCAGGGGATGGGCGATGGTTATTTTGTTTCTTGTGTTGTTTTCTTTTATTTCCTTTGTCGCGAGAATTTACTCGGTGGCTTTGTCTTGAAACGCGTATCGTGCCATAATACCAACCAGGGTATGGTTTACTTATAAGTACGCGTACATACAAGATAGGGCGGGGGGTCAGCACTTTTCTCAAGTGGTTTGCGTGGCGTGATGCCCGAGTGCGTTAAAATAAAACACACGGCGCGCTTTTTATAGCAAATAGTTAACCACAGCCTTCTATATATATATTCGTGAATGTTTTTTGTTTTTTGTTTTTTTAGTTATAAGGCCCGTCAGGTTAACGATTTTTTTACACGAGTGCTACGCTAGAGGTACATAGCACCTATTTTTCTCTGGGGCTACTCACTTGAGGCGCTCTGTTCCTCAACCCAAAACCGACCCTGAGAAGAAAATGGAAGCTAAGACCCGACACATATTTCCATGATTGGCGACATATTATGGGAAAATCAACATTGAACCCAAAATATGTTCGGATCGGCAGTTCCCAACCGAACTCTGCTCGTAGCCTTGATGGACCCTAGCACCGAGCGAGCACCGCCACAACCAGCCCGGTTGCCATGCGCACACGCATTAAGGTAGCACCTAGACAACAAAAAGCACAGCAACGAATATCGTTGTCGCTGCTGTACAGTTTTTGTGAAATTGACTGTGAACCCGAAAATACTGGGTATTTCTACGTACTACATACCTACTGTGTAGCTCCTGAGCTGACGCCCCCCTTGTCTGGGAAAAATGTTTCACGGGTCAGACAGATCATCCATTCCCACTTGATAATCTAAGTCTTTCACGGCAGATCTGTTCCCCATCTTGTATGATCTACGTAACTCATGTTGCCGGGTGGGACGCGCGTATAATCTGCATGAACTAGGCTAGGTATGACATGTTTGCTGGGTTGGATCGGAACCAATGCAGATCTTGCACAACCATTCACAACTATAAATAGCTGCAGGTGGAACTGGATGATCTACCTGTAGATGGATTGATCATGATCTATCTGAAGTGTGCACATTTCTGTTTTGGGCTCAAAGCTGCAAAAAGCCTCTACCGCCAGGTTAAGGACAAACCACACCACCAATCAAGGCCTACGGCTTGAAACGACCTAAAACACATCGCTCACCGGACAGAGGGGGTCGCGATCTCGATAAATCTAAATCTAGCCTAACGTTATGAGGTGTTGGCTAGCCTACCGTTATGAGGTGTTGGTGCAGAATGTGTATAATACATATCCAACCCAGGAAGCATGTGCTCCTGATGATGCAGACTATTATGCTCGTACAGCTCCCACCCGGCAACATGATGAGCTAGATCACACAGATCGGGGACACATTATATGTTCCCTGAAAGATCTACATCATGAAGTGGGGATCAGAAATCTGCCCGCCGTGTGAGACTTCACGAATCACGATCTCGCCAACCGCACTGCGTCAGTGATCTGCATCTATCTGCGGTACGAGCGTCAAGTTCTTTGTTCCTTCGTTTATTTTCTGCACCTTGTTCCCGTTAACATCGATACACCCCGTCGCTTTGGTTTCCACTTGTTGCCCTGCTTCCCGCTTCCTGCTGTTTTGTGACCTCCACTTCTTTCGTCGACCGCCACAACAGCAACAAAACTCTCTAAAAAAAAAGGACAATCATGGTGACCGAACACATTGGCGTGTTTATAATAAGAATACGAGTTGTAGTAGTATCATCCATGAGACTACACGAACGTAATAAAAGGCCTTTAAAACACTGCTGTTTTTTCAGTTGCCGGTGGCTCGTCCTGTACGTACGTCTTCTGTTCAATCAGGCGGTGGTATGCACATCGGGAAACCATGCCGGATCATCGTTATGTATTGCCCTGGAGACAAGTAACGGGTACGTAAGGAATCAGAAACGACGTTTGACTTTGGTTACGCTCGCACTAATGGATGCCGTCGTCGTGCGAGAGTCCAACATTTCACAACTTGGATAGATTATCTTCAGATTTGATGACCTAGATAATCCAGGGCAGACATATTCCTGATATGTACGATCTGCATGATTTGGCTCATGCTGCCGGGTGGGAGCCGTATGAGTTTCATGATCTACTGTTACAGTAGCACACACTTACTGGGTTGGATCTGTGTCGTTCAGATCCTGCGCAACATCTCGTAACGGCAGGTTAGGAACTAAATGATCTAAATGATCTGTAGATGATCTATCTGCCCGATGTGCGCAGACTTTCGTATGGAAGCAGACATTGGGAAACAGCAAGGCAACGCGTAGAGTTGGCGCCGTTCTACAGCAAAAACATCATTTTTCATTACTGGAGATATTCGCGCGTGGCACAGTCTGTCTGTCCCAGAAGAGTACAGTTTCTTACTATTACGGGGGGGGCATAGTTAATAGGACCAAATATTGTTGGTAAAAATAGGTAAATATATAGATTTTTATGTATACCATAGGTCCTGTTAACTATGGACCCCCGTAATAGCGTACAACTCCTTTTGGCAGTGTTGTACCGGTACAACGTCGGACAGATAGATCATCTACAGATATATAATCTGCAGATAGATCATCTACAGATGGATCATATTGATCATAACCTGCCAGTATTATATGATGTGCAGGATCTACTATATATAGTACAGACCCAACGCAGGGAACATGATCTAAAACAGTAGACCATGCAGGTCCCATCTGGCAAAACGAGCTATTTACGGGGGGCCATAGTAAATAGGACCTACGGTACACACAAAAACCTATACATTTATCTTTTGTTACTAGCAATTATTCGGTCATATTACTATGATCCCCCGTAATAGATCAAACAGATCAGGAATATATATAAATATATACATGTCCCCTTAAGGATCTAGATCATGAAGCGGCCGGGAATCAGTGATCTGCCCGATATTTTCAAACCCTTTGCTGTGTCTGTACGACACGAAAAGTAGAAAAAAAAAACAGAGACGGAAAGGTATTGCTGGAGGTGGCTCTGGCAAGTTTATCAAGAACCACCACAGCACACACAACTGCCGGCCGGAAGTCGAAGAGACGACGGAGGAAGCGATGTCTATTTCGTAAGTTCAACAGTGTACCACGTAAAAATTCACGGCAACCAGGTCTCTTCTCGGGTCATGGCCCTACCCACGGGTCAGTTCAAGAAGTTTTTGAATGATCGCGGGTCGGGTCGGGTCGGGTCAGGAGGTTTTCAAACTCTCACGGGTCGGGTCGGGCCACCCTTACCCGAACCGACCCGAACCGACCCGTGAACAACCCTATACTACGTACGCACAGCAGTTTATTGTCGTCCGCCGCGCGAAACCATAACAGGGGGACTATCGAACTGCAACGGTATGCCAGTACGTGTATAGCTGACGACTGCTTGTGTATAGCGCGACCTGCCTTCTATCGGATCGCAAGGACAGAGAATGGAACTCAAGAGAGCTCCGCGAGCACCTGTTTCTTCAAGACCCGCTGCATGCTATCTGCGAGAAAAGCGCACCGACCGTTGAGAGCAAGCGGTACGAGCTGACGTCGACGTCCCTTAGACCCCACTTTTCGTTTTCTCAAATCGCAAAGAACAGAGTGGAGCTCCAGAGCCCCATACGCATAGAGAAGAGCTCCAGAGCTCCTCAACAAAGCTCCCTTGAGCACCCTTTTCCGCGAGAACCGCTGCATGCCATGATACGCACAAGGAGTAGTTGTCGTCCATGAAGTCACTCAAGAGCCCGCACTACGCGCGATCAAAGTATCGCACGCAGCTTGCAGGGACGAGTTTCGACTAAATCCTCGATCTCACAGATGTGTTTATAAAATTATTTTTTTTTTATTTTTATCCCGTATCCCTCTATGTCGGCACCAATTAGTCGCCGCTATCGCTCATGTCGAAGTCGTCGTTGTCTATCTCGACAGGGCCCCCGCGACCGCTGTTGCCGCGTCTGTCCTTCGGAGAATTCGCGTGATGCTGCGCAGGAATCACGGCAGAAATGAACAACAAGAATGAGGCCAGGGAGAGGGGGGGTGAGGGGAAGGCAGGAGGGGGGATGAAGGGGGAGGGAAGAGGGGGGGAGGTGGGAGGGAAATTGAGGGAAGGAGGGTGGGAGGGAGGGCAGGGGAGGGGAAGTGGGGGGTTGGGGAGGGGGGAGGCAAGGCGGGCGGGGGGGGGGGGGGGGGTGGGGAGTGTACTCATTATCATGCATAGCCGTAGTCGTATGGCCATAGACCCTCGCACCCCTACAATGCTGGTACGGAGCACATCGGGTTTTCACCGACCAGAAAGAGGTTGCTTTCACCAAGCGCCAAGCGCCGTGAGGTGTTGGGCGAGCCGCATGAAGGGTGAGAGCAGCGTCCTACTACTGTAGAACCGCTTTTGCGGCGGATTTTCTTACATATGGACGACAGCGTCAATGAATTGAATTGCGTTCTGGTGTAGCCACTTCCAGATACAGCAATCAGTGGGTTTACTATGGAACTGCCTCGTGGGTGCCTTACCATATACACACGACGTGATACGATCATCTCCCTTGTGCGGAGTTAAGGCTCTCCTCGCACAAAAAGTATCTAACTCCACCGCCGTGGTGACCGCCAAAAAAAAAAAACTAAAAAACGCGATGTGGGGGGCCGTGGGATTTGGTCTGTTGGGTTGTTCGTTCCGCTCGAGCCCGTTTTCGTCTGCCTCTGGCTCTCGCGTTCGGTAATTTCTGTCCCTTGTTCTGCTAATCTTACCCTTTGTTGTGTACCAGGAATCATCTTGATTTTCTTCGTCTCTTAGGCTTTTCTGTGGAAACACGGCAAGTATTGATACTTTTTTCGTCGTCCGAAAGTAATATATTGCCTATGTGAACCCTACGGCTGAACACATGATAGCCCTCGTACATGCACGCAAAACAATTATAACCTAACCTCCTCAGTTACCCATAACTCCTCAAGTACGAAAATAGTGTTTCCGTTACCGACCGACCGACCTACCTACTGATATTCTGGTCAACCTGTTGACCGATCTACTGCCTGTCTACTGACCGATCTACTGTCTGACCTATTGGTTGACCTACTGTCTGACCTATTGATTGACTTACTGATCGACTGCTGACTGACCGACCGACCGACCGACCGACCGACCGACCGATCGATGCGGACCCTGTCGTACCTTTCCCCTGCGAATCTTGGTGGACAGGAGGGTGTGGCTCACAACACCGATGCGTAGGTCGAAAGTCTTGATCTCCGTCTTCAAAGAACAACAGGGGGGGGGGGAGGGGGAGGGGGAGGGGGAAGAGAGGGGGGTGGGAGTGGGAGTGGAGGGGGGTGGAGAGTCAGGGGCGTGGGGTATTCCTCCTCGAAATTCACAGCTCCAGTCTCGATCCCTCATCGCCAGTACGTAGGAAGAACAAGAGCCTTTTGTACGTCAACTTGTTTTCGGGGCTGCTCACCGGCCAGGTCAAACTTCGCGGGTCGGGTCGGATCGGGTTTGTTTGGGTCAGGCTGAACCGACCTGGCCCGTGAGATTTAGGTAACCTCCTGACCCGACCCGACCCAACACGTAATATTTAGAGAGCCTCCCGACCCGGCCCACGGACCGGCCCGCGGGTCTGTCCATGACCCTCGAAGAGGTCTGTTTAGATATTTTTAACTTACCGGATACACTCTTTTTCGTTGACTAGACTGCTGTACCGGTGTGTATGTATATATATGTACGTATGTTGCGCCCACCTTTATTTGCTGTAGCGCCTGCTTGATGCTCACCAGGGGACTCGCCTCGCTCATCTGTTCACAGATCGTCGGCGGGTGGGAGTTACCAAGACCGATTCGACGGGGATTATTGTTATGGTGCGAAGTCAATGGTCGCCGGAGTTATGTGGGAACGGGTTTTGATTGTGCGTCACGTTTCGATGAAAAACCACATTTATACACGACTACTGCTGTCTGTACAATAGTGCGCGAAATGCAGCGTCCAGTTCGGTGGGATTGTGGCGCGAGGGTCAGCGGGCAGAGTTACGTATGAGACCTTGTTTTTTCGCTTCCCACGAAACCGTGTACTACTATTACGGGGGACCGTAGTAGATAGGACCAAATATTGTTCGTAAAAATAAGTAAATATATAATTTTTTTGTGTGTGCCGTGGGTCCTATTTACTATGGTCCCCCGGAATAGCGGTGTAGCGCGCGACACACAGGTTTTTCCTCGGAAGCGGGGAAAGCGCAAACACCGAGGGACTAGTCTACTACGGAAACGCCTCGACTTGATTTCTTTGTGCGCGCCGTGCCCCCCCTTGGTTTTAGGAGAATATCGCCTGTGAAGTTTTATCGCGGGGGGGGTGTGTCGCCTCGTCGCACGTGTGCTACGGCAGCGTGTTGTCCTACTTGACGGCTGATGAGGTAGGCCCGTGGTCCAAGCGGTCATGATATCCGTCCTCTTGCGAAAGAGCCAACACTGTTAGTTTTACCAAAAGGAAAACGGCTACGTTTGTATCCGTGTATTTCGCAAACATGTTGACATTCCCTGTCGCTCATAACGACCCCAATGAAACAAGCTATAGACCGAGCGAACGCAAGCGTAAGTAAGCGTATTATAGGATGGGATACGTATGGTATTAAGCGCATTGCACTGCTACAATAATGCCGTCGGTAATATTTGTGCTGTTGTCGGTAGCCCGTAGGTCGCGTACCGAGTCCCCTTTGGAGTCCATCTTCTCCTTGAGCTCTTGCAGCTCGTCGCTCAAAGCCGCCAACGCCTCCGTGAGGTCTCCCACCGACCCGCTCGTCGTCTCATGCTTGGCTTCGACGGCCTTGAGCTCGTCGTGCAGCTACAGCGGGCGCAATTAAAAACGCGCGCGGGGAGGGGTGGGGGGGGGGTTGATTGTTAGCCGGGCGATGCATGTGACGGGGCACCCTTCCTACTCCTAACTAACAGTGACACCTCCAATATTTGAACGCTCATTGCGTTCTTTCCGTATATTTACAATCATTTTGTTTGCTTACCGTATCCCCTTCCTGTTTCGTAACAGTTAGCCAAGCGGTGCAGATACGGTGGGCCCAGTCACAGGTGGGGGGAGGGGTGGGGCGTAACAGTTACCTCTGAGGTGCAGCTACGGTAGACCCAGTGACAGGGGGGGGGGGGGGGGGGGGGGGTCTTTGTCCTTCGGTAGCGATGTCGCGGGGGGGGGGGGGGGGGGGGCGGGAGGATGATAGCTACCCATGCGGTGCCAGAGCGGTGCCAAAGTGGGGGGTTAGGAGTTTATGCTCGTCCGGTGGAGGTGGCACGGGGTGAGGGGGAGGGGGGGAGTGTGATGCCTATCCATGCGGTGGCAGAGTGGAGGATTAGGGTTTCTGTTTATTTCTGCTGTTGGTGAGGGGAGGGGTGTACTCGTGTCTTGCATGGCCGTGGTGGTACGACCTTAGACCCTCACATCCCTACAATGCAGGGATGGAGCGCGTCGGGTTTTCACCTACCAGGCAGGCGTTGCTCGCACCAAGCGCAAAGCGCCGTGAGATGTTGGGCGAGGCGCGCGAAGGGTGAGCTGCATCTCACTAAGAACTGCTTGTGAGGCAGACTTTCTAGCGTAAAAAAAACCATCGAGAAGGGAGGGGAGTGATGGTTAGAAATGCGGTTGCAGAGTGGAGAGATAGGGTTTCCTTTTCTTTCGGTGGCGTTGGTTGCGGTGGGATCGTTCATTCGCCACACCGTCAACAGAAATTTCATATAGACCATAATGAGGGTGTTGGCCATGCTCAGCTTCAAATTTATTGAGCTCGCCATGCAGGTACGGTGGGTGGGCCCATTTACAGACGGGGTGGTAGAGTTAGCCAGGCGGTGGCAGGCTAGAGGGTTGGGGTTTCCTATAATTTCCGTTGGCGTGCGTGGCGTCGTCCACCACCGTTTACAGAACTTTCAGACCGTACATAACGGTACTGGCCCTCCGATAAAAAAGACTATACAGTGGCCTGGGCTAGGTTTTGTTGACAACAGTTCACTCGTCGGGCAGACGGATCACGATCTGTTGACCATCGATCATCCAGATCCTAAGCCGCGGATGTGATACGCTGTGTGCAGGGTATCTAATACTACGGACCCAACTCGGGAGACATGCGCTAGATCATGCGATTTATATGGCTCGCATCCCGGCAACATGAGCTAGATGGCACATATCATACAGATCATACAGATCATACAGATCATCTGCCCTGAAATATCTACCGAAGATCATGAACTGGGGATCTGATCTACCACTCTGGGCGTAAATACACTCCGCTTGGTATTCATACTGTAGTAATCTATAAACGGTGCTTATTTTTCCGCCCAATGCGGTATGTGATCTGTCCCATGTACAGATCACATACTACTCTGGCCGTAAATATAAGAACCGATTAGTATCAATAGTATTATATAAACGCTGCTTATATTTCCGTCCGTTGTACAAAATCACATGCTACTCTGACCGCAAATATAAACACCGCTTGGTATCCATAGTATTATATGAACGGTTCTTATATTTCCGTCCAGAGTGGTATGTGATCTGTCCGATGTACAGATCACATACTACTCTGGACGTAAATATAAGAACCGATCGGTATCCATAGTAATCTATTAACGGTGCTTATATTTCCGTCCAAAGTGGTATGTGAGGCGGGTCTTTCGGCCGCCCGGCGTGATTTTGGAAGAACGCGACCAAAACACGCGGCGGAGCCGCGTGACTGGCCCTACCGACCTCGAGCCCCCCAAAGGGTTGGAGTTCGGGTTCGGGTTGGGGTTAGGGTTAGGGTTAGGGTCAGGCCTGGGGTCGGGTTGGTCTGGGTCCATGTGCAAGGTTGACATTGGCGACACAGATCCTGCACAAAGTTTTGTGCAAGACGCCGCTAAACATAGTTCACGCCACCCACGGTTGTTGAAGGAAAGGTCGCGAGAGGCGTTTTGCCACCGACGACGTTATCCCTCCATATTTGCATCCCTCTCCTACTTACAGATATATATATATGATATATACCAGGCATATATATATATATATATATCTCCCTCTCTCTCTGTCTATCGTTCTCTCTCATGACATGACTTTGTGGTATGCAAGTCTTGCCGGAGACGACTCTAGCTCTCTCTCTCTCTCTCTCTCTCTCTCTCTCTCTCTCTCTCTCTCTCTCTCTCTCTCTCTCTCTCTCTCTCTCTCTCTCTCTCTCTCTCTCTCTCTCTCTCTCTCTCTCTCTCTCTCTCTCTCTCTCCCATGACATGACATGGCTTCGTGTGATGCATCTACTCTACGGCCGCCGATTGCATGCGACTGCGCGCGGGGCGTCATATTTCAGCCGCAACAAGTCAGAGAGGAGATTTAAAATCACACATAAAATTATTGCTTCGTACGTATTGTTTTTTCGCTTGCGATCCTCAACAATGTGCAGGCGGCATGGACTTCAACGTTGATCACTCATAGAGCATTTCTTAAACATTCTCCGAAAAAAAAGGAAGGACATTGCATATATATCACGCAAGACAACACCACACCCCTGACATGGAGTTCAGAGCCGATTCTCTCTAAAAAAAGCATGAAATATGCAGCTGTGGGGAGATCTCGTCGAGATTTTTCCATACATACGCAGGCGGTCTCGGCGTTTGAGTCTTCCCCGTTAGTGTCCGACAAAACCAGCTCTGGAGATCGTCGGGGGGTGGTTTTCTTGCGCGTTACCAGCATTCGGTATCCAAGGAAAACCAAAAGAAAAGAGAAGAAAATCGGAAACTGATTTTTTGCACCGGATTCCGGTCTGTACCTGGCTACAGTACAGGCCCACGAAAAGTAAATCTGTACCTATTCTATACTGGTACAGAATAAATAATTAAGGCTCACTGTTTTCAGGGACGCTTGTTAAAAAGCGGCGAGCGCTACACTAAAAACTGTATAATAGTAAATACTAGTATCTATAAAAGAAATAGTAGTTGGTACATAATAGTATATAATAGTATATAATAGTATATAATAGTATGTAATAGTACAAAAAAGTACAATAGTATGTAGTGGAATGTGCTCAAGGTTGTTTGAGGATGGTGTCACAAAAAGGTTCAAAGGTTCTGCTCAGATTAGGTGTAAGTTTTCTTGTTGGCGGGCCAATACTGTAGTCAAGTAATATCCGGGCCCATACTGTACTCAAGTAATATACATACTGGGATATACTCTTCTTTCGCTTGACCGAATCGTCCACAGTGAACGCCGCGGCAGCAACTCCCGCGATGTAGTACAAGGCAGTAGCGTGCGATTTACTATTATTTTTGTTTTTTCTAAGCTTTTTTTCTGTACCTGGCGGTACTCTTCCCTGAGGCCGTCGTGCTGAGTGTTGACGAAGCGCTCCTTCGCGCGCATCTTCTCCACGCTTTCGGTTACCTGAAACACGTTCGTTGTGTTCATTGATTGATTGATTGATTGATTAACCAATGAGCCATGTTAAGAATGATAAATTCGACCATTTTTGACGAAATACGACCGCACACAAAAAAACGGTACTGCCGCCGCCATACGAAGCAAGTACTGCAGTAAACAATCCCCATTTTCTAATTTCTAATTTCCAATTTCCAATGCGATGATGCGGCGTAATAAATATTTTTTATTATTGAGTTTTGCCTACTCTCAACGATCTTCAGGCAGCATGAACAAGCTTTTTCAACATCGATCACTCGTAAACATTCCCCGAGGAAGGAAGAAAACCGCAAAACAAGTCGAGTTTTCGATTTTTTCCTCCCAAACCAAATATACATCGAAGCTCGGGTTCGTCGCTACCACGGCTAGCGCCGATTTTTTTTTTCGTTCGTGTGATGTGACTCTCCGAAAATCGTACGGCCCGGGTCTGCCCTCTTACTTGCCGGACGGAATCGTCCTGAAAAATCCGGCGCCACTCATCTTGCCATCACATAGATGGACTTCAAAAATGGAAAGAAGAAGCGTCCTCCTACAAACAAGGGTGAGGGAATATTTGTCGAGCTATCGCACGTCAGACGGACAGATAGATGATATACAGATACTGGTAGATCATCTACAGATAGATCATCTAGCAGTTCCTCACCAACCGTTGTGAGAGGTTGCGCAGAATCTGCCTTCTAGGGCAGATTCGACCCGGGAGACATGTTCTAGATCATGCAGATTATACACGGCTCCAACCCGGCGACCATGCAGATCATCTGCTCTGGAAGATCTACCGCAGATCATCGAGTGGGAATTGATGATCTGTAGATGACCTGTCCGAGCTGTGCTAGCAATACGCAAAGGGAAGAAGCCATTGCATCACTCGGCTTAGACCCTTGCCTAGCCCATGCGTGACTTAACTTTGGCAACTAATAGGTAAATAACTTACGCCTTTTTTCCGGTCGTACTGCGTACGTACCAGTTATCTTCCATCAGAAGCCTGTCCACTCTCAAGAAACATACCAGGAACCCAGTTTTCTTAGAGAAGGAGACTTACCACCTATTTGACTAAACTGCATGTTGGCTGCTGTCGCCGGCCCTCGATTTGCTGGGACCGAGCCTCTATTTTGGTCGGCGTGGTATCAGGGTGCTTGGCGACTTGGTGGGCCTTGCCGACGACTAAATATATTCCTGGTATGTTAGTTATAGAGCACTCATTACTGGCCAACTTAACCACGCGACTATTAAAGTAGGCCAGTGGACAGTGCCGTTAATCAACTTAATATATAGTTTCCGGTTCGGTACATCTCACCATGCTACGTAAGTACCCCAGCGGCTACTGCTGTCGTGCGATACTACAACCAACAATATACTACCCAGGTTCAACTTGAAAGCTTTTAATTGAAGGAGTCGTCGATTCATCCTTAGATCCCACCATGCGGTCGGTTTCATTTGTTACGGGTTTTTTTGCCTATCGTCAACAATGTGCAGGGAGCATGAGCTTCGACTTTGATCACTCATAAATGTTCATGAACATTCCCTTTCGAAAGAAGAAAACCAAGAGAAACCGAAACACACGGAAGGAAACCTGTGTGCACCCAGTCTAGCTCATTCGCCAGGTAGGTTTTTCACTCGTTGGGAGATGCGTTTTGTTGTTGTTGTCGTTCCTCTCACCTCGGCTCCTATGAGCGCGAGTTGCGTGGTCGTGACGGGAAGGGCAACCTGTATCGCCTCCTCGTGCTTCTTGGTCTGCTCCACATGCCCTCGCCACTCTTTTCCCGCCGTCGAGGCCGCCATCTGCTTCGCCCGCGAGGCAAAAAAAAAAAAACCCCAGCACACAGCACTTCATGATGTTGAGATTCTGTGTGTGTGCGTGTGTGTGTGTGTGTGTGTGTGTTTTTTTTTTTTTTTTCTCCGCCTTGTTGTGTAATAGCTGAACGGTTGGATATAGTGTGTATCTATCCACACCTCGGACAGCACATCCAAAGATATCGGGGTACATGCGTTCTTGAGCTGAGGGAGAGCTCCGTCGGTGACAACTGCAAAAATGCTTGTTTTGGGAGATACCTTGTAAGGGTGGTGCATTTATTTTCTGAGGTCTCTTCTCGCATGAGGAGCTCAATGTTCGCACCCGAAAACATTTCCAGGTATTTTTTTGGGTGGCGCATTTATTTTCTGAGGTCTCCTCTCACATGAGGAGCTCAATATCGCACTCGAAAACATTACCTGGTATTTTTTTTCAAGAATTTTGATTCGCGCAACTCGACCAACATTTTCTATGGGCTGCGTAGTCCTAGACCAAATGTGCTACCAGACACGTAGTAAAAGTACTAGTATGATGCTAGCCGGTAGTTGCTCACTTCGAGAAGAAAATGTTGACAGCCCAAAAAAAGTGCAATCCTTAACGTGGGATGAATGTTTCGGGCTCAAAAGAACGCCTTCCGAAACACCGGTCGGTTTGGCCGTTCGTTTCGTTCGTTCGTACCTTCAGTCTGGGTCCCACCCGTTCAAGCTCTCGTTTCCACTCGACAGGGTCAATTTTGGCTTCCAGCATCGCCGCCTGGCTGTCACTGATTCCATTGTCCTCGTCTTCTTCCGCCTTAACATTAAAAAACAAAGTGCCATCGCAGAGTGTTTTTTTAGCGTTAAATATTGGCGAGCTGCGCCAGAGAAGGAACGCCCCGCCGCAGATTTTATGAGGGACCAAAGTTGAAGATCATTCATGCTGCATGCCATGCGCATTGTTTGAGGGATGTCGAACACCATGCGTACCGTACCGTTTTGTTCTGGCTTCCCGTTTAGGACTGCACAACCATTGGTATCAGAGTAATCTTTAGGTACATGTGCGCTGGAGTACTGAAAGGGTCAAGAGCGTTTTTTTTTTCTTCTTTGGGTGAATGTTTATGGGGTGATCAACGTTGAAGCTCATGCCGCACATACACTATTGTTGGAAGGAAAATACTAATAATAAAAACAATGGTTGCTGAAATTGCCATAAAATCTACTGCACATTGGAGCACGTACGAGAGCTTACCACTTTGTATCACGATGGTTGGCGCATGCTGTGTGCGAAACGAAGAGGTAGACTACAGTCCCGTCACCATTTGATTGCGTTAGGGTTAGGTTGGGGTTTGGCTATATATTTCGTCTTGCACACAGTAACCCTCGACCATTGTGTCGAACGAGTAGTAAGTGGTGATCAACCCTGTCGAATCAAAACAATGCATTGCCCTTTTTTGCCGCACGGAAAAAATGATCCCACACTACTTGTAGGCAAGTTTGTCCCCCAGTAACGTAGGGTGTAAGCACCCCGTTTTCTCTTCCTCCTCCTCCTCCTCCTGTAGCGTGTTTGTTACGCTTGTAAGTGGACGCACGCCGGCACAACACTAGAGCTTACCCGTATAATGCTTCATAATTATTACGTTGGCCACCGATCCAGCAGTGTGCAGTAGCATGGGCCTCAACGTTGATCACTCAAAAACATTTCCTGACAAAAAAAACGGAATAAAACACGCACACACAAAAAAAGGAGAAAGCCTACCAGGTGGCACACGCACGAAATCTACCTCCCTTCTACTCGCACATATGTAGCAAGTCACCTTGTTTATTCCGGCGAAATCCTGCTCCTCCTCCTCCTCCTCCTCCACCTCCGCCTCGTCCACGATGTCGGCCATGTCGCAATCGTCCACCGGCTCCGCCTCCTCCTCCCCATTCTCAGCAGCGTACACCGGGCGTCGCCACACGTGGCCCGAAGCTGCCAAAGCTTTATCCGTCAGAAAGTTTAGCACGGAACACACGGCCTCGCCGTACGCCTGACGTCGCCGGGCGGCGCCGTAGGTGGGGGGGGGGGGGGGGGCACATCAACATGCACGTGGAGAGGGGGAAGTCAGTCGGGGCGCAGGGTGGCAGGTGTGCGCGCGTGTGTGTTTGCGCGTGTGCGTGCTTGTTGTTGTGTGCCGTGGTGTGTCGTGTTGTGTGCACGCGTTTTTTATGCGTACCAGGGTGTGTTTGTGCTGTGTGCGTTGCGTGCGCTTATTTTGCGTTTTCGTTTGTGTGTGTTCGTGGGCGTGGGCGTGTTATATATGCCGGTATTTTCAAGCAGGGCGCGTGCGCGTGTGCGACAACAAGTGTGCTGGGTTGTCCCAGGAACCGAAGCTATACTTGAGAGACTGGGGCTCTGATCCGCGTGACCTCGGACCAGCGGACGGAGGGGGAAACGAAGAATAACGACGGTGTGAAACATTCAACAGGTTGAACAGATCACGATCTAGCTGTCTACTGTAGATCATCTAGAGCTTTCTAACCTGCCGTTAGGATATTTCGTGCAGGATCTGTACGGTACAGATCCAACTCAGTAAACATGTTCTAGTACATGCAGGCTTGACAGTTCCCACCCGGCAGCATGAGCTAGACCATCCAAATCAGAGCCTCTGCCTTGAAGCACCTATAGATCATGAAGCGATGGTATGTCCGAGCTGTGGAAAATTCGTCAGGGTGTACATGTGTACCTGCTTGAGACGATTGGCCGGGAAGTTGAGGTCGAAGCCCATCCCCGTCAGCGCCAGCATCAGTTTGTTTACCGCAGTGTTCGGATCGTCATATTTATCGACCTGTTTGGCAGAGAGTCCGTTTCACAGCGAAAGCGCTTATCGAACATGGCGATTGAGAAAAAAAACGCATTAATTAAAAATTGTTTCATTGTGTTCCTCATCATACGTCATTCGACGAAAATGCAAAAACAATATGGGACGATACTTTCTCTAAGCGAGCTGCCGCCTAACGCGCGCGGCAAGCACAACAAGGCGACCCGAGATGCTGGCTGAGATTCCCAACAGTTTGTTAAAGCGCAGAAATCGAGCAAGCAAGTGGTCGGGGTGTGCTTGCAAACCCACCCCCATTAATACAACTACTGCAGATCACTTCTGCATAAAGTTGTCACCCGCCGCATAAACATGCCCTACCCCTCCCTCCTGTGTAAACGCCCCCCTGCCCCCCTCGGCGAGCGCCCAAAGTTTGGAGGTGTCTTTATCAGGAGTAGGAACGGTGCTCTGTCTCGAAAGGGATGCGTGGTCAATGGTCAAAAGACCAAGGAAGGCAACTAATGAGAACGCCCCCCCCCCTCCCCCTACTCCCCTCGGCACACACGCCTTCCCTACGCACGAACTTATGACCCCGCTCCTCCCACATAAATGTGTCCTACCCCCCCCCGCCTCCGTCTACACGTCCCCCTACCCCCTCCCAGCAATAATGCCCGACCCCCCCCCCCCCCCCCCCTGCAGAAGGTACGGCACCCAAGAGGCAGTTACATAGTACTCCCATTGCTGTATCTGGAAGTGGCCACACCGGAAATTAAACTAACTCATTGAAGCTGTCATCCATATGCAAGTCCGCCTCACAAGCGGTTCTTAGTAGGATGCAGCTCACCCTTCATGCGACTCGCCGGACACCTCACGGCGCTTCGCGCTTGGTGCAAGCAATGTCCGCCTGGTCGGTGAAAACCCGACGTGTTCCGTCCCGGCATTGTAGGGATGCGAGGGTCTATGGTCATACGACTACGGCCATGCATGAGATCGAGTACATCCTCCTATCGAGTACACCCCCCCCCCCCCTGCAGAAGGTATCGCCCCGCCCCCCGCCACATGTACGTGTCCCCCCTCCCCCCCCCAGCACATACGTGTTGCCCACCAAATGCCCCTTACCAATCAATCCGACGCTGTCATCCATATGCAAGAAAGTCCGCTTTACAAGAGGTTCATAGCAGGAAGCAGCTCACCATCAATGCGACTTGCCCAACACACCACGGCGCTTCGCGCTTGGCGTGAGCAATGTCTGCCTGGTCGGTGAAAACCCGACGTTCTCCGTCCCGGCATTGTAGGGATAGGAGAGTCCATGGTCATTGTTCAACTGCGGCCATGCATGATATAAACACATTCTTCCCCCCCCCCCCCCCCCCCCCCCCCCCCCCCCCCCCCCCCGAGCAAAAACGTGTCACTCCCTCCCGATCACAACGCCTCGCCTTGAAAAAGTCGTTCCTGCCATTGCCGGCTCCCAGATTGATAAGCCACGACGATATCTCCTGAAACGATCGCCACTGCCAGCATCAAATCGAACCGATGTCCAATCGAACCGGTGTCAAGTCGAACCGATGTACCGATGTCGAATCGCACCCACATCGAATCGAACCGAGTGTGAAAATCGAACCGAATGTCAAAACCGAACCGGTGTCAAATCGAACCGATGTCAAACTGAACCGATATCAAAATCGAACTGATGTCAGAATCGGACCGATGTTAGAGTCGAACCGATATCAAAATCGAACCGATTTCAAAATTGAACAGACGTAAAAATCGAACCTATGTCAAGTCGAACCGATGTTAGAATCGAACGGATTTCGAAATCGAACTGATGTCCAATCGAACCGATGTCAAGGTCAAACCGATATCAAAGTCGAACTGACGTCAAAATCGAACCGATTTCAAAGTCGAACCGATGTCGAAATTGAACCGATGTCAAATGTCCTAATCGAACCGGTGTCCGTGCGATCGACTGTCAAATCGAACCAACGTCAAGATCGAATCGATGTAAAATTGAGTCGGATGTCAGTTCAAACCGATTTCAAAATGAAATCGAACCGATAAATTCCGCGGATTGCCACGGGTAGACGGCGGCGGAAGAGAGGGTGGGAAGGACAAATGTGGGTGTGGGTTTGCACGAAAGGCTGGTTTCGCTATGTGGCGAGGCGGTGGTGTTGTGTATTATTATCAAAGGACGGCAGGTGGGGTTTAAGGCAGGAGGTTGGCATTTCAACTT
Organism: Macrocystis pyrifera; assembly: GCA_031763025.1. NCBI lineage: Eukaryota > Phaeophyceae > Laminariales > Laminariaceae > Macrocystis > Macrocystis pyrifera. The sequence continues at coordinate 12,576,859 of JASSKH010000009.1, forward strand.
ACAGAGGCGGTACTTTTATGTTTAGCCTGTGTTTCAAAGCACAGGGCGCTAGGGTTAGGCAGGAGGCAAGTTTTCCTACTTAGCGAAGCGGTGTTTTGCAGCTATATCTAGCGTTTCAAGTGACGGGAGTGTGTGGGCGTTTGAGAGGAGGCGGGTTTTGCTACGTATCGAGGCGGTGTCGTGCAGTTTTATCTTGTTTTTTCAAGAGCTAGTGTGTGGGGGGTTTTGATGAGAAGCTGGTAGTTCTGCGTAGCGAGGCGGTGTTCTGAAGTTTTATCCCATTTTTCAAAGGGTGGGTGTGTGACTTGGTTTAGAAGAGGCTAGTTTTGCTACGTAGCGAGGCGGTGTTTCGTAGTTTTATCCTTTTTTCAAAGAACGGAGTGTGGGGGTGGGTTACGAGGAGGTTGGTTTTGCTGCGTAGAGAGGCGGTGTTTTTAAAGTGTATCTTATGTTTCATAGCACGGAGGGTCCGGGTTGGGAAGAGGCTGGTTTTGCGATGTGACAATGCGGTGTTTAGTTTGTTTGTCCTTTGTTTCGGCGGACGGGGTGTGGGGGCATGCGAGGAAGTAGATTTCGCTACTAAGCGAGGTGGTGCTTCCTAGTTTATTCCGTGTTGATCCCGTGCTTCAAAGGACGGGCGGTGGGAGGTTTGAGAGGAGGCAAGTTTGGCTACGTCGCGAGGCAGTGTTTAAAAAAAAAATGTTTCTCTTGTTTCAAACGGGCTGGCCTTCGTACCGTGTTGGGTGGACAGCAGTAATATCGGTACTGATGTCGGCGGTTAGAGGATTATTATCTTCACACGTTGGATACGCCAGACCCTAATGTCATGACCTATGTACTGTCGATATTGTTGGGGCAGATAGGTCCTTTGGTTTGAAAGATCTGCACGGTGCAGATATATCATGCTCGCAGGGTGATCTGTTTGGCAAAGCTCTCACACAGCATCACGTTTACGGAAAATGCGGGATCTAATCGTAGACTATCTACTCTAGGCCTTGATCTGGCCGATATGTGCGAGGGTTTGGTTTATTGTCACAGGCGCTGTGTTCTCCTGCTTTTATTTGACGCACTACTGCCCGGTTGCAGAATAGCTGTACATGGTTATGATTAGCAGCGCAAAGCATCATGGATGAGGCGCCTCGGCGTGCTGTTGTCACGTCACAGGCGCGATGGGTGTGAAAAGGGAAATGAAGGAGTGCTCCCTCTTCGTTTTTTTTTTTTTTTACAAGGGGGGGTGCACACCCTACCGCACGCCGCGTCCACTGCAGCGTGCTACTTGCGGGGTAGAGCTGGTGGCGTCGGGCATCATTCTTTCCTAAAAAAGCACACTGTATCGTTGTTATGGTATAGGTGTGACACTGCTGGATAGCGTTTGGAAGTACGGACAGACCCCACACAGTCCCCGCATCAGGTACGATTCTGGTACACACATGCCTGGTACGAGGTTTCCCTTCGGAGGCGTTCGGGTGTGGAGAGTGACGCAACGTAAATGAACCCCGATGACGTTTTGTGCAGCTGATGAAAACGACAGGCCCATCAGCCGTTGAGATTTTGAAGTCTATATAGCCCAAAAAACGAAGAGCTATAACGACCAGCGAAAGGAAAATCGGTACGTAAATCTGTTTTGTATCGCATAATTGCAAAAAAAAAACGTCGCGGCGCAAGGCAAACAAGTTGAAAGATAGAGAGTTTTGGCGGTCACTGAGGAGAGCAACCAACGCGCATTATCGCAGCACGTGCAAACTAAAACGTTTTAATTCCCCTGCATTCTCAACAGATTGGTTTATTTGTAGCTCACCTGGAGACTTGCGTTTGCTCCCGGCACGGAGAAATACATCCTGGCAGCCGTTTCGTTCCGTTGGGTGCGCAACACCCCCGGCGAGCCATAGCATAGCGGGGGGGGGGGGGGGGGTCATGTACGTGTCACATGTTCGTACATACATGCGTGCATTGGACCAAAGAGAGGGGGGAAGGAAGTAAGCAAATGTTGATAGACAAAAGCAAAGCACGGAGGAAACAACGAAACAAGCATGCTTGCCGTAGATGGAATACCTACTGCTGTACTTACGAGGTAGAAGGTTTTGTCAGTTTAATATTCGTGATAATGAGAAACCCTATACGGTCGGCCGAAAAAACCGACTGTAGGAGCAAATTTCAGCACGCACTCGCTTGTAAAATACCAGGGCTGTTCACGGGTCGGGTCAAACCTCGCGGGTCGGGTCAGTTCGGGTCGGGTGAGGGTGACCCGACCCAGCCCGCGAGATTTTGAAAAGTTCTGACCCGGCCCGACCCAACCCGACCCGTGATACGTTTTTGAGTTCCTGGCCCGGCGGGTCATGGCCCATGAAGATGTCAAAATACCTGGTACTACTCTGAGCGGAAATGTATGGATTTAAATTGGTTGACGTATGTTTCAACAGTGTCCGTAGTGTGAGTCACGTCGGGATCTTGCATCTACGGGAAACCGGATGATGACCATGCCCCCTGGTGACTACACAGCGCAATCATGGGTGGGTGCTGCACCTTTAACGCGAGAGTTGAGTATTATGTATTACGGGGGTCCATAGTTAACAGGACCTATGGTTACATAAAAAATCTATATATTTTCCTATTTTTAGTAACAAAATTTGGTCCCGTTAACTATGGACCCCTGTAATAGGTGTTTTTGGTGTTACGTTGGCGTGGCGCGAACAAGTGTGCTACGCAGTATGTAACAGTATGACAGATTGTACGTACAGGTTGTGCGTATTTAGTTGCGAAAGCTTATTTCCAGGAGAACGTTGCTCGCCGTGCCGCCTCCATCCAGGGCTCGTGTTAGAAATAGATACTCAAGTAACAGTATATATATTTGTCGATGGCCAAGTATCAACAGCCGTCTCGACGTGATTGTCCGCTAGACGTACAGATCGAGCGGCGTGATGGTTATTCGTGTTGTGTATATTTGTTTGGCGATACATTTCGGATGGTCTGCTAATCTGGGCACCATATATCTCTCTACGATCCCCGATTGTCACTCCCTTTGGCTTGTCTCTCGCCGTACTTTGTGGTGTTCGTGCTTACGTGCTGGCCCGACAGCGCCTGTTAAAGGTGTCTGCTGGTACGCGTTTGAACATCCGTGACCAGGCATACATATGACTTATACTCCAACATTCCGGGTCAGCCTAAAAGCTATCCGCGCCACCACCTCTCTCTCTCTATCGATAGATGACAGTTGGGCATACTCAACCATATATTCTGATTAGTATGCTTGTCATCCGACAATGCGTAGTGTTGTTCCAAAACAGACTAAGGAACAGGAAATGAAGAGCTCTTCAGAACTAAAGCGCAGCAGTAGTCGTCACACATACGACAGATCAAAACCGATGTGACGCACATGAAGACTACCACAACCAACCAAAATCCCTCCATATCGTCCACCAAAAAACGACCACTCCATGTATCCAATATTCTTACGAGAATACACCCCGGCACGATCACCTCGCGTGTCCAATCTATTGCTAGCACACACAAAATTGTTTGACAAGTACTTAAAATGATTGCAACAATAATGTCAGCTGTTAGTCCGACTGAATAATTGATCGATACTCAGCTTTACAGGCCGCGTGACACGTCGGTCGCGCGTGCTCCACACCCCTAGAGAAGGACATACAGTAAGTAGTAGTAATAGTGTTTGCACCGGTTTAAGAAAGAGCCTTCGAATAGATTAGCCAGCTGGGGACTTAAGATCGGTCGAATCGGCATGTTCCGTCTATACTAAAAAGTCATGCGTTGATCGCTACAGAGAAGAACAACGTGAATACCAGGTCCCCTTCCCCTAGGTAGTACCGCCTCATTACACACAGATTCAAGGTAGTCCAAAGTCTGCCACTCCGTTCGGTGTAGACCCGAGGTACCGACCAATCTAGGTGTGTATTCCACACCACAACCACACAAGAGAGATAAAGGACCTGTCTTGGGCGTTCATCCCACAGCAACCTTCTTTGAGAGCTGGGCTCTGTCACGGGGCGCTCGTAAGCCGAGGCACCCACTGTAGATAAAATAGCTCTCGGTGACTCCTCTGGGTTTTGCGTAGGGCAACCATGATTTTCGGCGACTAGAGTGGGAACGGACCAACCGAACGTGCTCATATCTCGTACCAGGTGCCAGGTGCGCGTTCACGAGTCTACGAGGGAACATAATAAATTATTAACTCTTTTCGCGATATAAACGAAGGCCGGTCGTGGGGAGGGGAGAGGAGTGCCTGCTATGAGACTCCGGATCTGACCTACGAAAGGGAGGGAGCTGGAGAAAGTGCTATTACGGGGGACCATAGTAAATAGGACCTACGCTACACACAAAAACTTATTTACCTATAGTTAATAACAAATATTTGGTCCTATTTACTATGGTCCCCCGTAATAGTAGTGAAAACAAGGTTATACAAAGAGAGTATAGGAAAAAACAAACTTACAAAGCAGTAAGCAAGTTGGGCGCACCTGCTGAGAGGTTGCAAGTTGTTGGGCTTGCAGAAGCTGGCCTCGTAGTCTAGGGCCTTTAGCTTCTCGAGCGCGTCTTCCCAAGCTGCAAAGGCTGCACTCTGTGAAGAAGAAAAAAGGTTTTGACAAAAGAGAGGTGTTATACACCACGCGGTCCTGCTCCAAGGCCGCACGTCGTAAAGCGTACGTACGCATTTACTACAGCATCTCGGTTACTTGAGTGGTGGTCTTCTTTCCGGCGAGTGGCTGATATGCCTTCGATCAGGCTATCGAGTTTACCTTACGCACCATATTTACTGTAGCAACACTGGTCACGAGTCAAGTCACACCTCGCGGTTCAGGTCGAGTCGCGTCAACTCGGGTCGGGTAAGGGTGAATCAACCCAACCCCTGAGAGCGTGGAAGTCTCCTGACCCGACCGGACCCGATCCGACCCGACCCGAACCGACTCGTGAGCTTCAAAAACTTGCTGACCCGATCCACGGAGCAGGTCATGACCCGTGTAGAGCCTTGATGTTTAGCGGCTTGGCGGCTGGCGCTCTATTATGATACCCCTCAGGACTAAAATGTAAGGACCGTTTGGTCGCGCATAGTCATAACACGACGGTCCTTACATTTTCGTCCTGAGTGGGGTGTAGCACTCGCTCTGGTCGGTATTTCCGCGGCGGAAGGTCAAAGTTTGTCGGTGGCAGTTGCGCAGCAACCTCGCACGTTCGAGTCGGGTTTGTTGGTTTATGGGCACCACAACAGATTGATTACCCATCCCACACACGCTACTGCAGTACGCCTGCGTACGTACCCACGATTAACGCACCCTTTTGCCACATACTTACAGTATGTACCTCGCACTATTTTCTGTCCGGAAATGTAAACATCCGTTTGGGCATTAACACGAACGAGCACCAAAACGGCCATCACAGTCACGGGCAGAGTGGTACGTACCATATTAGACTGCTCAACAGTACCATGCCAGTAGGTTGCACCAAACTAAACTGAATGTGAAAACACCATAATCACCACCATATTGTTATACGTATATACGAGAGTAGTTCATACTGGTACATGTCAACATTAGCATACTGCTGTCTCGAAATGTAAGGACATTTTTATATTAGAATTGAATCAACAAAGGTCTACATATTTTTTGGGTAGTACGCATTACACTCACATACTATTGGTACCAGCCAATATATCAACCACGTGTATGTCTATTTACATTAAGAAACTCACCGAATAGGGGCTCTCATCGGCCTGCATTCTTCGTACCCTCCCTGCCTCCCCTTCTGCCATGATGCCACAGCAGGTATCACTATTTTTGCTGTTGTGCTACTGTAGCTTGCGGCGAGTTTGCGTGTCACTCTCGTCCCGAAGAACTCTCTCCGACCTAGCACCCGTGGAAAGCCGCACTACCGAATATGGTGCCGGCCTTACCACCACCACTGCTGTCAACGTGTAGGAAGGGTGGGACGCGACATGTGTGCACAGAAAACAAGATTCGCCTTGCCTCGGCAGCGCACCCGGATACGCAGCCCCGGGCAAAGCCAAGCCGCCTGAGGGAGGGAAAATAAGAGGCCGGACCATGTTCAACTTACGTAGGTATGAGTCAGTACACGAACGAATCCGCGTTTGTTTCCACTACGCACAAAGCAGGGATCTATTCGGCGTCGCTTCGTCGAAAATAACCAATGAAGCCGTACGTACGTAATGAAAAAATACCTATACAGCAGTACGAAGGGATAATCCCCTAGCTTGCGTGTGCTGGCATGATACTGTGTGGCAGCATCCCCTGCTTTCACTCTGTGCGTATGTACTATTGATACTGCTGTTCATCCGCATAAAAATCACGACGACAGCGTGCTTGGGGTGGTTCTGACCGGCTACCCAATAGCGTAGACACGCGTAGCTAAGTCGAAGGACTATCAACACTGTGACTCTTGCCTCATCTGCATTCAGAGCGGTCCTGCTGCTGCCGGGGCCGACACGTCTCCTGACCGACAAAATTCAAGGATTCCGCACCCCAGATTCAGGATGTGCAATCTCATATTATACCGACCAGATGATACCCGGAATTTCGGTTACAATGAAATGGTCGGAACATTCAAAAATCGAAAGCGACGACGCGCAAATTACGTAGCACCTTGTTGATGGTGCTGCCCACGAAGAGTCTCTCTCGTTATTGAACCGTACCGGAGCTTGCGCCGCCGGCTGTGGGGAACGCGTGAGAGAGCGTGAGAGCGCAGCGTGGAGAAGCAACACGAAAAGGCGTGTGTTGTTAACTGTACGAATCTTTTTTTCTGAACGGTCGTACCTTCCATCGGTCGTATCTTCCATCTTTTTTGTCATGTAACGGTTTCGAAAATGCGGCGGATCTTCGCGGATCCTGAGTCCTAAAATCCCAAAATCCTGAATATTTTCAGCCATTCGCTGCTGCTATTCACCCGTCCTCGAGGAAGCAAAACCAGCGAGGAAAGGCAAGCGCGACGAACAGAGGAGACATTGGCGTCTTCGGGGGACCATTAGCTTTTTGCCCTCTCCCCACAGAGGGAGCTACTTGAGCCCGCCGACATCGTTAATCGCAGAGCGGCCGTTGTGTCATATCCGGAGGACTGCTGCTGTACTTCCCGAAGATACGCACTACTGCTTGTACAGTAGTAGTGCGGACTCTGTTGTCGAGGCGGACACCAACCTACCGGGCCTACCGTAGCATCGGTGAGTGATATTGTGCAAGGGATGACGCTGGTGTTTCTCGACACGTAGATGCGAAATTTCGTTGGCTGCGTTGCCCGGAGATTACGTACGTAGCTCAATATCGTTGGTTGACCAAGCTCGCAATCCTCGAGACGTACAGCAATAATAGTGGTCCCTCTATATTGCCGGTATGCCCCAGTCAACAACACCGGCACTGCTGTATAGCGGCAACCGGCACTGGGTACTCCGCACACTACCACGCACCACACTGGCGAATCCCATCTGTGCCAAGCGATTCCACAGGCACTACAGGTACACCTGGTAGCGGACAACCGGCACTACTCAATTTGGCAACTACTGCTGTACTTGGCACGTCGTAAATAGTACTTGTGTCACTTGCATTATTTTATACTTTTGAAATCACAACGACACATCATACTGAAGACTACGAGTGTATGCTCGTACCCCCATTCCAATGTTGATAGAGTGTGCATTCGATGCACTCCAACTACATTTACATACATGGTACCAGGCATACCCTAAGCTCCTAGGACCTGTACAACTACGAGTACAGAGTACCAGCTACAGTAGCATAGACTTCTGCCTACTCGCACACTCCTTGTTCGGAGCGCAGGTAAAGGGGTGCCTGAAGACAGCATATCAGCTTGGGAGTTGAGACTGCTGGGGTTGACAGCAGTTGCTGCGTTAGACCTTGATAGAGAGATATACTGTACGTATCGCCTCGGGGGGGGTATGGTCACCTGAATCGCTCTACGTGTACTGCTGTAGACCCTCGCGTTAGTTACCGCGCCCGACTTACTACTGTACAGAAGTGTGCTTCATCGGACACATAGTCGATTCCCACTTGATGCTTTACAGTAGATATTTCAAGGTCTCGATCTTGTACGCATGATCTTCCCTAGCTCATGTTGCCGGGTGAGACCCGTATGATCTGTATGATTTGTTAATAGCACATTCTTCCTGGGTTGGATCTGTACTGTGCAGATCCTGCACAACCTCTCACAACGGCGGGGGAGGAATTACAGTGCTGTAGATGACCTACAGTAGATCATGATGTGTCCGAAGTATACTACAGCGGTGTACTACTGCAGATCCTGGTGTTGGCTGTAGGAGGAGATTGGTTGGTGTCACGTGTCATACACTGATCGAGGTACATTCACAGGCCTCTGAAGCCGTCTACTGGCCACCGCTCGTTCCATGCTCGTTACTACTGTATCACCTACTCTTGCAGTACCTGTTGGGCTACCCTTGTAACGTTAGGGCTGCGCGTTGCCTGGACTTCACCGCTAGTCTTTACCGCAGTTCGGTGTCAAAAGTAAACTAACTACAGCACTGTAACTACTAGTATTAATAGGGCGTGACTTGCAATAATTATGTACCGTATTTATGACAGAATTTTTTTTTCACTCGTCGAGCAAGAAACTCGCCGGTCAGCCAAGACACAGAACTCCGCAAATTACCGGACATAACCACAGTACTGTCGTAACCACAGTATAATGTTAACAGGTAGTACTGAAGTAGTCGGTGACTTATAGCCAGCCAACTCGCAGCCCTATCTGACGAACGCGAACGCCTCTGTATCCACAGTGTCACGCGTCGTGTCCTGAGGTTCACGGGAGGTTCGGCGAAGGATGGCCGGGAGCAGGGACTTACTCGCCCTCAGCAGTCTTCTTCAAAGCGGTGCGCGACAGCAGTGTTGGGAATATAGAGTCTGACACACACAGTTCCAATAAGATCAGATGATGATGATGAGGAGGTACGAGGACGAGGACGAAGAAAATGCGAAATTCCGGCGAGGGTTCTTGGCAGTGGTGCGTTACGGTGGTCTTCTTTGTAGTATAGTCGATTCAAGTAGGGTTTCCGGCGGAGGATCGTAACTAAGGGAAGCGGGGACAATGACGACTCATCCTCGGAGGAACGAGGCACTGTGCACATGCAGGCACTGGCGGATTGGGCCTTCGAGGGCCACAAGTCTTAACCCTTCCCCTCTAGCATGCTGACGGTGTGTCGTGAAACAGGTGTTAGTACGTATGGGATGCGATGATCCAGATGTACGAGGGCCAGGCCGCTATAGATGCCCACCCAGGTGGTAGTCTATGCATATTAACCTGACAAGCTTTGGTGTGAGATAGTGTTTGAGGGATGCCTCGGGCGAGCAGCATGAACATGCTGCTCGTTCCGGATAAATAATTGATGCCTGATATATTACACCGGTCGATATATTGTAGAACAAAATTACAGCATTAATAGACAAAGCTTGTGGCATACTCACAAGACGAGGGCCACGTTTGCATCATGCATGATGCGCACTTATCTTGACTGTATCATGGTGTCCAATCCGATGATTGAACTCGGGCTGTAGAACACATCATTTCTTAAGCGATAGATCCAGGCTGAGCCTAGGTTCCTGTTTTGTACCGGTACTATTTACTGTTGAGAAATGTCCTGTACCGCTGTATGTAGTGTTTTGATATGCCTTAAGAGAATGTAGCACTATAAATTGCCTTTCCCCACGGCGGTGTGACGCGCCGTTGCCAATTATTTCCAGCAGCTGGAAGCAGGCACTTTCAAAGCTGAAATGGTTAGCGAAAAAGCATTATCCAGGAGTGGGAGTCAACGAACTAAACTATATATATCCTTCACGAGGAAGACAGTAGACGCACAGCCGACGTATCGCACGCCGCAGCCTACAAACTAGAGTATCGACTACCCAACCTATCGATCGGTCGAGATCGATCGAGTGCTCGAAGATGGCTGGGTTTTTATGCAGTAGTTATATAAAAAAATGACGTGTGAAGTCCCTGTCGTGAGGCTTGGAATACTATACCGAATACCACCGCAGTTGGCCGGGAAGATTCTCAGATAGGATATCACTTATGATGAATCTTCCATCCGTACAAGTGCGACGACCATTCTTCTCACGTTTCCCAAACAACTATCCTCCACACACAGCGTTGTCCAACCAACCACTCTTCGCGACCTGCCTGCATGCACTACAAATGAAAATCTCCTCGTGTCCCTTGTCTCACGCTGCGTAGGCCAAGAGGCACAGGAAGAGCGACACCAGGAAAATCAAACCCGAGCAAAGATCATTACCCCGGCAGACCTGGGCCCACCGCAAATCGCAGAAAAAACAACACAGGTGAATCCATTGTACCGGTGTATCGTAGTAGTAGCATAGTTATATCACCCTCTAGATAGCCAGGGGGTGGTCGAAAGGGATCTAATTTCACTCTACTTTCACTAGAATGTGCGCCCGTCTGTGTGCGATCAATTAGGAAGAGGAGTACTTGACTTCCCGGTCGCTTCGCCCCCTCGGCTTCAAATTCATGGTCATTTCGAAACGGGCAGAACCTTACGAAGCCCTTGTATTAGAAGTATCTGAATCCCGGGGAGTCCTGCATCTTGGAGCCCTGCGTCTTTGAGATTATCGCGTGAAAAGCTTGGGCTGGTTAAATTCGCCATTTTAATGACTCTATCCGTCAACCACAGTGGGCGTGGGAGGGTACTCGTTATCACGCATGGCCGAAGTCGTATGACCATAGACCCTCGCATCCCTATAATGCTGGGACGGACCACCTCGGGTTTTCACCGACCAGGCAAGCATTGCTTGCACCAGGCGCGAAGAGTCGTAAAGTGTTGGGTGAGTCGCATGAATGGTGAGCTGCATCGTACTACGAACCGCTTATGAGGCGGACTTGCATATGGACAACAGCTTCAATGAGTTAATTTAATTTCCCGTGTGGCCACTTCCAGAGACGACAATGGAGGTACCATGTAACTGCCTCTTGAGTGCCTTACCGTAAACACTACGTGATGCGATAATTCTCCTTGCGGGGAGTAAAGGTTCTCCACCCCCACACACATGATCCAACTCGATCGCCAGCTGTGACCGACCGCCAAAAAATGTCTAGCTCACGTAGAGAGCGGCATGTTTTACAGTGTCGTTGCCAACCGACGCCAACCCAATCTGTATATACATTTGTTGCTTGCCTTCGTCTTTTGGCCACTAACCACGCATCCGTTTCGAGGCGAAGCACCGTTCATATTGCTCATAGAGACACTTCCAACAGTTGCGCACCGTGGTGGGGGAGGGGGAGGGGTACAGCACCTACTGTTTCACCTCTGGTGGGACATATCATCGATTTCCACTTGGTGGTTTAGATGTTCAGGGTAGACAGAGCTCGTGAACTGTAAGATCGAGCTCGTGTTGCCGAGTGGGGGCCGTCGGGTCTTCGAGATCTAGCCCTATGTTTCCTGGGTTGGATATGTACACGCTATTCTATGCAGATACACCCTGCACAACCCCTCACAACGGCAAGTGAGAAGCTACGGTAGATGATCTACAGTAGGAAAATAGATCATGATATGTCCTACGGTAGGCGTGTAATTGTTTTCTCCGGTTTCTCGCGTGGAGAGCTCCACCAGTGTGTGTCCCTCACCCGAAACCTGATGTGACAAACAATTACAGTATGACCACCCCAATGGCTATGGCAGTAGGCACATCACAGCAATACATTAGGAAGATACCTGGCAGCATTCATCGTTTTTTGGTCTCTAAACAGGGGTAGGGGTGGATGAAATTAATTAATTAATTCACGACTTGAGTTAATGTGGAATACTTAGTTGTGGCAATAAAGGAAAGCTATACGTATACCGGTAGGGATTGCGAAAAATATTGTTTGGCAACTCCTCGGTCGAGCAGTAACAGGTTAAGAGCCCCGCCAGCCAGAAAAACAGAAAACGTTGTTGTTAGTAGTACCCCCCTTACCGCACTGTAGAGGTGTGACTTGTTGGTGCGGCTCTCAATGCAGCAGCGCCGCGCCGTGTCGGCGACCCCACCGGTCGATGTTAATCCCGGCTTCTGCTTCTCTTCTCATACCCTCGTGCCTCGCACGCATCTATAGGCAGACTTCTTGTTAAGAGTGAAATATACAGGATCACGAAATAAAAATAAAAGAAGCAAGGACAGCAAGAAGTGGGGTAAAATCGATTTGAAGCCGAACATAGGTACAGAAGGGAACCCCTGTAGATTTGGTGCATACTAGGTTAAATTTGTTTTTTTGGTTTCCCTTAGCTTTCTTCTTTTTTTCTGAGAATGTTCATGTGCATGAGTGATCGACGTTAAAGCTCGTGCTACAACTTTGTCGGATGGCTAACAAAATACTATTGCTAGGCGGATCGGCCGTCCGACCAGAAGGCGATATGGGGCGAGCACGAAGCTGTGGTTCGGGATGATGTTTTCCACGATCCCGACGACAAACGACCCCAACCAGTGTGAGGAGGCCCTCGAGTTTTGCACGCTCGACTTCACGAACTTGACTTTGCTAACTTGACTTTGCTATGTAGCTTAATTTTTCTAGCTCGATTTTTCTAGCTTAACTTTGGTGTCTCGATTTTGCTGTCTTGAATTTGCTAGGTTGACCTCGTCAACTGGAAAAGGCTATATAGATATGACTAGAGCTTGCTACGTAGCTTTGGCGGATTTCGACACCGACATATTGTGCTGTGAAACTGCCGTACACAACGCAGTGGTTTTTCCCAGAGACCATGCTTGAACGACGGCGAGTCCCCGTGTTCGTATTTGTAGTGTCTGTTGCAGACACACATCTAATCATGTACCCGGTATACGTACAGCAGGTCTACGAATTTTTCGATGTGTGCCTTGGCGCTTCAAATCCGCCAGGGAATAACTGAACGGAGCTCCGCTCAACAGCACCACCAGTTACAGTCGTGACGCTTCGGCCCTGGCAGGGGGAAGGGTATACCTTCAAACTGTAGTAATGTACCGGTACCACTCTGCCAGGAAATGTAAGGACCGTTTGAGTATTGATATGAATACTCGAAACAGTCCTTATATTTCCTGACAAAGTGGTATAAGAATGGTGTGATGCGATTTACCCGCTTCACCCCCCAGATATACGAACACCGCTGTCCGGTACGGTGCATAGCAGATACGTTTAATCGCGCGAGACCGAGGTTTGAGTGTTGATGAGTACGGTATGTGACGCTCCTGATGATGTCACAGATATGACATCGTGTACAAGCAGAGCGTGATGGCCGAGGACACCTTTCTGGGGATGGCGGGCAAGACGCCGGGCTCGCAGGTTTGCTTCCGGTTCGAGAAAAAAAAATACGTTCATGCTGCGGGCCCTTCTGTCTCGCGGACCACGCATCGTTACCTGATTGAGGGCTGTCCGTATTAGCTGGGTCCTGGCGCCTTGAATGCGCCCGCTCGAACTGATGGAAAAAGATGCGAGCACAGAGGGGACAAAGCTTTTGTATATTCAGTTACAAACAAATAGCCTCCTCCGCTGTCCGCTCTGTCGCTGAAAGTTGTGAGGCCAACTCTCATGGACACGTGGTTGCTGGCTCCATGGGTAGTGCTTTTGTATTATTCAGGTCGTTTGAGAACGTATATTAGTATTTCTCCAGCACCGAGAAAACCTGCACTAGATCATGATTTTTTCCCGCTTAAAAAGCGAACGTTATAATAATTGCTGATTGGGGCCGCTCAACGGCGGGATTGACTCCGCTCTACAAGTACCTCTACCTAGATCTCGACCTCGTAACATAAATCTCTCCAGCGTTGATATCTTCGATCATCATCATAGCATTCTCCTCATCGAGGCCTGCATCGATAATTGCATCCTCGTATTAAGCGCCTCCACTATCAACAAGGAAGAACAAAAAGACAACTTCACGTTACCGAAGCGTTCTGGCGTTCTCAGGGAGTGGTTTCTGACGACGATAACGAGAGCTTCGATAGCCGTATCGAGGAAGCAATACGAGGACGATTTGATCCGGTGGCTAATGAGCTGGCGACAGTACTACAACAACATGTCGAATGGATGGAAGTCTTGTCCAATTCAACATGTTTTTTTTAGTATTGTTGAGAGTGCATTAACCATCCGACCAAACCGTACTCGTCCTGCTTGCTTGATACAGCTATCGAGGGTCTCGGTATCATCGACATAAACCACTTCCTGAAAATTCCGCCACGCTTGGGCAAGGTGAAGTTGTCCTTCCTCGTTTATGGGCATGAATTGAAGGCGCTAATGATGAGGATGCTGTACTGGTCGATCACGCTGTTGCTGGAGTAACTTACCCGGTACGTTACAAAGTCGAGATCTTGGCCGAGGTAGTGCGATGTAATAAATCCGTCATTGAGCGGCCCCAATCAGCGCTTTGTGTCACGGTGGCTTTTTTAGCGGGAATATTCTATGACCTGGTGAAGACTACATTGGTCCTGAATTTGGCCAGGTGCTTTGTTGCGCAGTCAGCAAGCAGTGCATGAGTTTCCACGTGGTGATTGGTAGTTTTTTTCGTATGTGACCAGCTCGCGTAGAAAGAAGAAGCGTAGAGCAAAGTTTCTCGTTCGTGACGAGTACGTTGAGTTCCTCGGGATGATTATTGTTCTAGTGCTGTCGCAGTTGATTGGTGTTCAAACGAATGAAGTGAAACTCCGCTTGATCATGAAATTTGAAAGATACACAGTTTCCTTTGCCCCGTATCTGATTGTCACGGCCTCAACTGTTGATTGTGCCGTCAGTGTCTGAGTATTTGCTTCGAAGCTGATGGGCGCCCCACCGAACAGATATAGGTATAGCCTGTGGTCGACCTGCTGTTCACCGGGTTTGCTGCGAACAAAGTGTCGGTGGTTCAGTGCGATGCGAACTGTCTCTTCTTGTAGTCGAAGGCTAGATCCGGCGAGTCTTTTGGATACCGAAGCAAGTGATCCCACGATAGTCTGGTAGAGTTTGACGCTCTGAGCTCCGAGTAGCTTCTCTTACGATTGCCCCTCAGACGTGTGAACGGAACTGTAGTCCACCATCCCGCACCTCTCCAGAATATTCTAGACGTAGTCCATTTGCGTAATAGTCTAGGTGCCTTCTCCTTAGTTGCTGGTAACAATCATGCCGAGAATGAGGCTAACTTCGCCCATGCCCGTCATGGCAAAGCGGTCCATGAGGGCTATATTCAATCGCTTAACTACTCTGGGGTTGCTTCCACTGATAAGGTTATCGCTGACGTACAGCGTGAGAACGGAAAGTGTGTCATCGCTCCCACGTGCAAACACAAGAGTCTGATGATGCAGCGTGAAGCCAATCCCCAGTAGTGCTACATCGATGGTTTAGTACCACAGAACGAGGGATTGAGACAACCCGCCCAAACTGCGCTTGACTTTGATGACCATGGATTCTCCGGTCATCATGTCTTTTGTGCAGTGTCCAGGAGCCACCTTGACAAACAAGTCGTCTTTAATGTTGCTCCCGAGGCAGTCGGCCTGTAGATCGACCTGGCAAACGGGCCAGTCAAGCTGACACGCTATAGCTATATAGCAGTACGCGCTGGCTGCCGATACAGTGTACAAATGCAATCGTTTTGCCGTAGTCGATGCCGGCTTCTTGGCGCGCAACCTTGTACCACCAGTCGCGCCTTGAACAGACCATCCGCCTTCTGCTTGAACACGAACCTCGACTCGATGATCTTCTTCTGTCCCTTGGGCACGTCGGTGATGACTATCAGGCTGTTTATTTCATGCTCTGCTAGCCTAGTCATCTCCATTTTAGTTGTCTTCTGCCAGTAATTGTATTGCCGGGAATTGATGGCCTCCGTGTTCAGGTCGTTTAAGCCCGACTGTCCTATTGCTGTAGGTCGTCTGAGGGGGCTGCCATCAGCTTGTCTGATGGTGACTGTAATCAAGTCGTCTGACGAGATGACTGTGCTCACAACGACGACGGTCTCTAGCGGCTAGTGCGCGGAACTGCGATTAAACAGTCCGGGCTGCGCTGTTGATGAAGATGTGGAAGACGGTGGTCTCTTATTTATGAAGAGCCGTTCTCTGGGAGAGACAAGTTTTATCAATGATGAGTTGGCGAATGCTCAAGAGCGGGCAGTGAGGGAGTGAACCTAGAGGCGTGCTCAAGCACCCTGCTTCTTGCTGCCACGTTTTCAACTGCCGACTTATTAAATACAAATCTTTACCGGCGCGATTGCTGTTCGTCGAACCGCAATCTCTTTCTCAATGAGTTCGTCCAACAGTAACTTGCAGGGCTACACGAGTAGAAAACACGCACACAACGTACACGTATGATTCGACTCGACAACTGGACATGTTTGGTAGGTGCTGCTGCGGAGCACCGATCCAATACTACCGCATAGAAGTGATCTTCAACAGTGCTTGCATATCAAGTTCCACCCGTCGCCGCTCACTCTCTTCGCCTGGTTCTCGGTTGGCTTTTCTACGCAGGACTGCACGCACATCGTCGTGAAAGCGGTGTTTCCCGGATGCCGTATGCGGGACCTCGAGCTTGATGTCACCACCCACCACATCCTGGCCGCCAGCCCTAAGTTGTGAGAAGTCAAAACTCGTAAACGATTAACGAGGATTTTTATGAAAATAGACAGATGCGTGTCTGTGGGATTGCACGACTAGTCTCTTCGAGGAGCTTTGGAATATATAGGAGCACGCTCTTGACTTGAAAAACGTCCAAAGGTATATTCGAGAAGTGTGCTTGTTTCCTGCAGTGTATCTTTCGGCAACCACTAGCAAAACATGCCTTCCCGATGGTGCAATTTTGTTCCGTGGGTACCTCGAGGGAAGCTTTAAGCTTCCACACATCGGACACATCAGATTCCCAATTCATTCTCTACATACTTCGAGGGCAGATATACCCCTAGTTTCGATATGATCTGCAAGATCTACAGTGTGGTACATCTTTTTTTGCAGGGTATAGGATCTGCAAGACAAGAGCTCTTCTTACGTTGCGCACATGTTTGCAGGGTGAGATCTGTATGATGCGACTCTCGCGCGTCATCTCATAACGACAAACATAGGATCTACCTGGTAGACTATCTACGTACATCTTGATCTGTCCCCGATAAGAAAGCTTCTATCCCGGTACAGAAATGTCTCCCTTTTCGTGAAAAAAAAAACCCCACCAACCCGGAGGGAGGCAAAGACCACAATCAGGGATCGAAGCCCGGCGGTGGAGCAAATATATCCGCAATAAATGCTTTGTTTTTAAACAGCTGTGTTCGAGAGTCTTCCATGTGATGATGGATAGTCTAAAGCCGTTGCTCAGGCGCATTATGTGCAACAAGGCGATATTGAGTTCGTTAGCTGTGTTAGCGTGTACTGGTAGGCAGTATTACGGGGGACCATAGTAAATATAACCAAATATTTTTAATAAAAATAGGGAAATATACAGGTTTTTGTATGTGCCCTAGGTCCTATTTACTATGGTCCCCCGTAATAGTATACCAGACCTAAAGAGAGGAGGCCAATGAGGAAAAGGAGGAGGAGGAAGAGAGACCGAGGGCCGACGTACTTGAGCGGAGGTTGCCCTACGACCATCAATCGCAGAAGTCGTGCCGCTCTTTCACTAAATCGGTGCATTCTTGGAGAATCGCCTTGACATTCGCGGCGAGCTTTGGTGGCAAGAAATGACGGGACAGTTGTAGAAGGCGGTAGCCAGCGAAAAACCACCGTCTAAAAAAATGTTCAGCGAGTGTGTTACCCCCCTGGTTAGCCCTTACTCCTTCAAAGCTAGGTGCTTGTTGGAGTTGTTATAGATGGACATTGACGGTGGCGTATTTAGTTGAAGAGCGACTCGTACGCAATATATGTGGGCGTAGCTGAAGCAAGCTTTGGCCGTCCCGTCCTTCCCTGGTTTTATTGTCTCTGTTTGGGTCCACGTTGTTTACACTGCCATCTCGACAATTCGAAACACCATATTGAGCCTTTTTAGAACTCCATTCCGCGACTTTTTAGGGACAAGCTACTTGGAAGTAGTCTGGGATATTTTGTGCAGTAGTACTCGGCGTCATCCTGGACAAGACAAATCGTGGTCGTAGCACACGTTTCATTTTCTCCCTCGGTATATATATACCTGGTACACGCCTTTGGTTGCTGTCGCTCATAGGGTTTTTTAGCATTTGAGAGTTGACAAAAACATCGATCCGTTACTACCGCGATGTCTGTTCCACTTCCTTCGCCCGTTTTTCCCATGTCCGTATCTCGTACGCGATTGATTTGGTCTCACGTACGTCTGCCCCTCTCCCCCCTCAGGTACATGCCTTTTTGTTGGTATGTCGCGCACAGGTGTTGAGAGTTTGACAACGAATCGTCCGTTATATGCACGCAACGTTCCTTGATCGTTACTTTGCCCCTTTAATACTATCACAGGGCATAGGTAGCATGACAACACAGGTGTCTTCTCCTAACCTCTCAGGGAACATGCTTCAGGTTACTGTCGCGCATAGAGCTCATTGATAGTTGCGAGATGACTAGGAACCATCTATTACCACAGCACGCGACTTGTGTTAATATTTTGGAGTAGAAAATTCCAGGCTGTTTTTATCTGAAATTCAAGAATTTACAGCTAAACATTTGTGTTCAGCGAGAAAAGCTACTCTACATCCTTCACTGTGGCCTGTAAAAGCCTGTGCTTAATAAACGCTAACATCACAGTAAGCCGCAAGCCTTACTTGCAGCCAACATAGGGAATTCTTAACTGCTGTCGCTAACTGTACCACACTTTTCTGTTCGTTTACTTTGTCGGTTTGTTTCACCTGTGCCGCGCAGGCGACTGGCAACTTATCTCCCCGTCCCCGTGGATGAGATGAAGGGAGTAGCCAAGTGGGACGCGAAATACGAGACGCTCGCAGTTACGCTGCCCATAGTTGCAGACCAATGGTAGATCTTTTGGTCTGGGACCACTTGCTCCCGAAAGAGTTTTTCTCTTTCTCTTGCTTGTACCGGTATATAAAACGGAACGTTAGAAGGGATACCCTCTGAACTCTGACCGGAAATATAATACCCGTTTGGACTTTGGTATGAAAACCAAACGTTTCTTATATTCCCGTTCAGCATGTATGGCCCGCCAACAAAAAACACCTGATGCTTGCCAGGCTTGGAACTTTAACGTGAAACCATCCTTAAAACAACCTTGACCATAGGCTATTATGTAGCACTAGGTGGCAGGGTGTAGCGTGTGGATCGCCGCTGAGGACGATTTCTTGATCCAGTGTTCGTTAACTTCCTCCAAAACAAGGAGCCTTACTACTTTTAGTATGTTGATTTCTTTCTTGCTCGCAAGGGCTCTACACTGTAGTAGCCTAGACCACTCAGTCAGGACTGACGGCTACTGTTACATTTAGCAGGTTACGCCCTCTGACCAACGTGGAACGATGATGATACTGTTGTGGTCGTTGTTGATGTCGTTGTTGGTGTTGATGTTGGCAATTGTTGAGAGGCGTTATGACTTAAGGCTACTTTCTTGCGCGCTTAGTTGTTCGTCGTGCTCTGATGTAGCACAGCTGCTGGGACTATTGCGGGGTCGGCCTGAAATTCCGCTTCCCGATTAGACCGCACACTGCTGCTGGTGAAACACGATTGTCGGCGGCGTTCTGTTCGCTGTTCTTAGACGAGCCTTGCTCCTACTACAGCAGTTTCATCACACCCGTGGACAGAAGCCAGCTACCACATCTGGTCGTGTGCTGGGTGTAGTAAGTACGGCATCATAGATGATCACGTTTAACTACACATAAATCAGCGGTAGACTGCTATCGTCCTTGCTGAACGTTGCGCCGGGGTTAGAATCTCGACTAGTGTCTCTACTACGCTCGGGGATTTTATTTACCGATTCTTTTTTCGTCGCCGAGACTTCGAGAGCGCGCGATGGCAAACTTCGATAGAAAAATACACGAGCAGCCGTGGGAATAATGCCGAACCCCATTATGCGCGATAGAAAACGAAGGCACGAATGTACCGGGGGGGAGAAGGGACAGTACTTAGCTGTGACCACGGCTTTTCCAGGAGGCCGCTGAGGGTAAACCTCCTATACAAATGCTGTTGAGCTGGGAAATAATAGGGATGGCTAAGTCCAAAAGAAAAGGAAGAGTGTATTCTGCTCTACGCCTAAAGCTCTAGAGCTGCTGGATGGAGCTGTCCATGCTAGAGATCTGCGAGGAAGGTCGAAACGCTGGGACATCTAGGCAGCGCGTGTGGTGACTCCAATCAATTTAATTGCACTAACCTCAGTTATTATGTCGTCACTGCCATGGGAATCATTTCGATGGTGTGACGCGAGTCGGGAGGCGGGGAGGGGGGGTAATTGTAGTCATCGCGTTTATTTTCCAACTCTAACGGCCTTCTCGACAACAGTTACCCCCCCCCCCCCCCCCCCCCCCCTCTGTGTTTTGAGTTCGTTTTTATCGCGCGTACGAAAAGGGTTCATATCGCGCATAGGATTCGACGTTTCCAATTTCTTTTTCGTGGTATTGTACCAATTCGTAATCTATCAATCTGCCAACATGAAAAGCTACTGCTCATGCGAGAAGTGCACTATAAAAAGGTGTAGGAAGAGCGTCGGTTGTTGTCTGCATCGTACCCGCTCAAGACCAACGGTATCGGTTGACTTTGTTGACGAGCTGACGGAAGGTCTGTGGTGTTGTTTGTCCCGCTGACGGTCCTGTCTGTGTGTGATGTGGGCTGCCACTGCTTGATGTGAATTTACCTGTGGGATCGAAGACGGAAAGCTGTGTATAATACCAGGTATATACACTTGGTTTCCGCTTCACGAAACTTTCGCTTGCATTGATGATGACAATGGTGACGTTCTCACGTTACACGTAGCTCATTTCCCTGAAATCCTGCCTGTGATTTCAAAAGAGACTGCAACAAAAATGCATCTCGATGGGAGAAAACAAACAAGTACGAAGTTGTATACACGGCAGTACCAGTACGTAAGGGAAACGGTAACAAACGAGCTGTGGTATACCATCCGTATCACTTTGCACCCAAATAACACCAGGAACATATCCATGGTATTATACTGTGTCACCCGAAAAAAAACAAGAAACAAAAACACGAAGAGGGCAAAAAAACAAAATTATAAAACCTCTGCTCCATACGGGAGGACGGGGGATGCGGGGGTACACCCCGCGGCTGGCACTCACACCCACACTCCCCACGCCCCTCTCCACGCGTACCTTCGGCAAAATTACTACTTACCCGCCTCGACTGCTACCGCACGCAAGTAGTCTCCAAACTTTCAAAGCTCTACTGCGCAAGTGCTTAGTGTGGATCCCTTGAAACACATTCTACTTTTCTTTCCCTTGATGGGGCAAACGAGGACGCAGTCGGCATCGTAACGTAACACTTGAGTTTTATACTTTGGGTGAACATAACCGTGGAGATACAGTATACCTGATAATGGCAGCGCCCCGCCCAGCGAAACTGTCCTCCGAGGCGACGCGTCTACCTCAACAAAGGTTCTGCACAAAAAGTGTTTTGAACGCAAACGCACACGGGGTGCCTCGTTCCTTTAACACCGAATGATCGGCGGAGGCAAACGGAAAACTGAGCTACAGATTCGTCCACCGATGCTGTGTTGCCTTTGTCGCCATGTCGTTTCCCAAAACAAACATGTTGATTAGTTCACACGAGTCCAAGCCCTTAACAATTTAATTAATTGATTGCATCCATCCATACCCCCGATTGCTATAATATTTCCACGGTTGTGAGATCGATCCGATCAACTATTGATATCAAGACTCTATACATAATTTAACTTTGGCATGACAGGCTTCCTACACATTTACGTTCCTCAGGGCGATGCTCGCAATAGGTTGTGGAGCTCAGTCCTGTATGCAATACGGTGAGTGTTGGAGACTCTGGGCCATCGTGCTCATCTAAAGGAAACTGCTTGCTATCACTGCCATCGCCGCATTCCCACAACTCGCCCAACAACGCCGCAGGATGTTGTTTGCCCATACTGGTGGTCGAAGTCTACACTACTGTATTGTAGAAACCACGAACATCCATGCAGAGCGACTATTTGTCAACGTGCATAATACCTACCCAGCGGTTGCCGTCTTCCAGAGTGTACCTCTCGTGCGATCCCTCCGCGACTATATTTGCACCCCCCCCCCCCCCCCCCATGCAACGAACAAAGCGCGGCGTTATGTACGAGTATCTTTATTTCTCTCGCCCGCCTTTCCACTCGTTTTTTTCAATGTCTCGTTTTGTTTTCGCCACGAATTCCCTCGACCCTTAAGCAATAATTGACTGTCGCTTGTCTGCGGTGTGTCCGTTTCCGTTTAGTTCACGGAGACGCTGAGCAAGCTAGCCGGGGCGATTCTCGACGCACGACAATACCTCCCCTTTTCGACAGTCTCTCGTCTCTGAGGCACACCCACTGGCGGGAAAACGAAGTCATGAACCATGGTAATATGCCGCCTCTCGCACCAACCACCGCCGGTACAAACAGCGGCTGCAAGGACGACGTAACTCTCTCTGCCCTCGCTCTCCGATCCAAGACGTGCGGCATCCACAGCCGACGCGGTGATGTTTCAGCAACAACTGCATGCAGTGGTACTTGATAGAGATGGGCCTTGTTGACAGAGCTGCTATACAGTAGCATAAGCTCCCCCCCCCCCTCACTAATACGCCCCCCTATCCCCCACCACCGATAATATGCACTCACCAAAAACATCGATATACACACGCCCATGAAGAATTAAACCACTGCATATAGATCGACCAGTTCACAGCCGGAACCAAGAGACTTGGTGCCAGCGCAAGCAGCCTCCACGCTGGTCCTGGCTGACAGCCGCCTTGCACGGCGACTAGAAGACGTGCCGGCGCAGAGCGTCCTACGTCGACGTGAGCTGCCCAAGAAGAGGAAGCATGCCGCGGATATCGTCGTGGGTAGCGCTCTGTTAATAGTACCGCAGATAACGAATACCTCACGCTTCCTCGTCGAAAATGGAAAGTTTTTACACGTCTCATGCAACTAAGACGGGCTGCCCCCACGCCCGCGCGGCCTTCAACCTGTTATCCAGGTCAGTTTTAGTCCGAAAGAACACCTCCTTCGTCCTGTGCACCTGAGTTGTTAGACCGTGGGGGCAATGCGAGGGGTGAGGGGCAGCATTCAGGTACCGCCACTTCTTTCAAGTGTGAGGATCCTAGTTCTTACCACGTCTGGCTCTGAGGCACAACACATCTACTACGCTTCGCTGAGGCATGGTCGACTGGAATCAGTCGGAGAAGAGCCGTATTGCTTCCGAGCCTCAATCGTTACAGCTGAGTAGAGCATGCACTCCAACATGAAATGCTCTCTCTCTCTGCACAGAGGATGCTTGTTTTGGATTATTCTTGTTTTCTTGCGCTTCTATGTTTGAACGCTATTCGCGGGGGCGATTCAAACGAGGCCCGACCCTCTCGATCCTCGATGCTCTTGTTTTACTCGCCTGGTTTAGCGCCTCCTTTAAGTCTTGCGCCTTTTCCGGGGTCAAGGTGACGGTCTTCGAACAGTCGTTGAGGGAAAACGCGCTGATTTCTCCCATCATCGTTACTGCCTGCTCGAGCTCGAGCTTGGCGACCGCCTGGATCGTTCAACGATGGGGGTGCAGTCAATGGGGTTAGCCAACTGACTCCGGTTGAGTTTTTGAGCCTTTTTTGGTTCGTATCTTTCGCGCGAGGGGGGGGGGTACTTCAACGCGAACTGTGTTTTCCTTGTGGTCGCTTACTTTCTGAAGGAACTCGATTCTCGGTAGACAGGTTTCACGGTGGGAAACAAACGAAATCCCTATGTATTTCTTTGCCAACTAGGTATATACTTACAGTCCCTTTCTCCCCAGTCCCCGTTCCCGCCCTCTTCCCTGACTCACCTCCTTCTCTCGTAAAGCCGATACACACGATGTCCGCAGAGCACCCTTGCGGAAAGCCTTCCGTTCCACTCGCCGCGTATACGCACTGTGGCGACGGCTACGGACGCCGCGGGCTTTTGGGGTGCCGAACATCTCGTCCTGGTTCTTCTCCTGGGCGTCCTCCCTCTTGGTTTGTTGCCAGAAATCCTTAGCAGTGCTTGGAAGACTAGCCTTCCAGCGGGATGAGGTGACCCGGGGTTTTCGGCGCCCGATAGGCCTCGCCGCCAGGGAAGATTTCGTGTCTCGGCGCTCTGTCGCCCGCCGGCGCAAACTTTGCCGCGTCTCTGCGCACGGCTCGGCAGCCTCAGCCCCTGTTGTTTGAACTGACGGCGTCGTGGACTCTGACGCCTTGTTCAGAATCGCCGGTCCTGCCGGTGTTGGTCCCGGTGTTGGCCCCGGTGCAGGTCCCGGTGCAAGGCAGTGGAGAGCCGGCGCGCTCCCGGCGGTCGCTCCGGTCGTCGTCAGCAACGGCGCGGTCGAAGGGGGAACGAGTGGGACCCGTGTCATGGAGAACCCCGGCAACGCCGGTTCACCTGTTGCCTTGCTAGCGGAAACATGTCGGGATATGCAGTAGCCAGCACCTGCCGCTGGCTGTGGCTGGGGAACCGATGTAAGTGGCGCTTCTCGTGCTGGTGTTGGTGCGGCTGAGGCTGTTGGTGCTGCTGCCTTGGCTGATGGTGCTGCCACGTCCACTGACGTAGCTGCCACCGAACAAGTCTTCGGCCCGACTACGGCCCCCTTGACCTGGGTTGTAGAAGCAACCACCGGCGCGAGCCCCGACCTGTCTCGCTCCCCTTTCCCACACAATTCCACTCCTTCTTCACGTTCCACACATTCCTCAAACGCTGAGCTAATACTGAATGCCGGGGCCAAGCGAGGGGCCATGGGCTGTGCAGGGTGGCCGACAGGCGGCGTGCTCCCGGTGGTCGCTCCCGCCGTGGTCGGCAGCGGCGCGGTCGAAGGGGGAACTGGTGAGGCTCGCGTCATGGAGAACCCCGGCAACATCGGCGCACGTGTCGCCTGGTTAGCGGAAACGTGTCGGGAAGTGCTGCGGTTAGCACCTGTCGCTGGCTGTGGCTGAGGAACCGATGTGAGCGGGGCTGCTCGTGCCGGCGCTGGTGCTGCTGAGGCTGTTGGTGCTGCTGCCTTGGCTGATGGTGCTGCCACGTCCATTGACGTAGCTGCCACCGAACACGTCTTCAGCCCGACCGCGGGCCCCCTCACCTGAGTTGTAGAAGCAACCACCGGCGCGAGCCCCGACCTGTCTCGCTCCCCTTTCCCACACAATTCCACTCCTTCTTCACGTTCCACACATTCCTCAAAGGCTGAGCTAATACTGAATGCCGGGGCCAAGCGAGGAGCCATGGGCTGTGCAGGGTGGCCGACAGGCGGCGTGCTCCCGGTGGTCGCTCCCGCCGTGGTCGGCAGCGGCGCGGTCGAAGGGGCAACTGGTGAGGCTCGCGTCATGGAGAACCCCGGCAACATCGGCGCACGTGTCGCCTGGTTAGCGGAAACGTATCGGGAAGTGCTGCGGTTAGCACCTGTCGCTGGCTGTGGCTGAGGAACCGATGTGAGCGGGGCTGCTCGTGCCGGCGCTGGTGCTGCTGAGGCTGTTGGTGCCTTGGCTGATGGTGCTGCCACGTCCACTGACGTAGCTGCCACCGAACACGTCTTCAGCCCGATCGCGGGCCCCTCTCACCTGAGTTGTAGAAGCAACCACCGGCGCGAGCCCCGACCTGTCTCGCTCCCCTTTCCCACACAATTCCACTCCTTCTTCACGTTCCACACATTCCTCAAACGCTGAGCTAATACTGATTGCCGGGGCCAAACGAGAGGCCATGGGCTGTGCAGGGTGGCCGACAGGCGGCGTGCTCCCGGTGGTCGCTCCCGCCGTGGTCGGCAGCGGCGCGGTCGAAGGGGGAACTGGTGAGGCTCGCGTCATGGAGAACCCCGGCAACATCGGCGCACGTGTCGCCTGGTTAGCGGAAACGTGTCGGGAAGTGCTGCGGTTAGCACCTGTCGCTGGCTGTGGCTGGGGAACCGATGTAAGCGGGGCTGCTTGTGCCGGCGCTGGTGCTGCTGAGGCTGTTGGTGCTGCTGCCTTGGCTGATGGTGCTGCCACGTCCATTGACGTAGCTGCCACCGAACACGTCTTCAGCCCGATCGTGGGCCCCCTCACCTGAGTTGTAGAAGCAACCACCGGCGCGAGCCCCGACCTGTCTCGCTCCCCTTTCCCACACAATTCCACTCCTTCTTCACGTTCCACACATTCCTCAAAGGCTGAGCTAATACTGAATGCCGGGGCCAAGCGAGGGGCCATGGGCTGTGCAGGGTGGCCGACAGGCGGCGTGCTCCCGGTGGTCGCTCCCGCCGTGGTCGGCAGCGGCGCGGTCGAAGGGGGAACTGGTGAGGCTCGCGTCATGGAGAACCCCGGCAACATCGGCGCACGTGTCGCCTGGTTAGCGGAAACGTGTCGGGAAGTGCTGCGGTTAGCACCTGTCGCTGGCTGTGGCTGGGGAACTGATGTAAGCGGCGCTGGTGCTGCTGAGGCTGTTGGTGCTGCTGCCTTGGCTGATGGTGCTGCCACGTTCGCTGACGTAGCTGCCACCGAACAAGTCTTCAGCCCGACCGCGGGCCCCCTCACCTGAGTTGTAGAAGCAACCACCGGCGCGAGCCCCGACCTGTCTCGCTCCCCTTTCCCACACAATTCCACTCCTTCTTCACGTTCCACACATTCCTCAAAGGCTGAGCTAATACTGAATGCCGGGGCCAAGCGAGGGGCCATGGGCTGTGCAGGGTGGCCGGGAGCCACCGCGCTCCCGGTGGTTGCTCCCACCCTGGTCGGCAGCGGCGCGGTCGAAGGGGGAACTGGTGAGGCTCGCGTCATGGAGAACCCCGGCAACATCGGCGTACGTGTCGCCTGGTTAGCGGAAACGTGTCGGGAAGTGCTGCGGTTAGCACCTGTCGCTGGCTGTGGCTGGGGAACCAATGTGAGCGGCGCTGCTCGTGCCGGCGCTGGTGCTGCTGAGGCTGTTGGTGCTGCTGCCTTGGCTGATGGTGCTGCCACGTCCACTGACGTAGCTGCCACCGAACAAGTCTTCAGCCCGACCGCGGGCCCCCTCACCTGAGTTGTAGAAGCAACCACCGGCGCGAGCCCCGACCTGTCTCGCTCCCCTTTCCCACACAATTCCACTCCTTCTTCACGTTCCACACATTCCTCAAAGGCTGAGCTAATACTGATTGCCGAGGCCAAGCGAGGAGCCATGGGCTGTGCAGGGTGGCCGACAGGCGGCGTGCTCCCGGTGGTCGCTCCCGCCGTGGTCGGCAGCGGCGCGGTCGAAGGGGGAACTGGTGAGGCTCGCGTCATGGAGAACCCCGGCAACATCGGCGCACGTGTCGTCTGGTTAGCGGAGACGTGTCGGGAAGTGCTGCGGTTAGCACCTGTCGCTGGCTGTGGCTGAGGAACCGATGTGAGCGAGGCTGCTCGTGCCGGCGCTGGTGCTGCTGAGGCTGTTGGTGCTGCTGCCTTGGCTGATGGTGCTGCCACGTCCACTGACGTAGCTGCCACCGAACAAGTCTTCAGCCCGACCGCGGGCCCCCTCACCTGAGTTGTAGAAGCAACCACCGGCGCGAGCCCCGACCTGTCTCGCTCCCCTTTCCCACACAATTCCACTCCTTCTTCACGTTCCACACATTCCTCAAACGCTGAGCTAATACTGAATGCCGGGGCCAAGCGAGGGGCCATAGGCTGTGCAGGGTGGCCGGGAGCCGCCGCGCTCCCGGTGGTCGCTCCCGCCGTGGTCGGCAGCGGCGCGGTCGAAGGGGGAACTGGTGAGGCTCGCGTCATGGAGAACCCCGGCAACATCGGCGCACGTGTCGCCTGGTTAGCGGAGACGTGTCGGGAAGTGCTGCGGTTAGCACCTGTCGCTGGCTGTGGCTGAGGAACCGATGTAAGTGGCGCTTCTCGTGCTGGTGTTGGTGCTGCTGAGGCTGTTGGTGCTGCTGCCTTGGCTGATGGTGCTGCCACGTCCACTGATGTAGCTGCCACCGAACAAGTCTTCAGCCCGACCGCGGGCCCCCTCACCTGAGTTGTAGAAGCAACCACCGGCGCGAGCCCCGACCTGTCTCGCTCCCCTTTCCCACACAATTCCACTCCTTCTTCACGTCCCACACATTCCTCAAAGGCTGAGCTAATACTGAATGCCGGGGCCAAGCGAGGGGCCATGGGCTGTGCAGGGTGGCCGACAGGCGGCGTGCTCCCGGTGGTCGCTCCCGCCGTGGTCGGCAGCGGCGTGGTCGAAGGGGGAACTGGTGAGGCTCGCGTCATGGAGAACCCCGGCAACATCGGCGCACGTGTCGCCTGGTTAGCGGAAACGTGTCGGGAAGTGCTGCGGTTAGCACCTGTCGCTGGCTGTGGCTGAGGAACCGATGTGAGCGGGGCTGCTCGTGCCGGCGCTGGTGCTGCTGAGGCTGTTGGTGCTGCTGCCTTGGCTGATGGTGCTGCCACGTCCATTGACGTAGCTGCCACCGAACACGTCTTCAGCCCGATCGCGGGCCCCCTCACCTGAGTTGTAGAAGCAACCACCGGCGCGAGCCCCGACCCGTCTCGTTGCCCTTTCCCACACAATTCCACTCCTTCTTCACGCCCCACACATTCCTCAAAGGCTGAGCTAATACTGAATGCCGGGGCCAAGCGAGGAGCCATGGGCTGTGCAGGGTGGCCGACAGGCGGCGTGCTCCCGGTGGTCGCTCCCGCCGTGGTCGGCAGCGGCGCGGTCGAAGGGGCAACTGGTGAGGCTCGCGTCATGGAGAACCCCGGCAACATCGGCGCACGTGTCGCCTGGTTAGCGGAGACGTGTCGGGAAGTGCTGCGGTTAGCACCTGTCGCTGGCTGTGGCTGGGGAACCGATGTGAGCGGGGCTGCTCGTGCTGCTACGGCCGTTGGTGCTGCTGCCTTGGCTGATGGTGCTGCCACGTCCACTAACGCAGCTTTCACCGAACAAGTCTTCAGCCCGACCGCGGGCCCCCTCACCTCACTTGGTGCAGGTCGGTGTCTTCCAACATTCTGCGAGGACCGGGCAGATTTGTCGCCTTTCTGGGTTGCTCCAGATCCCCCAACGGGGATACGGGAGGTTCTCACTCCTGCCCCCGCTCCCGCTTCCGTTCCTCCTACTGCTGCTGCGGCTGCATCCTCCTGCTCCCACTGCTTCTCTCGCTTCTGCTGCGACCGCCTCTGCTGCTTCTGCCCCTCCCACAGTTGCTGCTGCTGCCGCCACGACCGCCGCTTCTTCTTCCGCCTCCGTGACGGACATTTTCCGAACACCGAGGTTGGATCCAACGGAACGGTGCCACCTAATACGCAGCGATGGCCGGGTGATTGTGGTTGAGGGTTCGAGGGGCAAACAATCGAGCGCAACCTTTTCATTTCCATGTTTTAATTGTTGCAAAGTGGAGATGTCGGTAAGTCATGGGTAGGATGGACTTGAGAAGGAGGCATTCGGGCACTACTCTCACGTTGGCAATTTTAGAACCACAAGGGGGTTGGCGCAGGTAGCGCAGTCGAGAAGATGTGACATAACTTGTCCACAACACGTGTGCCGATGCTGTCTCGTTTCTCTCGCTTGTATTAATAAACTTAAACTTTGCATGGGAATTGGAGCCGTTCGAAGATGCCTGTCGTTGGTTACCGAACTTTGAGCTCTAATCGTCGCTCACGACGGCAATTTATGCATGGCGGCTAGTGATAGACGTATAGGCCGTGGGGAGGGAAGATTCAACGGTGCGGTCGGTACGACATCGCGTTAAAGACTACCGAACTCACATTGATGTATCTTTGTTGTTCTTCTTTTCCCCGCTTTCCCGTCTTGCCGGACACTTTCCTTTCGCAAAACGCTTGGCGCGAACCACCAGTTCAGAGTTTAGCCACATGACATATGGCTTGTTTTTCCTCGCCACGAGCAGCTCCTCCTCCTGTTGTTGCCGTTGTTGGTGCTTCCGCTGCCGCTGCTGCTGCTGCTGCTGCTGCTGCTGCTGCCGCTGCTGCTGCTGCTGCTGCTGCTGCTGCTCTCGTTGTTCTTGCTGCAGCTCCCGATCCCGCTGTTCCCGTTGCTGCTCCCGTTCCCGCCGCTGCTGCTGTTGTTGTTGCTGTTGTTGTTGTTGTTGCTGTTGCTGTTGCTGTTGCTGTTGTCGCTGTTGCTGTTGCTGTTGCTGCTGCTGTTGCTGCTGGTAGTGTTGCTGCCGATGCTGCTGCTGTTGTTGTTGTTGTTGCTGTTGCTGTTGCTGCTGCTGTTGCTGTTGCCGTTGTTGATGTTGCCGCTGCTGCTGCTGCTGCTGCTCCCGTTGCTCATGCTGCAGCTCCCGATCCCGCTGTTCCCGTTGCTGCTCCCGCTCCCGCTGCTGCTGCTGCTCTTGTTGCTGTTGTTGTTGCTGTTGATGTTGCTGCTGCTGTTGTTGCTGCTGTTGTTGCTGCCGATGCTGCTGCTGCTGCTGCTGGTACCGCTGCAGCTGAATCTGTATTATTAGCGTGAGGTGTTTATTGTCAAGAGGCGAGCGAAGATGGGAAAAAAACGTGTCAGGGAACGTGCCAGGGAACTTGAATATGCAGGGTAGCACCCCAACGCAGTCCTAGGGAAAGTTGGACAATACGAGAGACGGTAGCGAGCGCTGGCCGGTGGGGCGCGAGGCGACGGGTCCCCCTAGCGTGCACCACACCTTCCCGACCCTCGGCGAAAACGGGGCTGAAATGTCTCAGGACAGCGCATCCGCGAGGACACGCTAATCCAAACAAGACTCCAACCAGAACCACAATCATAGCAGTAACTACTGTATAACCTCGGCAAATCTTTAACGGTCTAGTGGTACCCACGGATGCCACTAAAATTATTTGCAGGAGTTCGAATCCCGCGTCGGTCGGACTTTTGAGCTTATTTGCAAACCAACTGCTGAGAGCGCCTATTGATAGTAGCGTGGGTAGGCACAATTCGATGCGAGTCGACGAAGAAAGAAAAGACCGAATCTTCTCGCGATTAAAATGCAAGGCACGGACCGTAGTGGGGAGAAAGATGAAGAGCCTACTTCGTGACCCCGGATCTGCGTTACATCTAGGAAGGAGAGAAAAGAATGGCGAAGATAATAAATTGGACGGGAAAAAACGATTAAAAAACAAATACGACGTGAATCATCATTCCATAAAAAAAACATAATGGGAGTATACCCCCCCACTTCAATATGGAGAAACGGAATGTGGAAAAAACTGTGGGAAATAGGAATCAGACGAAAGATAGATGTGAAGAATGATGAAAAAGATGACGGAATGTGCGAGATGTGCTGTGATGCGGGACGGGGAAATATCGAAGTATGTTGATATTTTTTCAAGGAGTTGCACAGGGAGGTACTTTGTCGCCCAACCTATTCAAGATATATACATTAACGACCTGATAGTAGCAGTCGAAGCAGCAAGGCAGGCAGTCACGGTAAGGGAAGATACCGTGTCCGGATTGATGTTTGCGGACGATTTCGTGGGGATATCAGAAACGCCCGAAGGATTGCAGAAATAAATAGAGAAGGCGCTAGAAGACACCAGAAAATGGAGGGTGACGGCGAACGTCAAGAAATGCGCAGTAGTTGTTTGTGACAAAGATCAGGTGAACCCGGTAAATTTCAGTTGGAGAAGATGAATTGCCGATCGTAGACCAGTATACGTACATTGGCGTAGAGATCTCGAAAGACTGCTCTTGGGATACACATATAGCAAAAGTAATAGGAAAGGGTAAAGCACATGTAGGCAAGATGGATGCGATCCTAACAGACTCGCACCTTGACGCTAGGATTAAGAGATGTATCCTGATAGATGTGATATTACCAAAGCTAGAATATGCAGGAGAAGTATGGGAAGGGGACGCGAAACTCGTTAACAGTTGGAAACAGTGCAAATGGCAGCAGCCAAAAAAAAAAAAACAAGATGCTCAAGTACGACTAGTAATACAGTAGTATTAGCAGAACTGGGAATGCACCCACTCAAGACAAAAAACATGAGAAACTTGAAAGGGCAGTATAAAGTAAAGAACATGCCGAAAAAGAGGTTGCCAGCCATAGTTGATAGATCTGTGTGGGAGAAAGTAACAAAAGGACGAGCTGGAATAAGAAGGGCGACCTGGAATAAGGTGGGATGGCGTAGTTGAAAAAGTATGGAAGGATGCAGGGGGAAACCAGGAAGAGGTGATGTCCACCGGCAAGTTTGGGAGGTACAAGGCAGAAGTAGAAGAAATGATAGAAAGAAGGGAAAGGCTAGCGCTAAGAAACAAGGTGGAATCGGAAAAATATTTAGAGACATACGGGAGATTGAGCGAAGGAATAGGAATGAAAACGTATTTGCACGGTCCAATGGACTTCGCGAAAACGCCGAAACTGCTATTTCGTGTAGGTGACCTGGACTAGCCAGAAAGAAGAAAGAGGTATGCCAGTAGCCGGCAGGAGGAGGAAGTAGATGCACAGATGTGCCGATATGGCAAAGCAAAAGAGTAGAACTCACCTAGTAGGAGAATGTGAAATGTACAAAGAGGAACGGGATGTGTTAGAAGAGGAGATGAGGGAAATAGACGAATGTGACATAAAAGAGTTTATACACTAGCAGCGAGAAAACGATCGCTATCCTAGGAGATAGATGGTGGTCACAGGCGCCCAGACAGGAAGGGGATAAGATTAGCAAACAAATTATATAATATGTAATATATGGAAACAACGTAATGAACACCGAATTGCTGGAGGTGTCTCTATTAGGAGTAGGAACGATGCTCCGTCTCGAAAGAGATGTGTGGTCAATGGCCAAATGACTAAGACAAGCAAGAAATGAGTACGCCCCCCCCCCCCCCCACTTCATTGCTCCCATTGCTGTCTCTGGAAGTAGCTACACCGGAAACTAACTGAACCCATTGAAGCTGTCATCCATATGCAAGTCCACCTCACAAGCGGTTCGTAGTAGGATGCAGCCCACCCTTCATGCGACTCACCGGACACCTCACGGCGCTTCGCACTTGGTTCAAGCAACGTCTGCCTCGTCGGTGAAAACCCGGCATGCTCAGTCCCGACATTGTACGGATTCGAGGGTCTATGCTCATACGACTACGGCCATGCATGAGATCGAGTACATATCTCCTATCGAGTACACCCCCCCCCACTTCATTGACGCTGTCATCCATATGCAAGAAAATCTGCCTCAAAAGCGGTTCTTAGTATGATGCAGCTCATCCTTCATGCGACTCGCCCAACACCTCACGGTTCTTCGCGCTTGGTGTAAGCAATGTCTGCCTGGTCGGCGAAAACCCGACGTGCTCCGTCCCGGCATTGTAAGGGTGCGAGGGTCTATGGTCATACGACTACGGCCATGCACGATAACGAGTACCCCCCCCCCCCCCCCCCCTCAGATAGATGGTGGCCACAGGTAGCGAAACAGGAAAGGGATAAGATAGGCTGAAAGTTTCTATGTAATACGTGGAAATGGCGTAATGAGCGCCCAACTGTTGGAGGTGTCTCTGTTGGGAGTATGAACGGTCCTCCGTCTCGAACGGGATGCGTGGTCAATGGACAAATGACTAAGGCAAGCAACAAATGAGTGCGCTCCCCCCCCCCCCATATATGAAGTATAGGTTGGGTTGGCGCCGGTTAGCAACGACACTGTAAAATATGCCGTTCACTACGTGAGTTGGACAACCAGGGTGCCGTTTTTTTTTTCGGCAGTCGGTCATAGCTGGCGATCGAGTTAGATCATTTGTGCGGGATGGAGAACCTTTACTCCGCACCGGGGGAATTATCATATCACGTAGTGTTTATGGTAAGGCGCCCGCGAAGCAGTTACATAGTGCCCTCATTGCTGTCTCTGGAAGTGGCCACGCCGGAAATTTGACTAACTCATTGAAGCTGTCGTTCATATGCAATGCCACCTCACAAGGGGTTCTTAATACGATGTAGCTCATCCTTCATGCGACTCGCCGAACACCTTACGGTGTGCTCCGCGCTTGGTGCAAGCAATGTTTGCCGGGTCAGTGAAAACCCGACGTTCTCCGCCCCGGCGTTGTAGGGATGCGAGGGTCTATGGTCATACAACTACGGTCATGCATGATATCGAGTATACCCCCCCCCTGTTCGGCGAACCGCGGGGGCAGGGACAACACGCCCGCGGCAGGTGCCCGCGCGTGCCCCAGCCCGCTTCAACCACTATTTGATGCGCTGGCAAGACGCCCGCAGCCCATGCCAAGAACGCACATTTTTGTTCTTTTCCGGCCAACGACACCGTGGCGCTGGAGGGTGCACAACGATCCCCCCATGTGGCTGCAACCTGGGGGGGATATACTCCCGCAATTCCACTACGTTTTTTCTGTATTACCCTTTCTTGACTAGGGTTTCTCCTATTTTACCAAAAGCATACCCCTTTTGACCACTCTCGACAGCTTCAGTTCCGCCGTGAATCTGTTTGGAATAGACTCGAAAACAGACCCACGGCGGAACATTGACCGATGTTCCGCCGTGGGTCTGCCAGAACAGCTTCGAGCTACACTATTACGGGGGTCCATAGTTAACGGGACCAAATTTTGTTTGTAAAAATAGTTAAATATATAGGTTTTTATGTATACCATAGGTCCTATTAACTATGGACCCCCGTAATAAACGTTGCGTCGTGTACTTTGAACACGGTTACACGGTTACGTGCGTACAACACCGACGAGCGCGGCGGTGAGTAGTACGGCTAGATGTTAAGATCAAGGTCGGGACACTTTGTACCCCTGGACCGGTTTGCCTATTAAGTCGGTACTCGTTGGTACTCACGTGTGTTGTTTGCTTAGAGATAGAAGAAGAGCAGCTTTATGCCTTTCGTGTACGCGGAGACAGCGAGCCGAGCTCGTGCTTCGCCTAGTTTTTCATCTACGAAACGCCTCCCAAGTACTACAATTACGATCCCAATACTTGAACCCAGGAAATTATCGGGCTTTCAGCCTCTTTCAAGGCAGTATCATAACAGAGAAGACTGACGCTTCTAATGCGCGCCACGTAGATCGTGTAGACTGAGTGACTGCTCCTGCAAAAATACAGTAGTATAGCAGTGCTACGAGTACGGCGTGGGTGAGGTCGAAGTTGGGCAACACAGCCGCCATGTCTGCAGCCCTCAAGCATATCGTGTAAACTCTTGTGCATTATGATGGATGGATGCCGTGTAGTAGAATATGCGTCTTGACTATAGCTGGCCACTTCTTGCGGGAGACGCAGTTTAGAAAAATATATATGTACAACTCAGCTGTGAGATCGAAATGTTCTCGAAACTCACGAATAATTTGCGATGTTTTCGCCGACTTTGGTCCGGAAGACGTACTGGTCGCAGGGAACGAGTGCGCGGAATCTCTCCAAGACCGACTCTAAATACAGACCGACCCGTCAAAATTAATTTTGCAAGTCGTTGCTCTGATTGGACGAGGCTAGGCTTTCGGCTGCCGTTGATTTTTCGAACAACGCCACCAAAACACGCTGCAGAGCCGAGCAATCGCCCCTGGTCTCAAGCCCTCGAAAAGGTTTGGGTTGCGATCAGGGTGAGAGTTAGAGTTAAGGTTGGGACTAGATCGGCGGTCGGGTTAGACTGGGGCGTGCAAGATTGAAGTCGACCACAAACGCCCAGCAGGAGGTTTTGTGGCCGGGCCGTCCCGCATTTAGGGCGAGCCTCTCTTCAAGGAGATTTTTGAGCATTTCTTCGCGTCGAAGTCGGCACCATACGAGTATGAAATTCACGCGATTGTCTCATTTACGTTGTGTTAGCGATTGAAGTGCCGTACCAGGTATACTCCCTGCGAAACATAGGCTGTACTTAGTACATTTACGAGAAAAAATCACTCCATCTAGCACGGAACTGAGCTATTCGGATACACCTCTTAAACTACGCCGTTTTTTAATTGAAGCGAATCCTCTGTAGGTCGTTTGAAAGATGCCTGACTCTTCCCGACAAGGAGTGGACTGGTTCGGGCGGCTTCCGGATCAAAATGGGCCCAAAAGTGTGAAAACATGGGATCCGTGGTACGTGATACCTCACATCTGGTTGCCATATGATGTGGCCTGGATAAAACGACAAAATCGCCTTGCACGCTTTTCATCGGCAAAAGAACCATTTGATTTTTTACGATTTTCGCGTCCTGCATTTGCATCCCTTCAAGTAAAACTAATGTAAACTTGATTGTATGTTTTCTGCTGCGATGGAGATCGACGAGCAGTGAGAATGCTGAACCCTATGCGCGACAAAAAGTAAAGGCACGTACCGGGGGGGAGAAGGGAGGACACCTGTGACCACAGCTTGTCCAGAAGATCGCTGAGGGTAAAACCTCCTACGAGCTAGGCTGGAAAGTAAAAGTGATGATTAAAAAAAAAAAAAAAAATGGGCACGAAAACACGCCGCCATTAGCTTTGCCTAAAATAAGAGAATATTACCTGTCGTCGTTATCACTTGCAAACCTAAGAGTACCGGGAACATATCTATGTTACAAGTACACGCCTAGGATATGTTTTTGGTGTTATGTATGGGCTCCACTCCCATCGTGCGATGAAATAAATCCCTCTTTTCGATGAAGGTTCATCTCCTCGGATGCTACTCGTATTTTAGGCCTACTCTGTGAGCTGCACGTAATTTCCCGCGAGCCTAGGGCACGCGCATCACTATCAGTGCCAGGTTTGAAAACAAACCACACATCGGGCAGCTCACGAGCTAGCTCATCGATCGCCCACAGCCCACCCTCGGCAGGCATGTGTAGAAGGGCTATATATCTAGTATGGCTCACACCCGCAAAATATGCGGCAGCTCATCGAGCCCTCATAGATCACCCACGGGAAATGTTGCGCAGAAAAGCAAAGGCCATCAGAGTACCACCACCGTTCATGGGTACTCGGTCGTTGACTCGCGACCTACCATACATTTTGGTAGTACCACAAGTACCGAAAGATAAAATGACTTAGTATTCGCGAGTTCCACGAGTACCAACGCCCAACACCTGAAGTGAGTGAGTACGCGCGAGCACTGTACCAAAAATACCGAAAACTAGAATGACTGGTACTCACTGGTATTGGTACTCTGACGGCCTTTGCAGAAGAGCTCTCTCCATAGCTCACCTCCTCCAAGTATGTAAATATATTCCATGTAGCATATTAACTCACACCCAGCAAGCATGTGATAGCTCATGAGGGACATAAATATAGTGACTAACTACCTCCAAATACGCTAGCTCGAGCTATGGTGAGCTCATCTGTCGAACATGTTTAGTATTCGAACCCATCCCTGGGGTACGCGCGCACATAGAGGTCGTGTACCGAATCTCGAATCTCTCCCAACCCTGCGATTTCGTCCGGCCGTCAGGTGACCAACGCTCACCTGGACCTTTTGACGCGCCATCGGGAAGGTCCGCCTTCTCGCTACTGTAGTACAGTAGTGCGAGAGTCCCAGTAGTGCGAGTCACGACGCAGAAAGTCCACACGTACGCCAACGAGGTGAGGGCCTGTTTTCGAACGAAGGAGGGATACTAGAACTGAATCAGTACAATTTGGCCATGCCCATCGTGCAATGCATGATCCGCTCGTGGGCGATTAATTTCGTTTGGGATAGGTACGAACGACACAACATCGAAGCATACTGCGCGGATAGCAACGAACGATCTGGCGTGCTTAACGGCCGTAAGGAGTACATCAAGCACGAGTGATTGTTCTGCGACAGCCGCTCTGTGTTAGGATTGTGAAGCCTCCAATTTACGCGGAGGAGCTATTGAGGTCATAATTACTCCAGGAAACGGGCGACGAGGCTTTCAAGGCGGAAGCGTTTGATTGTGAGATTGATGGCAAGGCGAGCGTCGAGCGTCACGCCCACTTTCTGAACGATGGCGGATGCGTGGAAGTCAACGATGAACTCTGCGAGGATCTTGGGCCACAAAGGGCACTAACAGCGTTCAGTGTGGTGAAACTGCGGCTGTTCCTTGCGAGGCATATCATCCTCCGGAGATGCGCAAGTGTGGTAAGATCGCAGCACGAAAGTACTTTGGTTTGTAAAAAATGACTCTTCGTTGCAGGATGCGTGAGAGTGTCGACATTAAATTATTGACGTACGTCTGTCTGTTATCTGTCCGTTGGTTCGTGGATCTGTTTGACGGGACACGTTTTACATCATGGTGAGAGCTGTGTGTGTGGGATACATATTCCGACAAACCCGGATGCTAGAAAAAAGGGAGAGTAAGGGCGAGCTCTCTGCCTTGGTTATATTGCAAGTGCTTAACCTGTCATGAGTAATCTCCGGATGGGTTTTGTTTCTTCCAGATTTCCTGTATACCAGGTATGTATCTACATCTACAGCCCTTTGGAGTGGGCTGATGCAATAACGATATCCTCCCTGGTATAGATGTGGAGGCGTTGTATGTACCTCAGAAAAAAATGCTTGTGGCCTCTTGCCCACATGTACGTTCAGAAGGCATCGAGGAAAGACAATCAACTCAATACCAACCATATGCGAGTGATCAAGCGTTGCCAGAGGCAACCTGTACTGGTACAGCTGCAGTAGTCGGGCCCGTAGGTCTACACTGCCGTATCATCGTATTCTAGAACCAAGTCGTTTTTTTTAAAAACGTTTTTGATACCTGGTATTATTAATAATAGTTTTAAAACTTTTGCTGTTGGTACTCTGTGAGCCCGACGTACCAGGTATTCTGTAAGCAGTAAAACCAGTGGATATGACGACAAGACGGCAAGCGTCGTGCGCAAGCGACAGAGAGATCGCGCGAAGAGGCAATCCACAGAAGCACAGTAGTACCCCTGGTCCCCTGTGTGATAAGAGTGGAGCACTCTGTACAATAGCCACAGACAGGTAGCGATAATTGTTAGGAGGGGCCAATCTACAGCAGTAGTAGTACAAGCACATCAGCAATACTATTCCGATACGACAGTAGTCTACAGCAGTATGTAGTACAGTAGTACGCAACTCAGCATGATGCATGATATCCAACGTGCTTGGGAGCTTCGAAATCACGGAAACACCAGGTGCAAGACACTACGTGAAAAATACAGCGGTTTCAACTTTCAACTATTATTATTATAGTGTCCACGTTCCCCAGAAGATTTGTCACCCCGGCAGAAGCAGGGAAACACCGGACCGCCCAAGCCGCGAAACATGTACATCACGCATGCAGGGGGGAGCTGAGTGGCCGTGATGGACATGAGGGCCAAAAGCGGTGATGCGTATGACCGTGCGTCCACGAGCAGCAACCGGGTCGCCGTTATACATTTCGTACGTGCACCGGAGGTGCCATGTATTTGACGATGATAAAAATTGCGACTACATCATCACCCGTTCCGCGTGGATTACAACACGAACGACAGGTACACGGGGCCACGGTGCCTTACGTGGCGCTAGGCACTCCGATCGTACGATGAAGGAGAACCCCCTTCTGGGCTCTCTTCGTGGCAAGCGCTGATCTCGTCGGATGCTACGCCCTATGGCATGAGCTATGAATTTTCCCAAGCGTACGGCACACGCGGGTCACCATAGACTGTAGAAATAAGCTAAAACGCCCGCGCGCCGCGTACGGACAGCTTGGGGGCAGATACGGGCGGGTGAGTTTTTCGTCTCCCCCCTAGGTTCCGCTCGACCACCAGCGGACTAGCACTCACCTGCACGTTTTTGCGCGTCTTGTGATCAGCGGTCGGGAGAATGCACCGGTTCCCCACGTAGTGCGAGGACTCAAGAGGGGTGCGGTAAGTCTGCTCTTCGCTGTTTGCTTTTTCTCTCTTTTGCTGGGTTTTGGATCTTGGGGTTTCCGCATGTTCTCGGAGGCTTTCTTTGCTTGTTGGACAGGGGCCGTTTCTCGGCTCCACTCTGCATGAATTGGATTCACTGCACTACTACTGCCTGTGTTTCTATCTCTCCACGTGCAACTCGCAGTCATCACAGCAGCCGCACGCGAATAGAGCATGTTGCGAACCTGGCTTTGTATGTAAATTTTTGTTAATATTGAAGTTACTGATGTTACTGCTGCGTGTGAAAGTGATGCTCGTGATTTGTGATTGAAACGGTTGTTCATGGGGACTGCAGACTGC
Source organism: Macrocystis pyrifera (assembly GCA_031763025.1). Classification (NCBI taxonomy): domain Eukaryota; class Phaeophyceae; order Laminariales; family Laminariaceae; genus Macrocystis; species Macrocystis pyrifera. Next base: position 12,616,862 of record JASSKH010000009.1, read on the forward strand.
TGTGCGAGAGGTACACGCGAAAGCTGCCAGACAGATGGAAGCCAGGTCAGTCGGAGATCGGACCCGAGTGGATGGAGCTACGGGTACGTCTACGAGTACTGAGAGGGCTTTACTTCCGGAAGGTAAGAACGAGTGCATACATCGTATTCTAGTCGATCATGTTCGAGGTACGGCAGCAGCAATTATATGAAAAATCGAATAGTCGGCTTGTTTGAAGCAGGCACATAAACGTTGTTGTCGTCATTTCTCCCCAGCCTCATCAGTACACCCAGTGTCCGTCCTGATTCCATATCCTAGGGAGATACTGATTCCGTGGTCACAGACTGTGAGACAGAGGAAGACCAAAAAAATAATGATAATAAAAAATAATCGCAAATTCAAGTGTCAAGCAAGTGAAATGCCAGCGTACCGGGTACGAGAACACAACAACACAAGCAGGACAGAAAAAAATAAGAGCAAAAAGACATTAAAAAAAAAAAAAAATGAAATGAAAACAGTATACAAACGCCGCAAGAACTTCAGAAAGGCTGCGAGACGGAAAGCATACGTACTCAGGAAGGACAGTCATCTGCTGCGCGGACGAAGCGACACGAAAGAGAGGGAGCTACAGGCAACAGTCTATAAGAGGTAGTCGAACCGATACCTACTGTAGCCACCCGATCTATCATTTCGTTTCTGCATTCGTCGACAGCTGTACACAGAGCTGCGTGGCGTAGCCGGCTACTCTGTGCCTCGTCCCTGTGCCACCTCGCCATGAAACGGTCCGCCGCTTCGAAGACCCCCCGGTACCACTTCCCGCTCTTCTTAGCCGCCCTCGGCCATAACACCGTTTCTACTCCGAACAGCAGAGGGGAGCTTTCCGTGGACCCCTCGGTGGCTTGGAAAACCCTGAGGTCGTCTGCTAGACATTGGGCCCACTGGGGTCTTTTCCAGTCGGCCTGGTCCTGGGTTCTCCCCACCAGCCATCGTCCCAAACATCACCCGGTGGGTCAGCCGCTCATTGGTCGCCCGCTGTACGGCCCCCGCAAAGAGGAGGCGTCTTTTGCGGATGGTCGTCTCAACGCTCTCGCATTGTGCCTTTTCGAGGGCCTTGGCGTACGACATGAGGTGGTCAGTGCGTTGCCGACGCTGGAAGCCAATGATCCGTAGGAGGAGTTTGTGGTGTGCCGTTCGGAGCTCAGCGAAGTGCTCCTGACCAAGAGTCCACGTCACGCACCCGTACAGCAGGGTCTCTATCACCTCGGCCTTTAGCATGCGCACTTTTAGAGTGAACGGGACATCCTCTATATCATATAATTCCCGGTTGAACCGATTGTAGCATGCCCATGCGAGTCGGATCCGTCGTGTGATCTCTGGCATAATGTCAGCGCTTGCGACGATAAGACCGCCCAGATACAAAAACTGCATCGTCTGTCTATATCTCTGTGCCGCCGCTTCGATGACGAGCGGTGAGGTCAGGGATGCCTGATTCGGTGTCCGCAGCAGCATGGTCTCCGTTTTCTTTTCGGATACGGTGAGGCCTGCTCCTTCGAAAACGGTCACAATGACGGTCATCACCTTCTCAAGGCCTTCCGCCGACTTAGACACAATGCCTGCATCGTCCGCGTACAGCATACCCCATACTGCCCTCCGTACACAAGTTTGTGGGTCAACCTTCACCCCATCCTCGCCGAGGTCCTCCTTGAGGTGAAGCAAGTCCCTCAAAATATCTGGGTGGGTCTTCACTGAAGCGTACCAGCACGGCGTGTATCACTGTGACAGCAGCGGAGAAGACGTTGAACAGAAGTGGTGACAAGACACATCCTCGCCGCAGCCCCTGAGTGACGTCGAACCATTCCGAGTGCTCGCCGTCATCCGTACGCACGCGGGCTCGCATGCCTTCGTGAAACTGGCGGATAACGGTTAGCATCTTCTCTGGTACGCCGAAGCGTGCGAACACCACCCATAGCAGCTCACGGTCGACGGAGTCATATGCTTTCTGCAGGTCGATGAAGCACATGTACAGGGGGATTTTTTTTAGCTCGTCCGAGTTCTCGCAGTCGGCGCACGACGAACAGCATGTCGACCGCTGATCGTGCTGGGCTGGGCGAAAGCCGCACTGTTCCTCGGAGAGTATCCCTTCGGCCTCGCAGTAGGTACTGAGGCGGGACGCGACCATTTTCAGCACAACCTTGCCTGAATGGGCCACAAGCGAAATCCCCCGGTAATTGTTGCAATCAGAGTGATCCTTCTTTTTATGAAGGACCTTAATGGTCGCATCTTGCCATTGCTGGGGGACGTTACCCGTTCTCCACACGTTGAGATGTGAGTTGTGGAAGTACCGGACGAATTCGGGGTGGTCGATTTTCAGTCTGTAAACTGTTGATACGTTTAATAGCGGACTGCTGTGTAGCTGAGCTGCAGACTACCAGCAGGTACGTACAGCAATACCTGGTATACTCCTAGTTCGTACGTATGTACAGCAGTAGTGCCGTACGGGGTAGTACCTCTCGGCACCCCAGCAACAACGGATAGCAGCAGAAACACGATTAGCATAGCAGCACGGCCAGACGAATCCGGCTCGCACCAAAAAGCAAAGAGCCTCTTCATTGCGGGGTGCGTTCGTACTGGCTTTCATACGAGTGTCTGTCTGCGGTGCACGGTACTCGGTGTACTGCGTGGCGGGTTAAATCACGTACTGGTGTCACACATTACTGGTTGCGAGAGGTCTATGTACCAGGGCATCAATTAGGGCTCAGGCGTCTGTTGCTGGAAGGTGTGTTGCACGCAGCAAGCGCCGCAGACGTGTTATCCTCCCTCAGGGAGGCCCGAGCCCCCGTCAAAACAAGCGACAAATGCGTGGATATACGGCCGGCCGAAAAGCGCTTGGCAGAGTGCGTCTAGACGCCTGAAGATGTTTTTTTTTCGCGCACGGCGGACGAAACAAGGCGCTTCAAAAACAATTCTCGCCTTCGGCGAAAGAGAAGACGCGAATCATGTTTTTCGCCTGCGGTGAAAACTGTTGCGTGCCCCGAAACTCTTGTTGCGCTGTGCTCAACACGCCTTCCGCCGCCTGTTTTGCGAAACCGCAATTCCGACCCAAATGTTGCGCCGCTCGCAACGGCTATTAATAATTAGTAGTTAATGCCCTGGTATGCACGTGACCGATTTCCACTAACCCGGGGTCTACAGAAGCGGGCGAGAGCTTGGGCTAACGCGTAGAACTTGTTTCGTCTCAAGCCGTCTCGAGTTGTTTCGCCGGCCTGCTGTGGTTCTGGTGATCTGTTTTGAATGCGGAGGGTTTTTGTTCTTGTTTTTTTGTTGTTTATACTTCGAACGCACATGGGGTACGGCGTTCATCAATTATACCTTTTTGCCCACAGCACTACACCGGCACCTGGTACCGGTATCTGGTGTGGTGTTGTTATGTTGCTGCCCGTTTTGCTCTTTTGCCTACGGCAAGAACAGTTCTATGAATATTTCCCGAGTGTTACTGTACGTACTCGTACGTACTTACTGTAATTTACTGGTAGTGTTACTGTAGCTAGCACATTGGCACTGCACACATACTCGCAGACAGTTTTCACTTTTAAAGTTAGCATTCACGCATATTCTGGATAACGGGGGACTTGCGAAGTTTCACGCAATCCAAACTAGTCGATGAAGAGCCGCACTTGATTACGGGTATACCTATTTACAGTACTCATAGTCTAGAGCTCTACGTTTTTTTTTTCATACTCATTTGTGGACCACTGTTCCTTTCTGTGGCAGTTGCCCGAATCTATAGCTCGAGCAAGGCACCCGTTTTGCCAGTCTTGACGCCACACGGTCTCCTCGTTTGCGCCCTTAACGTCCTCATCTCACACCCCCTTTATGGCCTCTCGTCGATGGCACTCCACCCTTTCTCTCTCTCTGCCCTTGCCCATATACGGGAACTCGTTTCGTCGGGCCTCTTTATCTGGAATCCCGTTCGCTGTGGACAGGGACGGAGAGGATAACATAGCCCTTCCTTTCACGGGTAACTTGTGGCGTATTTTCGCGGGGTTGGATGGGGCGGTGGCGGCTGTGTTCGAAATCCAGGCGGCACAGCCTGCCTTCTTCTGCCTCGTCCCCGGCTGCCTGGGGGCGGCTTGTGTCAACTGCCGTTTGGCGCAAAGGTAAGGAATGCGTTTCGACGGAGCGTAGTTTTTTCTTTGTCTAGGGTTTGCTAAAGAAAGCATGCGGGAAGCTGCCATCCCTCCCACCCACCCCACTCCACCCCGCTCTTGTTGCGCACGCGGGAAAACACACCAAAGCCCCGATTGACTCCTGACTACCTGTAAGAGCTGCATCCACCTCTCGGGAGGCAAACTACTTGGCAATAGGGCGTGATGATTTTGTGCCGGGTGTTTGGTGCGGGGAGGGAGTATGTATGTATGTAGTGCCGTTCGCTAGCTTTCAGCTGATAGCTATTTGCAGAGACGAATACCTGCTGAACACAACCCACGGTATGCGTTGTTTCTGCGGCCTACTGTGCTGTTGTGCGGGGAGGGGGCGGGGTTAACGTACCAGGTACGGCACGGCGCCTATGGCGGTTAACTCATATCCTCGTCGGCGTCGTTTGATACAGAGCGATGGTGCCGTTTTGACACACGTGTGCTGCGCCTCAAAGGACCACGCGATGCCGCCCCGTTGCTGTGCCGCTTGGCTCCTCCTCGATGTCACCTTTGGTTGCCGTTATAGTCGTTGACATTGGCGTTCTGCCTGTTGTTATTGTTGTCGGTGGCGTCGTCGTTTCGTTGTTGATGTTGACATCGCCGTTGAAGTTGTCGCTGTTACTCGTCGTTGTCTTGGCTCGCTTATTTTCGTTTTTGTTGTTCGCAGAGATGAAGGCGCTCATGGCCTACGACGAGGGCACGAAGGAAAGCGCTTCCGAGTCGAATGAAGACCAAGACCAAGCGGCGACTGCGGTGGCAGCCAGGAAGGACGAGTCAGCCGGACTGCATTGATTGGTGCTTCGATATTGATCAGCTTGAACGATCGACTACAATGCACAGCCAACTCGCTTTTGCTTTGGGTTGGGAATGGGGTTTCTCTTGTCGGTCACCTTGGGGGGTTTCGCTACCGCTATTATAGCCCGTTCGCTCGAATTTGGTTTAGTTTCGGTTTTGTTTTCGATTCATCCGTAGAGCTACAGTAGTAGGTGCTGAGATGCCAGCTCTTGATGTCCGAGCGGGAAAACACGGCTGTTCCGGGGTGGAGCGGGCGGGGCTTGGTCTGGCGTGGCACGAACGAACTGGGACCAAACTGTACGGCATTGACTGCAGTAGAGCTGAAACGAGCGCCGGTGGGAGTGTAGGCGCAAGCAGCGATGTCACAGCTCCGCGCTATCTAATCGTGCTCACTTGTAGTTGTGCTTGTTTCGTGGTGACATTAACTGTCATAAAGACATCGGTTCGTTGACCAGTATCGCCGCAGTGTGAGTCTTCTCGACAAGGAGTTTTCGTGTGATTTTGGGGGTCGCTGGTTTAGCCATGGGTTGAGCCCGAACCACCGTCGGCAGATTTAACGGTAGATGAAGTTTCGCCGAGCAAGTGGAGAGCAATGACCTTAGCGGGGACAGTGATGACGCACGCAATTAAACTAAAACTACAATCGAAGGTGTGACAACCCGGGGCTAAAACGCCTGTTCTCTTCACAGGTTGTGAATGGCTCCATTTTTTGTTGCAGTCAACGTGCCCTATATGCCTACAGTCTCACGTGAGCTCCAGCCACGTAGTTCATGTCTGCCATATAAATAGGTACCGTGATGCACTTGGGGACCTTGCCGATGGTGCTCATGATAAAGGAGTACCAACGGGTATATATCTCCTGGTAGCATGTACCGCTGTAGTACTACAGTAGTACTTCGAATGTCGTTACTACTAGTTCAATGGTGTGACGCGAGTCCGGAGGCGGCTGGGGGGGGCGATCGTCTCTTTTGTTTCCCAGCTCTGACGACCTTCTGGACAACAATTTAAGCGGTGGTCATAGGTGTCACCCCCACTCCCCCCCCCCCCAGTGTTTTGCGTTCGTTTTATCGCGCGTACGAGTAGGGTTCATATCGCGCAAAGTAGGATTCAACATTTCCACTTTTCACTTGTGGTACAAGTATAATATAATAATTGTATAGTAAATCCATAATCCATTGATTTGCCAATTTGGAAAAGCTACTATTTAATACCTGGTACGTAGTAATACTGCAAGTGTTCATAAATGACTTCAAGGCACAAGAAAGAAAGGACAACACAATAACGTTGAGTTTTGACGACGGCTTCTGCTGACGTCACGAATCAATGCAACAATGAAATGTGCTACGATCGTATTCGTAAAAAAGCCAGAATGTTACTTACTGCAGGAGTGTTGTGGACCGAAAGCTGAAGAAAAAAGTTTTCGGTCGGTTTTTTATGGATGTTCGCCGACCGAAACCGACCATTTTTTGGGTAGGTTCTTCGTCTGCTAAAAACCGACCGAAACCGAAAACCGCCTCGTCTTCCGCGGTCATTTTCTTTTCCCTTTCCCCTACGCCGACAAAGCCTTCCAGTTAATTGTTAGAATGGTACAAGGAAACCCCGAAAAACCGACCGAAACCGACGGAAACTTTCGGCCAAAAAATGAACACCGATCCAGAGGTATTTTCGCAGTCGGCTGACAACCCTGATACCAACACAGGTACACCAGATCCATCGAAATATCGATAATCTGACTGGTTTTGATGAGAAACCGACCGAGGAACCGACCGATATGTGCTGGGTTTCGGTTTCGTTTTTTTTCCGTTAAAGTAAAAAAACGACCGAAATCGGCTGACGACCGACATTTTCTACTATAATAAAAAAACAATAAAAACCGTATAATAATTGTAAGAGATGATTTGAGTACCACCATATTTTGCGGCAACATAAACGACCAGAGCTATATATAAGCACATCAAGAAGATCCTTTGGAGCTCGTAGACATGTGTGTATCATACGAATTGGCTCAAATTTGAAAGCTGTTCTCGTTGCAGCGTCCGGCCTCCGCATCTTGTGCACTGGAGGCGCAGAATTCCTCATGATAATCGAAAGTTCAAATTGCTGCCCCCTCCTCCCGCACTTTAGAAACGCCGCGCAATTACAGTTAACAACCTTCATCAATTTTTTCACTTTTTCTCTTTTTTGCATCGAAGCGATTGCGCCCACTTCCAACACCTGGAGCTACGCAATCTAAGAGACGGCGTGAGAACCAGGGAACCCTAGAGCGGCTGTAGAAGATGGAGCAGGTTTGGGCGCTCTTCTTTTTTGTATGCCTTGTTCGCTGAGACGACCCACGGGGATCCTCAGGTGTCTACGAAAAACCTGATTCAAAACGACCCGCGTTTCGTTCGAGTACGATACAATACGAGCAGAGCCTGTACCTCACTCGGACGTTTTTTTGCCCCTTGCTCTGCCTTTCGGTTGCTTTGATCTTGCCATCTGATCTTGTCGCATGCGGGGATACCCCTCCTCGACAATTGCTCCCGGGCAGGTGTTTTTTCGGTTGCACGTGCGATTTGTCACGACTGTCACGAGGCTGCTGTCTCCAAAGGCAAGTTATGTTCCTGGTATGAGATCATCTGCGATAAAGAGGAACACCTCTGGTGTTTGGTACGGAGGCAGTATGATACGTACTCGCGTACGCCCTGTTTTTGTTGGCAAGCGTTGGCCAGCTGATCAACACAGCAGCAGGAGCTGTAGGGTAGGATAGGGTGTACCTGGAATAGGATATGTACTGGTGTAGTTCCCCACTTCAACTGCTTTCTCCACTTTAACCCACTTGCTACACATATATTCTACTGCCTGTTCATGCTTGTGGAAGGTAGGGTAGGGTAGGGTAAGGTAGGATAGGGTAGGGTAGGTAGGTAGAGTGGCGGGTTGGATAAAGCTACTTCGCCGCACTTCAACTGCTGTCCCCGCCTCAACCCGCTTTCTACATACTGCCTGTTCAAAGTGCACGAGCACTGCACATACTGCCTGTTCATACCCTAGGAGAACTGCTCGTGGAAGGTAGGGTAAGGCAGGGTAGGGTTGGGTAGGGTAGGGTACGGTAGGATAAGGCTATTATTACGGGGGGCCATAGTAAATAGGACCTACGGTACAGACTAAAGCCTATATGTTCATCTATTTCTACTAACAATATTTGGTCCTTTTTACTATGGTCCCCCGTAATAATAGTTGGCCGCACTTGAACTGCCGTCTCCAACTCAACCCAATTACATGTGCACGCTGTTCACACTCTACGAGTACTGCACATACTTCCCGTTCGTGCTCGTGGAAGGCAGCGTAGGGTAGGCTAGGGTGGGGTAAGGTAGGGTATGGTATGGAGGGTAGGGTAGGGTAGGGTAGAGTGGGGTAATTACGTCTGGTTCGCCGCACTTCAACGGCTGCCTCCCCCTCAACCCACTTGCTGCATACCGTACATACTCTACATGTACTCCGTATACGAATACTGTCTGCTCATAGCATACGAGTACTTCTCGCGGAGGGTAGGATAGGGTAGGGTTGGATAAGGCTAGTTCGCCGCACTTCAACTGCTGTCTCACCCTCAGCCCACTTGCTACATGCTGCCTGTTCATACTCCACAAGTACTGCACTCATTTTCATCCATACCACACGAGTACTGCTCGTGGAGGGTAGGGTAGGGTAGGGTAGGGTAGGGTAAGGCTAGTTTGCTTCATTTCAACTGCTGTCTCTATCTCAATCCACATGCTACATACTACAATTTCATAGTGCACGAGTACTGCACACACAGCAGCCTGTTCATATCATTCGAGTACTGCATGTGGAAGGTAGGTAAGGTATTCATAGGGCAGAGTATGGTAAGGTAGGGTGGGATAGGATAGGGTAGGGTAGGGTGGGGTAGAGTAGGGTAGGGTAAGGCAGGGTGGGGTAGAGTAGGGTAAGATAGGATAAGGCTACTTTGCCGCGCTTCAACTGCTGTCCCCCTCAACCCACTTGCTCGATACTGCCTGATCATGTCGTACGAAGCATGAGAACTGCATGAAGCACTAACCGCAGCGTAACACCGAGCACTGCTGTCGAATATGCCACGGGATGCCGTAGTACCTGTACGGCGGCACGTATTTCTGTACTTTCAATAGGTGTGTTGGTATACCAGGTATTTTATATCACGTGGTTGCACGCGGTACGAGGCCAGAGGCCACGTCATCACTCAGGAGGCCGTCGGGTCGGCGTCGCTTGGGCGCGTACCATGAAATGGTTGTACGTATCGGACTTATCAGATCGGATATATTTGATAGATCAGATCAGATCCCTATTTCGTGATCTATATGTTTCGGGGAGGATGCGTTCCCGGTGTATACATATACGTACGAGCTGCATTATATATACAGCACGCTTTCCGGGTGAGATCTGTACGATACAGCTCTTGCGCAACACGTTTTTGCCGGGAGGATGTATGTGTGATGCAGCTCTTGGCACAATACCTCATCACGGCAGCTATAGGATCTAGATTATTTCGGTAGACCGTGATCTGTTTGATTGTGGATGGTTGCGCGGAGCGAGCTGTGATAGAACTGCAAGCTGGGAGGAGTCCGTCCGCGATACCTGTCCTGTGTATACGAGTTATCCCTACGTCATGTCCTCATGTCTCGCCTCTGAGCCCGTCTCGGCGTCGTGTCTCTGGAGGGGCAACATGGGAATCGCGGGCGGTCTGTGGCGCAGGGTGTTGTATCACACGCCGCGCCGATCATCTTGGCGTGGCCTCGGGAAGGGGTGGCGGCTTGTACTCATAGTCATGCACGGCCGCAGTCGTGTGACCATAGACCCTCGCATCCCTACAGTGCCGGGACGGAGCGCGTTGAGTTTTCACCTACCAGGAAGGCATTGCTTGGGGGGGGGATTCTCGTCATTTCCTGATCTTTCGCTTTAGTTGATGTTTTTTGCTGACATTTTTGCTCCATCTTCATATGACATTTCGCTTTGTCTTTTGTTTTGTTCTTCATTTTTTGTTTTCTTACTCCCGCCCCCCTTATCCCTGACATCTGTATCCTCTGCTGCTGCTGCTGCTGCTGCTGCTCCTGCTGCTCCTGCTGTTGCCGCGCCTGCTGCTGCTGCCTGCTGCTGCGCGATGCAACGAACGGCTAAACATGTATGCAGACGAGACGCGTGCTGGAGTACGTGACTCTGGCCAATGCCTCCTGTCTCGTGTTATCGCTGGCTTGGCTACACACCCGCTTCGTCAACCCCAAAGGGCAAAGATCTGCCGTTTCGTGCCTTCCCGCCGCCTTAGAGCGGGCCGGGGTAGACCCCGCGAAGCTGCATGTTCTACAGGTGAATACAGTGTCTTTGGCTCGAGAGGTCGCTTTTCTGACACGCTAGTGTTTTCTTAAAATCAAGAAAAGATACCTACCTCAGCAAGGGTGTCCGAAGAAAAAAAAACGCCACCACCCGCAACTAGTTTTTTTTTAATACCAGACAGGGCGTGGGGTTCCTAAAATCAAGTAAAACAAGCTAGAAAAAAAACTGGTACCTGGTAAGTTTCGTTCATTTCCTGACAAAAATCCCAACCCTCGTATTGCGGGGGACCATAGTGAATAGCACCAAATATTGTTAGTAAAAATAGGTGGATATATAGGTTTTTGTGTGTACCGTAGGTCCTATTGACTATGGTCACCCGTAATAGTTGTGTTTTCAATCCCGACATGGTGGCGAGTGCGGCTCCGTTTTCTCTTGTTTTTCGTGTGCCCCTGACCTCAGCTGTGATGAAGTTAAGGATTTCGTTAAAACTCATGTTTGCAAGCTGTGTGCGATACTTCGACATGTTGCAGTGGGGTACCGATTTCAAGACCACCCCGTGATAAGCCTGTGAACGTGTTCTTTTATCTCTTATATATGGTCTCATCTTTTTCTACAGACCATACTGATTGCAACTAATTTCTTGTCGTGACAAGCTGATTCAGCTGGTGTTTTTTTCTCGAAAAGCTTCGAAAACTGAAAACGGATGGTCTTAGAAGTGGGTACCCCACTGTATATGTGTTGTGTACGTCTCATGCAGGACGCATGCCGGTGGTTCCCCGGGGATGTTATTACAGGGGGGCATAGTAAATGGGACCAAATTTTGGTAGTAAAAATAGGGAAATATATAGGTTTTTGTGTGCATCGCTGGTGTTATTTACGTGGTGTGGTCCTCCGTCATAGTAGCTGCGGTAGGTTGTTTCATATCAGGCTCTGTCTATGCTGTGTGCGTGTGCTGTAGTTCTACTGTACTGCTTCAAAGTGCTGTTGCCGCAGTGCTACTGTATCGCCGTAGTGCTATTATGCCCTCCTGTACTGCTAACTTTGTTGCTGGCGGTGATGCTGTACGGCTGCTGCACAGCCGCTGTAGTGCTCCTCTAGGCTGTTCTGCTCCATTGCTAGTGCAATACTCGTGTAGTGCTACTTTATTGCTGTACGTAGTGCTACCATGCTGCTTCTGTAGCGCTGCTGCTGTGGTGCTGCTGTGCTACTGCTGTGGTGTTGCGGTGCTATTCTACTGTTTGCACTGCTATAGGAGCAAATGTTGTGTATTCAGCGGGACCGCATACGGCGTGGACACGACCATACGCTTTGGTTCCTTCCTCCAAACACATGGGTAGGCTACCGGCAATGCGACAAATGCTTCTCCGTTCAGTGCCCCCTCCCCCTATGTCTTAGAAGAATGCAGCTCGCCCTTCTTACAACTCGCCGAACACCTCACGGCGCTTCGCTCTTGGTGCAAGCATTGTCTGCCTGGTCGGTACGAACCCGACGTGCTCCTCCCCGGCAATGTAGGGATACGAGGGTCCATTGTTATACGACTACTGCTGTACAGCCATGCATGACATGAGTACACCCCGCCCCCCCGTGACTTCCTCCCGTGCTGCGACGCTAAACCCTCGGCGTTGCTCGCGGCTCTCCAACAACCCCGCGCCCCCCCTACCCCACCCCGCCTCCAACGACGCGTGTTTGCCTTATAGGGGTAGCGCCTCATCGTTTAGAGTCTCCTTATTGGGGTAGCACCTTACCCTCCAGAGTCTCCTCATAAGGGTAGCACCTTCTCGTGTGGAATTCCCTCGAGGACCTCCTTACATCACCCGCAAAACTACAGTTGAGCAAACATGTGTATGCCCGACGAGCAATCCCATGGCCTGGGTGTGTATATATGACGGAAAATAGTGTGCAACAGGAATGGGATACCGGGCAGGTATTACGGGAGACCATAGTAAATAGGACAAAACATTTTTTAGTAAAAATAGGTAAATGTATAGGTTTTGTGTGTAACGTAGGTCCTATTTACTATGGTCTCCCGTAATAGTCCCTCGGTTGAGGAGGAGCTCTGTCAGTCGTAAATATTTCGTCCCGAAAAGTGCAACCCCTAGTTGCAACCCCTGATTCTAACCCCCGGTTGCAAACCCTAATTACAACACCTAGTTGCAACCCCTATTACGGGGGACCATAGTAACTAGGACCAAATATTATTAGTGAAAATAGCGACATATATAGATTTTTGTGTGTACCTTAGGCCCTATTTAATATGGTCCCCCGTAATAGTTGCAACCCCTAATGGTAACCCCTAATTGCGACCCCCAATTGCGACCCCTAGTTGCAACCCCTAGTTGCAACCCCTATCGTAGCACACGTCCAACCCCAATCCAAACCCCGAACCCCTCGACAGATACATATTCGAATGCCACCGGATGATCGAGGTGGTGGCGGCGGCAGCGGCGGCAGCGGCGGCGGTGGCAGCGGCGGCAGCAGCGGCGAGAGGCGCAAAAACTTGCTTGACCGGCAGTCTTACGGCGACGAGCCTGGGCTATCCGTCAGCGCGACGCTACCACCCGACCCTGAAGGACAGGTCAACGCTGAGGAAGGAGGTTGGGGGGATGGGGGAAGAGAAGGAGAGGGGGAGGGGGAGGGCATGGGGGGTAATTTATTTTGTGCCGCTGGTGACGCAGCTGGAGGTGGCGCCGCAAGCGTTGCTGAAGGCGTTGTCGGGGGCGGGGAAGGAGGAAGCGCAGCCACCGCCGGCGGTGCGAGCGGGTTGCTGTCGGAATCGTTACCGCCCGAGATTTTCTACAGCATGAAGCTCGTCACGGGTAAGGATGCGTCGGGACCATGTCGGGACCTGGCACGCTGGGTATCGAGAGATGCGGCAAGGGGGAAGGGGAGGGGGGGGCGGACGACGGCGGTGGGGGAGGGTCGGCTTGCGGCGCGAGCGGAGAAGAGAAGCGGTCTAGGGTGCAGACCTTGGTGGACGCGCTGCCCTGGGGCAAGGGGGAATATGGGAAAGGTACTGGGAATGGGCATGGTTCGAGGCCTGCGTCTGCGGGAAGAGGTGGGTTGTAGAGATCTTGCACGTGAGATGGCGTGGTGGGAAGCAAGCAAGCCAGCCAGCCAGACGAGCCTCTCGCGTTGTTTTCCCCCGTTTTCCTTGTGTTTGTGTTTTGTTTGTTTTATGTTGTTTGTTGTGTCATGTGATTAGCTTTAGTTTGGTTTTACCGAATCGTGGCGGGGAACGGAAGGCGAAGTACGTGCGGGTGTGGGAGTGGGTGCGGGCGTTGTGCTTTTGTTTACCTGGCGTGTCGTGGTATCAATTAGACTGATGCCACAGTAGTAGTAGTAGTAGTAGTAGTAGTAGTAGTAGTAGTAGTAGTAGTAGTAGTAGTAGTAGTAGTAGTAGTAGCAGTAGCAGTAGCAGTAGCAGTAGTAGTAGTAGTAGTAGTAGTAGTAGTAGCAGTAGCAGTAGTAGTAGTAGTAGTAGTAGTAGTAGTAGTAGTAGTAGTAGTAGTAGTAATAGTAATAGTAGTAGTAGTAGTAGTAGTAGTAGTAGTAGTAGTAGTAGTAGTAGTAGTAGTAGTAGTAGTAGTAGTAGTAGTAGTAGTAGTAGTAGTAGTAGTAGTACTTGCAGTAGTAGTAGTAGTAGTAGTACTTGCAGTAGTAGTAGTAGTAGTAGTAGTAGTAGCAGTAGAAGCAGTAGTAGTAGAAGCAGTAGTAGTAGTAGTAGTAGTACTTGCAGTAGTAGTAGTAGTAGTAGTAGTAGTAGCAGTAGTACTTGCAGTAGTAGTAGTAGTAGTAGTAGTAGTAGTAGTAGTAGTAGTAGTAGTAGTAGTAGTAGTAGTAGTAGTAGTAGTAGTAGTAGTAGTAGCAGTAGTACTTGCAGTAGTTGTGGTAGTAGCAGTAATACTTGCAGTAGTTGTAGTAGTAGCAGTAGTATTATTATATATAGTTGTCGTAGTAGCGTTAATAGTAGTAGTAGTAGCAGTCGTGGTTAGTAGTAGTGGAAGTGGCAGCAGTAGTATAGTACCGGTATCTGGTAGTAGTTTATTGTAGTTTTTGTCTCCTTGGTCGTTGGCGTCTTCGTGCTAGTCGGAGGTAGATTCGTTCAGGGGTGTTGATGGCCGGCGCGAGATGATGCCTGCCTCCCTCGCGCCAGGTTAACTGTGTCGGCCTTGTGTCGAGAGATTGCAGCGCCATCGAGAAAGCGGCGCAGCAGTAGGTAACGGCGAGCGTGTTTGCACCTCTCCTTGGTTCGGTCACGGTGCACCCCCTATCGTTAGTCTTTCGCTGTATCCCACTCGAACACTCAAGAACGGTCTACTACGCAGACCCTCACGCGGCCTCACCTCGATCATGGAAAGAGCGTGAGCTCATCTCGCCGCCGCAGTAAACATGCTGCGCAGCAAACATGCTCTGCAATGTCGACACACCCTTCAAAAGCAATCAATCCATCCTCTCTACGCAAGAGGCTCTAGAGGCTTAGCCATGGACTTGACCCCTGAAGGAGCCTCCAAAAAATAGTAGTCCAGATATCCAGACCCTAAAGGAACATCGGACGCTTCGAAACCGTCGGACCAGGTTACGAGACATTCTCTAAAACCAACCACTTTAGCCTCCGGGATAAGCCAATAAGCCAATCAAAACTATCGACCCGATCCCTGGAAGAAGCTCTCGAAACCGTCGCTTCTGCGTCCGGGTTAACCAATCGAAACCATCGATCTAGCCCGTGAGGGGATGCCTCGTCACCATGATCCCAGCCCCTGAGAAGAGCCTTTCCGTCGATCCAGACTGCTTGGGAGAGCGCCTCGAAATCTGCGTTCAACTTCCTGGAACATCCTCCCGAAACCGCTGTCCGTGCCTCCAGGGAATGCCAATCAAAACCATCGTTCCATAGCCTCTTGGGAAGAACCGACCATCGTGCCATACAGATCCCACTCGACACACGTGGTCTTCTGTAGATCTTGCAGATCATGCTTGTGACTCGTAAATCTATCTGTCCCGAAGTATTTAGATCGTGAACTAGATCATCGAAGGAGGGTCTGATCTTCTCCGATGTGTGCGGGCGTTCTGTCTTCACGGAAGCGGAGGCTGATCGGGAACGCCCAAGGTGTGACGGGTTTCGGACACACGCCCTTCTCGTCGCTGCCTTTTCGTAGGAGAATTTGCGTACCGCTTATTCTAGAAAATCGTTGACAAACACTATAAGTGTGTACGAGACGAATGAGAACTATCCCCGACCCTAAGCCAATCAGAGCAAATCTCGATTAAGTGGTAAGCTCTACTACTTATTATTACGGGGGACCATATTAAATGGGACCACATTTTGTTAGTAAAAATATGAAAATATATACCTGGTAGGTTTTTGTGCGTACCGTAGGTGCTATTTACTATGGTCCTCCGTAATAGCTGCGTTTTGACCCTCCCTCTGGGAAGCAATCATGCGACACCCGCTGTATCTGTCCCGACCCATTGCTGCGATACGGCTATCATTTTTTTTTCATTGCAAGTTTTATTTTTTCTAACTCATGGGGCTCCTCCGCTCAGCTGAGGAACTACCTATACTCGATATTCGCTTTTGTTTCGTCTAGTATTATATGTTTTTCGTTATGCACTCAAGGCCATCGGCTTGCTCTTTTGATTTTTTCTCAAACGTCACAGATTTTGGGTGGCCTATTAAAGGGTACACAGCTTCCCAGGTGAGAAGGCAGCCTCAGGAAACATTTTTTGGTGCGCCCTTGTCGGAGCATGCATCTATTTCCCGCTCAGTGACACAGGCAACCCTTGCCTCCCGCGCCAAAACGTGCGCCGCAGGAGACAACGGTCGAAGAGGGAGGGGGCGGGACGGCATGGGAGAGAGCTTGGAGGCATGGGGGTCACCGCCACCACAAGGCGCACTTGACGCGTCGACCGCAGCAGAGCAAGCGGGATGGGCGGGGGCGGAGGCGGGCGAGACGGCGGGCGAGACGGCGAGCGGAAGGCAAGACCCGCGGCAGCAGCAGCAGCAGCAGCAGCAGCAGTGGCGGGAGGGGGGCGGGCAAGAAGGAGACGAGGGGGGCCAGGGCCACCGCTTGCAGGACGAGGTGTACCTCTACTCGCTGGAGAAAGGTTTCCTCATGCTGAGGCCCGACCTGAGGCGTAAGCACGGGATTATCACGGCCAACGTAACTGTCAGCGTTCACGACCCCTGTCTCGGCGGTACGGTGATTCAGGTGAGCCGGAAGCGACGGTGGTGATGGCGGCGGCGGCGGTGTATCCCTTGTCGATCGCGGCGTCGCTCGGTTGATGGACCTACTGTGGTCGCGCTCTTGTTCTTGATTCGGCAAAGGAGTGTTTTGCTACGTCTTTTCTTGGCGGCGACTGTGTTGGTGCAGTGGCCTGCGGTAGACGATTTCCGTATTCGAGTTGTATGCGAGCGCCCCCCCGCCCACCCCGTCACCCCCTTTCCCCTCCTTACCCCCCCACCGTTGGCCAATGGTAAATAACTAAGGCAAGCGATAAATGAGTACGCCCCCCCCCCCCCTCTCCGTCCACACCAGAAAATATATCAATAAATTGACGCTGTCGTCCTTATGAAAATCCGCATCAAAAGCGGTCCTTAGTAGGATGCAGCTCACCCTTCATGCGACTCGCCCAACACCTCACGGTGCTTTGCGCTTGGTCCAAGCAATGTCTGCTTGGTCGGTGAAAACCCGACGAGCTCCGTCCCGGCATTGTAGGGATGCAAGAGTCTATGGTCATACGACTACGGCCATGCATGATAATGAGTACACCCCCCCCCCCCCCCGTCCTCGTTTTGTTCTGTTTTTTGTTTTTTTTTGGCGGTCGCCCACAGCTGGTCGTCTAGTTAGATCATTTGTGCGAAGTAAAGAACCTTTACTCTGCACAAGGGAATTGATCGTATCACGTAGTGTTCAAGGTAAGGCACCCAAGAGGCAGTTACATAGTACTCCCATTGCTGTCTCTGGAAGTGGCCACACCGGAAATTAAACTAGCTCATTGAAGCTGTCATCCATATGCAAGTCCGCCTCACAAGCGGTTCATAGTAGGATGCAGCTCACCCTTCATGCGACTCGCCGGACACCTCACGGCGCTTCGCGCTTGGTGCAAGCAATGTCTGCCTGGTCGGTGAAAACCCGACATGCTCCGTCCCGGCATTGTAGGGATGCGAGGGTCTATGGTCATACGACTACGGCCATGCATGAGATCGAGTACATCTCTCCTATCGAGTACACCCCCCCCCCCCGTCCTCGCCCCTCTCCCCCTGCCCCTCCCCCCCCCTCCTCTCCTCCGCCTCCGTGTTCGCCTCCCCTGTCCCCGGACAACCTGGCAGGCTCTAGTGAAGGAGTTTGTCGGCTACGATACCGTCGTGATGAACTGGCTAATCTCGCTTTACGGCGGCCGAGGTTTCTTGTACGGCGTGCACAACAATGAGCTCTTCAACCTCAACTACGCCGCGGAGTTCATCGAATCCACGGAGGTGAGAGTGGAACTCCTTCCCCATTAGCTGTGAGAGTGGAGCCTTCAGTAGCTGTAAGAGCGGAGAATCCTTCCCTCAGTGGAACTCCTTACCTAGCTGTAAGAGTGGAAGTATTCCCCTATCATAATTGTGAAAGTGAAATTCCATCCGTAACTGTAGGAGTTGAACTTCTTCAGTAGCTGTAAGAATGGAACTTCTTTCCCGAGCTGTGAGATTGGAACTCCTTCCCTAGCTGTGGGAGCGGAGTGCTTCCCTGGCCGTGAGGGTGGACCGGACACCTTCCCTAGCTGTACGAATGGTGTTTCTTCCCTATTGATAAGTAGTGGTGCGCTGCAACACCAGCAGACGAAACAAAAAATACACGTAACGTAAAACGGCCACGACCAACCCTACCCACACACGAATCCACCCACCCGTCAATCCACCCAAGCACCCACCCACTCTGCCATCCCCAACCTATCCACCAACCCACCCACTCACTCCACCCCCCCAAAAAAAAAGAAAGAAAACACGCAGAGAAGGTAGGATTTTGTGCCCCACAATTCTGACCTCCAGAATCGAGCGCTTCCGCGGACCTTAAAATAATACAAAGCGATTATTTGCCAAACCCCGGGAGCGCAACTTTCCACGCCCTCCGCTCGCCGAATGTCGGCGACGGCGCCGTTTATTTCGCCGGGGATACCAAGGGCTGCTGCTTTTGTGGGGGGGGGGGGGGGCGTGGGACGGCCGCGCGGCCGCCGGAGGCCGGGTGGCGTTCGGGAGCAACCGGTGTTGAAAAAGCAACGGTATGCTAAAGCATACATAGCTGTGAAGAGTCAAGGATAGGCGTAAGAGCGAAATTATTTCCCTATGGCTGCGAGAGTGCGTGCGACTCCTTCCCGAGCTGCATTACACTTATCCTTTACCCGCCGCCACCGCCGCCGTTGCCACGGTTGCCGTGGTTGCGCGCGTATCTGTTCGAGTCGAGTCGGTTTTTCTCGGGGAGAAAAAATGACGGAAAGCAGATGCTTGCAAGTGCAAGTCCACCCCCTTCGCGTGTTGTACATCCCCGACTTTGGCAGGGGATGGGTCGGATGCATGCGGATGCACCCCCCCCCCCCTCCCCCTGGCGTGTGGTGCGCGTCTCGGCATAATTTATGATGGGCGCGATGCTGTTACCGGTAGCGCGTGACAGGCCTAGCTCCGGCGTTTGTTTGGGCAGCCGCAATGCTTGCCTGTTGTCTTTTTGCTTCTACGTTTTTCGTCGCGGAGCCCCCTCGCCTATCGGCCGCGACCATCACGCCGAAAGCGGTTTTTGCGTTTACCCCCTGGTTTTTGAGGCACTTTAGACGGATGGCGTCGGCAAAGGAGATTGACTGGATATGCATATCGCATTTTTTGCGTCGGAGCTTGGAAGAACGAGAAAACTATTACGGGGGTCCATAGTTAACGGGACCAAATTTTGTTAGTAAAACTAGGCAAATATATAGGTTTTTATGTACACCATAGGTCCTGTTAACTATGTACCCCCGTAATAAGAACAAAGACAAGAAGGAGAAAACAAGCAAACACCGATCGACCTAAGAAACCAAAGAGGAACAAGGAAACCAAAGGATACAAGGACAGCGAAACAAGGAAACATTGATTGAAGCAAGGGTAAGATTAGGAAGAGACAAGTAAAACTTAAGAAAAAAAAAGGAGATTTTATCGAAAAATCAAGGGCACAACGAGGAAAACGAGCACAAGCGGTTCCGACTGCCCGGCGATGCGGTAGCTAGCCACCGACCTCGAGCTGGTGCGTACCGGGCCCTTGCCCCACAAAGCCGTACCCCAGCAAGGCCGTGCTTTGATTCTTCGAGAGGGAGTTAATGACGACAACGAATACAGTCAGGGCTCTTCACTTTTTTGCAATCTCACGGGTTGGGTCTGGTCGGGTCTGGTCGGGTCGGGTCGGGTCAGGAGGTTTACAACTCTCACGGGTCGGTTCGAGTCACCCTTTCCCGACTCGACCCGACCTGACCCGCGAGGTTTGACCCCAACCGTGAACAGCACTGAAGAAAGACGCACGAAGCACTGCTGCCTTGATGATACATGTGTCATGTCCGAACTGTAAGCCAAGAGTTGTAGGTGCGACACGCACAACACGACACTTGACTGTTCTGCTGTGCGCTCACACTACCTGCACACATCGGAACAGATCACTGACAGATCATCGATTTCCAGTTCATGATCTATAGACCTTTCGGTGGAGATCGATTCCTGGTCTGTAGGATCTAACTTACCGGTGCGTATATAGCTCGTGTTGAAGGGTGTGGGAGCCGTATTCTCTGCAATGCTCTAGGGCATGCTGTCTGGGTTGGATCTGTACTGTAAAGATTCTGCACGATATATCTTAACGGCTGGTTAAGATCTAGATGATCTATCTGTACATGATCTATCTGTCCGATGTGTGAACTACTGCATTCGGGTGAAAGGCACACCACTTCCTTGTTTTTGTGGTCGCAATATACTATTGATAGTATGGGTCTCGGAAGGGTTAGCTCGTCAATTCGGCGGCCTGGTCGCTTTGCGTGTAAATTGTCCTACGTACGTATATATTTTTCTCGTTGCTTACCGCTCGCTTGCCGTCAGGATCTGGGCAAGTTCGTGGTGTTCAAGGTCGGGGTGATGTTCACGACGTTGTTCCTGTTTTTCACGACCACCACCCTCGTGTCCTTCACGCTCAGAGAGACCCAGGTACGAAGTATATATATATATATATATGATGGGCGAGGGAGATGACCGCGTGTTTTTGATGGCCACAGACTATTACGAAGGTCGATATTGCCAGTGACCAGAGCCCACGATGTACCCAAAAATCCATGTATGCCCCTGTCATATGTTTATACACCATGTCTGGTTCTGGTTGCTATCTGTGTTCCCTCATAACAGATTAGTGTGATGAGATAATTGCACTATTACTGTCAGATTATGTTGCCCTCAATAAAGAGCCGGCGTCCCCGGTGGCTTGGTAGGTGGTCCGCGAGCCTATCAAGATCAATCTGGTGGGTTCGAATCTCACCGGGTGCATGCTCGTAGGGACTTTTTCTTGCATGAAATTGATCAGCGGAAAGCGCGAGAGCGTGCGTTGGCTGTACATTCGATGAGAATCGACGAGCAGCGGGAATGCTGAACCCTATGCGCGACAAAAATAAAAGGCACGTACCGGGGGGGAGAAGGGGCGACACCTGTGACCACGGCTTGTCCAGAAGATCGTTGAGGGTAGAACCTCCTACGAGTTGGGCTGGAAAACAAAAGTGAGGAGGATATAACCCTTCAAATCCTGCAGTCCTGTTTTGGGTACAGATCGCTCAAAATCTTAAGTAGTTTTTTCCCCCAAAACGGGACTGCCGTCCTAAACAAGGATGTACATCCTTCATGAGGCCATACAAAACCCGCAGTTTTTTCGCGCGAACGTAGTATCACACGAACCTTGCGAGGCGATTTTCGACGAAACCATATATAGCTGATGTTTTTTTTGTTGAAAAATTATAATATAGATTACCCCACACGCGGCTTGCAATGACGAGGTTCGACGATTTTTTCGACCTCACAACTGAGGTGTGTGTGTGTGTGTGTGTGTGTTTTTTTTTTTCACACCTCGCACAAATCATCAATTCCCATGGTTCATGATCTACATCCTTCAAGGCAGATCTATTCAAGAACTTGTATGAGATGATCTAGCTCATGTTGCTGGATGGGTCCTGTAAAATTTGAATGATCTAGCGCATGTTTCCTGGGTTGGATCTGTACTGCGCAGGTCCTGTACAATCTCTCACAACGGGCAGCTGAGGAACTGCTAGATGATCTACAGTACCATTCTGTCCCTAAATATGAGCAACGTTTTGTTTGAATATTAGTGTAAAAAAGGTCCTTATATTTAGGGACATAGTAGTAGATAGATAGATCATGATCTGTCCGAGGTGTGTTAACTTGTACCACTCTGGGCGTAAATATAAGGACCGCTTCATCTTCATACTATTACGGGGGGCCATAGTAAATAGGACCTACGGTACACACAAAAACCTATATATTTTGCTATTTTTACTAGCAACATTTGGTCCTGTTTACTATGGCCCCCCCTAGTAATGACAACAATGTTGCTTGCGTTTTCACCCAGAATGGTATAACAAAGTACCGTGTGAGAACAACGGCAGCAACGATGATAGGGGACCCCCCCCCCCCCCCCCCCCCCCCCCCCCCCCCACCTTACTGCCTGGTTTGTTTTCTCGATCTGTCCCTTTGCTCGACCACGGGGCTAATAGATTTTGTTTGTAGACCACGCCAGCAACCCCCCCCCCGGTAAATTTTATCCAGTGTCAGCAGGAGATTTTTTGAGACGAGATGTCCCGTTACATATCCTTTGTGCTAAAATTGCGACTCACCATCTGTCCTGTGTGCTCACGCTGTGGTCCTTTCTTCGGCCGAGTTATCCCAGTCCGTGTCATTCAGGCGTGCTGTGTAAAAGTGCGATCCGTTCTCCTTCCTGTGTGCCGAAAACTGTGATCCGTTGCTCTCCTGTTGATCCGTTGCTCTCCTGTACCGGCGCATGTTTCAGGAGCGCATGCTGAAGTTTACGTTTCTTCTTCAGCACCATGTGCGGCACGGGTTGCCTTACGCGCCGCTCATCTTCACGCACGTCGTCGAGTCCCTGGTCTTCGTGCCCATCATGGTGAGGGAAGCGCTTCGACGCGGGGAGTGGGGCAGGGCGCGATGGAGGGAGGATTGGGGGGGGAGAGGTGCCCATTCGTTTCTTGCCGTAGCTATTTGAGCATTGACCATGCACCCCTTCGGAGCAGGGTTGGGAAGGGGGGGGGGGGGGGGGCGGGGGCGGGGGTGGGGGTTACTCGATAGGAGAGATGCACTCGATCTCATGCATGGCCGTAGTCGTATGACCATAAACCGTCGCATCCCTACAATGCCGGGACGGAGCATGTCGGGTTTTCACCGACCAGGCGGACAATGCTTGCACCAAGCGCGAAGCGCCGTGAGGTGTTGGCGAGTCACATGAAGGTTGAGCTGCATCCTACTATGAACCGCTTGTGAGGCGGACTTGCATATGGATGACAGCTTCAATGAGTTAATTTAATTTCCGGTGTGGCCACTTCCAGAGACAGCAATGGGAGTACTATGTAACTGCCTCTTGGGTGCCTTACCTTGAACACTACGTGATACGATCAATTCCCTTGTGCAGAGTAAAGGTTCTTTACTTCGCACAAATGATCTAACTAGGCGACCAGCTGTGGGCGACCGCCAAAAAAAAAAAGGGGGGGGGGGGGGGGGGGGGGGGGGGGGTGTACTCATTATCGTGCATGGCCGTAGTCGTATGACCATAGACCCTCGCATCCCTACAATGCCGGGACTGAGCACGTCGGGTTTTCACGGACCAGGCAGACATTGCTTGCACCAAGCGCGAAGCGCCATGAGGTGCTGGGCGAGTCGCATGAAGGGTGAGCTACATCCTACTACGAACCGCTTTCGAGGCGGATTTTCTTGCATATGGATGACAGCATCAATGAATTGATTTAATGTCTGGTGTGGCCACTTCCAGAGACAGCTATGGGGTTACTATGTAACTGCCTCGTGGATGCCTCACCATGTACACACTACGGGATACGATCATCCCCCTTGTGCGGAGTAAAGGATCTCCCCGCACAAAAATGATCTAACTCGACCGCCAGCCGTGGTAACCGCCAAAAAAAAAAAAAAAAAAAAGGTACCCTGGCTGTCTATCTCACGCAGTGAGAGGCGTGTTTTACAGCGTCGTCGCCAACCGACGCCAACCCAACCTATATATATATATATACCAACATATATAATATAGGGAGGGGGTATCATAGAACAAGCGCCTCGAGTCTCTTGCGCTGCTGTCTGTGCGTGCTCGATTTTGTTTTTGTCCGTGCCTTGGGTGGTGTATGTGTAGCGCGGGACGGTGTCATGTTTTGCCTGTTTTCCCCTGATGGACGCCCTAGCATAAATTTTCTTATTGTGTAGGAAAGTCGTCGTATTCGTGCTTGGAAGTACTCGTTACGAGGAATACAAACGCCCGGAGGATGAAAAAGAGGGCGACGGTACTGCCGAGGAGTAGATGCGGCCGAGGGGACATGGTTTATTCGTTGTCTCGGGACATCAACCAATGGATTCGACCAATGAGAACGCTACAACCATGTGATTGGCCAATGAGAGTCCTACAGCCACTGCGCTTGGCCGATGAGAGCCCTACAACCACTGCGCTCGGCCATTGAGAGCCCTACAACAACTGGGCTTGGACAATGAGAGCGAGGTAGGACCCCAGCAAATACCGGACACGAGAAGCAGACCCTGGTGTGGACCAGCTTCACGGTGCCAGCGTGGTGCGTCGCGATGCAGGGCGTTAACGACGGCCAAAAGTGGACGCTGACATTGTTCGTTTTGTTGTTTCTCACCTGGTACTCGTACTTTTTATGTTTCATTTCTTCTTCGTTCTTTTTATAGTTATCATTCGTTTTCGTTATTTTTGTTCTCGTTTATTGTTTATCGAGTTTTTCGTTTTCATTTTCATTTTTTTTTGTTTCTGTTCTTGTGCTTTTTTTTTTGTAATCGTTTTCGTCGCCGTGCTCGTTCCCCTCCCCCCCCCCCCCCCCCCCCCCCCCCCCCTTCCCCCCCCTTCCGCCTTCCCGCCCCAAGGTCGGCATCCTGTTCTTCCTGTTTGAGTTTTTCTCGGACCAGCTCCTGGCCTTCATGGTCCTATCCGTGGTGTGGCTGTGCGAGGTCTACTCGGTCGTCAGTGTTCGCACATACATGTGCATCCGATTCTTCCCCCAGGTTTGCGCTTTTGCGGTTCGCTCGAGGGCAAGGACGCTACGAGCAGGAAACCGCGGTTTGACCCCTCGACTGACCCCCCCCCCCCCACCCCGCGCTTGGTGCAAGCAATGTCTGCCTGGTCGGTGAAAACCCGACGCGCTCCGTCCCGGCATTGTAAGGATGCGAGGGTCTATGGTCGTACGACTACGGCCATGCATGATAATGACTACACCCCCCACACCCCCTGCACTGCACCCCCCCCTATATTATATATCTGGTATATATAGGTTGGGTTGGCGTCGGTTGGCGACGACGCTGTAAAACACGCCTCTCACTGCGTGAGCTAGACAGCCAGGGTACCGTTTTTGTGTTTTTTTTTTGGCGGTTACCACGGCTGGCGGTCGAGTTAGATCATTTTTGTGCGGGGATAAAACTTTACTCCGCACAAGGGGGATGATCGTGTCACGTAGTGTGCGTATGGTGAGGCACCCACGAGGCGGTTACATAGTAAACCCATTTGCTGTCTCTGGAAGTGGCCACACCGGAAATTAAACTAACTCATTGAAGCTGTCATCCATGTGCAAGAAAATCCGCCTCACAAGCGGTTCTTAGTAGGGTGTTCTCACCCTTCATGCGACTCGCCAACACCTCACGGCGCTTCGCGCTTGGTGCAAGCAATATCTGCCTGGTCGGTGAAAACCCGACGTGCTCCGTCCCGGCATTGTAGGGATGTGAGGGTCTATGGTCATATGACTACGGTCATGCGCGATAATGAGTACACTCCCCCCCCCCCCTGCACTGAAAACTGTTACACGGGGAAGCACTGTAATCAGAACCTATTGTGGTGTTTAAACATGGGGGAGTGTACCTGTTTTTCGGGTCCACCGTGGGTCCTGATTACAGCAAGCCCCCCTTTAATAGTATATTGAGGCCAAAGGCCAAATTAAGATTGGAACGCACAAAAAAAAAAGACCGTGTCTGCTGCTGTATACAAGTACCAGTATGCGATAATGGGTAGGTGCTCGGGAGGGCCGCCCTCGCGTCGCATCGCCGTTGCCGGGTGGCGTCATATGCCGGCATGCGTTCTTGTCCCCTGTGTGCGCCGTCCTCCTGCCTTATCGATCGTTGTGTTATCTAGTCGTGCATGTGCTCGGGGTGGAGTAAGGGGGGGCGAGGCGAGAGTGGCCCCTTTTTCTGCGGAGATGTGTTTTTTTTTGTTAGGGGTGATGGGGGTAGTTCTGTCTTCGGTCTTCGCTTAGGTCTGCTTGTCTGCTGCCGCTCTGCTGCCGCTGCTGCTCTGCTCTGCTCTGCTCGTGTGCTCCTGTACGGTTCTTGCTGCTTCTGCTGCCTTTGCTCTCTTCTTTGGTGGTCTGCTGGTCGTCCAGGTGTTCTTTTTGTACTTTACGCTGTTTCACGTCTACTTCTTCTCGTTCCCTTTCGGTTTCAGCTACCTTGCGCTCGTCACCACGGTCCTGTTCTTGCAGCACTCAATGCTCTTCTTCTGGAACCGATACGAGGCAAGTTCAACTCAGCGGCGAGCCAAACTTCGAGCCAAGCGGCGAGCGCGGCTTAGACTGGGATGGGCAGTTCCCCACAGCTACTTGCTTACTTGAGTTTCCTCCTTTTCATCTGGCACTCTCATTTTCTTGCCTGGGCTTTGCGCGCATGCTGTCGCGTGCTTGCGGGGAGCGTGGCAGTGGCGGACCCTTCTCCCCGTGCTTATACCTGTTACGTGCAAAGCGCGGTGGATCGGTGAAATTAGATTTTTGCTCTGGTTGATACCAAAAGCTGCGCAAAAGCGGGAATCTTCGTGTCGGGGGTCTCCCGTCAGAAATTCACGTGCAGAAGTTGCCGGAGCTTTCTTCAGAAAATGGCGCCCTCGGGCCCAGATGATCGCGTGCTTGTTTTTGTCTCAAGCTTGTTTTTCGACGGTTCGGCGTTCAGTTTTCTGCACGTCCCCCAGACCCCCAGGGCGTGTGTGGTTATGCCGCTTTTCGGCGGTTTCGTGTTTTTTTTTTATGTGTTCCCCACGGCATGGAAACGGCGCTTTCCGACGGTTTCGCTTTTTTTTTTTTTTTTTACCGTGTCCCCGACGACGTAGTTACGCCGCACCCTCCTTCCAGCACCGCTCCCGGCGCCTCCAATGACGGCCGCTGGACCCACGTCATCACGCCCAATCTTCCCTCTTGTTTCCCTCCTCTTTTTCTTATTTGCCTCTCACTCGCTGCTTGGCGAGAAACAGGTTCCAGCGCTAACGGCGGGAGTTGTTTCGTCCAGGCGGCCGCGACAGGCGGGCATGGTGATCGGAGTGGTGCCGAGGTACGACCCTCACGGGATGGGCATGCCGTCGATTCGCCCCGACGTCGCTCCGGACGGTCGCCGACGCGCCGTCTCCATTTCCACCGTCCAGGCGCGAGAGGTGGGTGGGTCACACCGCGAGCAAGCTGCAACAATTCTGCAATTTAGAGTGTTTCTACTGACGCTTGCTACGGGATGGGTGACCTTTTTTTGCAGAGTATTTCTTCTGACTGAAAGGGCTCATCAAACGAGGAAAACTATCCCAATATTGTGCGATGCCATTTCTGTTTTCATCATTATTATTTTTCGTGACCTGTAGGCCATGGGATTGCTGCTCGGGAAAGAGCGAACCCATGTTCTCGAAGTCAGTTATGGGTGTGCCATGGAGCTTTTCGTGTGAGGAGCCTCACAAAATGTAGGTACACGCGTGTACCGTAGAATGCGCATCATCCCGTCAATCGTTTCTGTTAGGGTGTGCAAACTTGCGTATTTTTTAGGATTTATGTCGTGGTTAGTCCTACTTCGCGTCTGCTTTTGAGGAGCAGACGGCCCCTACCCTTTCTTACGCCCACAGCAGCTTACACACACACTCTTACGCTCACAGCAGTGTTGTCTCGCGTATCTGTCTATCCACCCACCCGCCCACCCGTCCGCCCTCCCTATGCGTTACTTATTGCGCCCCGCCTTCGCCGGGCATCAGTCGACACCTGCCCTGCGGGACGCGCGGCGCATCATTCCGAGGAGCAATTCTTCGCCCGATCCAACGAGTTTGCCGACCCTCGGCACGAGCGGCCGCGTCAACGCCCCCGCGACGGTGTCGGCTAGGCCCTCGCCTGGCGCCCCGACAGTCCCGCCAGCTGAGTTGATCGCTCCGTTGTCCAGGGGGTAGTAGTCCAACGCGTGGTCGGCGCCCGGCGCCTGATTGGTCGCCGGCGCTTGGATGGGGAAGCGGCGGCAGCGGCGGCGGCGGCGGTGGCGGCGGTGGCGGCGGTGGCGGCGCCGCTCACGGGGGCGGGGTCGGTAACGCCAGCAGCGCGTCGGACAACCCCCAAACCTTGCCCAGAAACATTTCCGCGCCGTTGCTTGGATCGTTCCCCTTTTCGTTGAGCGATCTGGTCCAGATCCCGCTATCTCGGCGCACAGCCGGGCCTGCGCGAAGCCCCGCCGATGTCGCGGCGTGGCGGGACGTGGACGGTGACGGCGCCGCGACCGCTGGGGTTAACGCCGGCACCGACCCTGGGGGAAGCCTCAGGACTGACAGAGGTGTTCGTAGACCTGGGGTTGGGGCTAGGACTGAGGCTAGGGCCGAGGCTAAGGCTGGGGCTGGGGGTGGGGCTGGGGCTGGCGTTAGGGCTGATGCTGGTGTTGGCGTTAGAGCTGGGGCTAGGGTTGGGGCTGACATTGGGGCTCGGGATAGTGCTGGCGCTGGGGCTGGGGCTGGGGCGGGCGTTGCGGGCGATGGATGGGTGGCGGGGCAGGCGGCAGTAGCAGCTTCGCGGTCGCTGTCGACTCGAGGACTAGACAACGATGGGAGAAATACGGGCGCGGAAGGCTCTGTTGTTGCACCCGGACTGCGACCTGCCGCCGCGGCTACCGCTACCCCCGAGCGTTTGGAGGGAGCTCCTCCTGTTGGGGGGATGATGCGCCCGGCGGCGACAGTCAACCCGCTGGGTTCGACGAGGACTATGCCCGCACCAGGCGTAGGTTACGAAAGGCGTTCGCTGAATCATTCCGGTGATGCGCTGGCTACTGCCGCTGCTAAGAAGGCATTTGGTGTCGCTGTCCGTGGCACGGGGAGCGAGAAACGGGAAGGTAGTGATGGTGGTGGTAGCGGTGGTGGCGATCGTGATAGCGGTGGTAGTGGTGGTCGTGGTGATGGTGGTGATGGTAGTGATGACGTTGGTGGTGGTGCTGAAAGACAGGGGGTTGTGGGCGGTGTCGGTGGCGGGGGTGGCGGCGGCGTTGGTGACGGTGGTGGCGGCGGCGGGGGGTGGGGGCAAGGGAAATCCGACTTTTCGATCCCCCCGCCACTCGAGCCGGCAGATGACGCGGGACGGGTGTTCGGCAGAGGGGGCAGGCAGCGACCTCAGGGGTTCCTGCAGGAGCGAGAATTGCTCCGGAGGGACCACCGGCTAGGTCTTGGAGGGACGCAGCACCGCAGCATGTACGAAGACGAGGACGGCGACTCGAACGGAAGGCTTTCGCCTCGATCCCCATTAGGAGAGCGATAGCGGGATACAGCGGGGGGGGTGGGGAGATGCTGAGATGGTGTTCTTGCAGTGTAGAGCTACGGTAGCACCAACTACAAGTGGTTGTGGAGTGGTGAACATCCGTTTTATTTTATTTTATTGTTGGGCGGCACCTCTGACGCCCGAAGTGGAGGGGCAGTGTCGTGTTTTGTGTCGTTGCCCGGCAATCCCTTTTTGTTGTTTTTGTTGCTGTGGTCATGTGTTTGTCTTGTTTATTCTTCCTATTTTGTTAGCGAAGCGGCTGCCGAAGCGTCTGTCCAGCGCAAGCGGGGCAGGGGCGCAGGGGCCGGAGGAAATTGAAAGACTTCTTGGCTCGGGACCAGCAGGCCCAATCCTTTCGGCCAACTGTTTTGGTGGGTAGGGGCTGGATGCCAGTGCAGAGAGTGTACACAACACCGTGCTTTGGTTTGATTTGTCGCTGGGTATAATAGTCCCCGCTACTGTAGGTGTTTTTCCCGGTGTGCGTGTTGTGGGCCTTGCTGCCGGCTCACGGGACTGACAGCTGGTTCTTGTTTTTCTCGGCACTAAATCAGAGTCTTGTGTTTTTTCCCGTCAATCAATGTTAAAACCATCGTGTCGAATCTACCCTCACGGCAGGGAGCGTGATCACCGTACCCGTATGCGTGTTGGGTGGTTCCGTACATTCGCCGTTCGTACGTGGGTGGGCCTTGAATCATCCGAATAGGTCGTTGACAAATGTCGATTCCACACCTCGGATAGATCATGATCTATCTGATCTGTCTTCAGATAGATCGTCTAGTTCCTCACCTGCCGTATGGAGAGGTTGTGCAGGATCTGCATAGAGCAGACCCAACACAGGAAGCATGAGCTAGATTATGCAGAATATACGAGTCCTATCCGGTAACATGAGCCACGTAGACAATACAAGATCAGGGATAGATATATCTGCCTTGAAATATCTAAATCATGAATAGGCATGGATTATCTGTTCAGGGCAAGGTCCATTCCTAAACATCACGCCGCTTGTGGTGCTGGTACATGGTCAATCGATATTCATCAGACGTTCCGGTTGTTGTTACGGGCTGGTTGGTTGCATACATCCGACACGTCAGATTCCAATTTCATGGTCTACTGTACCTGGTTGCTAATTCGGGGCCTGTACGGAACGTATCCCTTATTTGTGTGATATGTTGTGATCTATTAAGCTGATAATGTTTGCAGGGTGACATATGTTGGGCACGGCTCTTCTTGCGTAAATGTTTGCCCGGTGAGATCTGTATGATACGGCTCCTGCGCAACTTCTCGTATCGGAAGATGTAGGATCTGTCAATAGTTTATCTACATCGTGATCTGTCCTACGTGTGGTGGGTTGGTTGTGAAAGCTGCAGCTGTCGGTCGCTGGTTTCGATGCAGTGTGCGGAGTTTTTGTCCACTTCGAGATTAATGCAAGGTTCTCTCTACCAAAGGCACATGTTTCGACAAGCCGGCGCCAATGAGTTTAACTCCTGGCGTACCATGACTCACTTGGGCCAATCAGGAAACGTAAACAACCTGTCTATCGACATGCTACGTGCGATAGTTTCTTGTGTCTCCTTTTTTTTCTTGTGTTTTGACGTAATATTGCAACTACGCCAGCTGTGAGTTCGACCTACAGTTCGTTGGTTGATACTCAGCTTTGCAAAATCTGCGTCATGATGATGTCCTCACATTGGCTCATTTCCCTGAAATCTAGCCCGGGGTCGCAAAACAGGCTAAAAAAAATCGCCTCGGTGAAAGAAAAACAACTCCAAAATGGTACGTGCGCCTCAGCATCCAGTGTGCAAGGGGACGGCACTAACGGGCTGTGGCGTATCTGGTTCGCTATGCGCTTTCCTCGTGTGAAAGTATGTACTATACCCTCGGTCAGGTCAGTGAAGTTTGAGCGAAATCTTCCTGAGAGCCTGCAACACAGCGAGTGAGTGTGTATCTCAGCGGATAAGGCAACGCACGGCACTCAAAGCACTGGACGTCCAGTGGGGCACCCCTGACACTTGATACATCGCAGAAGGCGCATTATACAACAAACAGGACGTCCTACGTCGTTGTGCCTGATGCATCGCAGTAGACGTACGAGTACTATTTGTTGTACTACGGGCAATATGCTATAACAGGGGAGGTATGTTTTGACCCCCAAATGTTCTGACTATCGGGACATCTCAATTGAGAAACTACCGAATACCTTTGCAATTCCAGTATTTTACCTGGTCGTTGTTGTTTTCATGTATACACCTATGCGTTAGACTATATGCCTAGACCATGGGATTGTTGATCGAGATGCGCGTACATTCTTATCAAAGTCGGTTATTGAGTCTGCAGATCTCCACACATGTTGTCATAAGAGAGCCTGAGAAAAATATATAATAAAAACATGGAATTACGTGCGGGGTCACATCCACCGATAGCCAAACTACTTACTTTAACGATCGGCTGAGGTGCTTCAACAATATGTACCGGTAGCTTCCATCACTGTGTACTAGTATAGTACTAAAAGTAGTACGCAGCAATAGTAGTAGTCGCATTTTTAGCGACGGGGCGCCGAGGAAGAACTGGTGATCCGTGATATAGAAGGCGCACGCTGTGACCGGGCCGTGACCGGAATGCCCGCTTTACACCGACGATTGTTGTACGTCGGGCAGGGGGGGTGTTTTAGCTACGGGGCGCCGAGGAAGAATAGGGGAAGGCACACGATGTTACCGGGTAGTGGCCGAAATTCCCGATTTTTTATCGACAGCAGATATGCGTCGGGCACGGGGAGACTTGCATAGCGACGGGGCGCCGATAAAGAACAATGCATCCGTCGTATGGATGGCACACTTTGTTACCGGGCCGTAACCGGAAGGCCCCGTTTTCCACCAACGACAGATATCGTCGGGCAGAGGGGCTGTTGCGACTACGGGGCGCCGAGGAATAGGTATGCGTCGGGTAGGGGGGGGGGGGGGAGGGTACTCGATATCATGTAAGACCGTAGTCGTATGACCGTAGAACCTCGCATCCCTACAATGCCGGGCACAATCGGGTGTCCACTGACCAGACAGATATTGCTGGGGGGCGGGAGTGTTTTAGCGATGGGGCGCCGAGGGAGGACGGGGTAATCGTTGTATGGATGAACATGTTGTTAGCGGGTCGTGACCGGAATGTCCGTTTTGCACCGACGATAATTATTCGTCGCGCAGGGGGGATGTTAAAGCGACGTGTCGCTGAGGAAGAATGGGGAATCCATTACATAGAAGGCGCCCGCTGTTACCGAGTCGTGACCGGAATGCCCGTTTTACATCAACGATAGCTACGCGTCGGGCAGGGGGAGTGTTTCCGCAACCGGACGCCGAGGAAACAGGGGGGAATCCGTGATACAGAAGGCCCATGCTCTGACCGGGCCGTGACCGGAATGCCCGTTTTGCACCGACGATAGTTATGCGCCGGACACGGGAGGTGGTGCAGTGACGAGGCGGCGAGGAAGACCGGGGGGGGCGCAATATGGATGCCACACGTTGTTACCGGGACGAAACCAGAATTCCCGTTTTGCGTCGATGATAGTTGTGCGTCAGGCAGGGGGGGGGGCGTTGCTGCGACGTCACGCCGAGGAAAAACTGGGGATCCGCTATATGGAAGGCGTATGTTGCTACCGGGCTGTGGCCAGAAGCCCCGTTTTGTATCGACGGTGGTTATGCGTCGGGCAGGGCGGGTGTTGCGCTGCGACGGGGCGCCTAAAAAGAACGGGGCATCCGTTGTATGGATGGCACACTTTGATACCGGGCCGTAACCGGAATGATTCCTTTTGCACCGAAGATAGATATGTCCAGTGGGCAGAGGGGGGTGCTGCGGCTACGGGGGGAAGAACGGGGGGACCGTTGTGAGGAAGGTGTACGCCGTTACCGGGCCGTGTTTGGAGTGCCCTTTTTGCACCGAAGATAGTCACGCGTCGGTTAGGGGGGAGTGTTTTTGCGATGGGGCGCTAAAGAAGGACGCGAGGTCCGTTACTTGGATGGCACATGTTAGCGGGTCATGCCCGGAAGGCCAGTTTTACTTACCAGGTATATGCGTCGGGCAGGGGGGGTGTTTTCATAGCGACGGGACGCTGAGGAGGAACGGGAATAGTTTGTTTGTTATTATGTAGCTCTTTGTCTCTACCCTCTTCTTGTCTTCTTGCCTTCCGTCTGGTCTTCTTGTGACGTCCTTATGTTAGTCCATCAGCTCGATATATCATGGCACTGATCGTACCAGCAACCAACAATCTTGTGCTTGGGGCCCGGCCTGCGCCCTGATGGGCGTGTTTGCTTCTTCTTTCTTCTACGTTTTTTCTTCATTTCTTCTTCTGTTCCCTCTTCGTGTTTTTCTTTTTCCTTTTTCCTCTTCTTTTTTTTCGAGTGTACATATATAAATACCATGTTGTATGGTCCTGGTGTTATTTGGTTGCATGTGATACGGGATGCTATACCAC
The DNA here is from genome assembly GCA_031763025.1 of Macrocystis pyrifera. Taxonomy (NCBI): domain Eukaryota; class Phaeophyceae; order Laminariales; family Laminariaceae; genus Macrocystis; species Macrocystis pyrifera. Next base: position 12,650,393 of record JASSKH010000009.1, read on the forward strand.
AGCTCGTTAGTACCGTTTCCCTTTCGGACTGGTATGAGACTGCCGTGCGCAAGCGAATAGGTACAGTACTTGATGCATGCGCATTATTTAGTACGTACTTGTATGTTTTCTCCCGTCGAGATGCATTTTAGTTACAGCCTGTTTTTTTGTGACCAAAGGCAGGACTCAGGAATGTCAGTTTATTTATAGTGTGAGAACAGCATCCTCATCATCATTACATGGAACGGGCACGCTGTTACCCGGCCTTGACCGGAATGTCCGTGTTGCATCGACGATAGTTATGAATTGGGCAGGGGGTGTGTTTTAGGGAGGTGACAAGGAAGAGCGGGGGGGGGTCCATTATATAGAAAGCGCACGCTGTGGCCGGGCCGCGACCGGAATGCCCGTTTAGCACCGACGATAGTCATGCGTCGAGCAGGGGGAGTTGCAGCGCCGTGCGCCAGGATCTAGTTTAATGAAGCACGGGGACTGTCCAAACCAGTCCTTAGCGGATGACCTATTTGTATGAGCCGGAAGCAACCCTTCAGAAGCTTCCTGCTGAAAACACCTTGAGCCAGTAAACGGTATAGCGGGGACGTTCGAGTTTATACCGTAAGGTTTGCTGCATCTGAGCTTCGATACGCAGAGCCGTGAACTGGCGTGAAACTACTGGCATATATGACTCTTTATGGCTTTTTGCGAGGGCGACTGATTCGGAGTTTACGTTTGCAGAAGAACCTGCCGTAGTTAGGTACGCCTGGGGAATAGCGACGAAGATGTAACCTGGCGGCGCTTCGCCGCTAGCCCCCCCCCCCCCCCCCCCCCCCTCCACCCCGGTTGGTGAGGTGGCCCCACCACTGGAGACACCCAGCCCGAAGCGATTGTTTGCGCTACTTTCGCTTCACTTCTCATCATAATCCGGGGTAAATACAGGTCGGGGTTGGTACGGGAGACACTAATTCGTCCATCATGCGCAAAGTCCTGTCTCTTCCTCTCTCCACGCTCTCTCGTTCACGTATCATTTTTCATCGTATCCTTTGTGCGGTCTATGGAAGGCGTTCTGGGGAACTTACGTATCATATTTATTTCTGTACAAGTATCTAAGTTACATTTACACCAGCAGCAGTGGTAGTAGTAAACCTATCAGTAACTCTCGTACGCATACGAAGTATACTTACATGGTGCAGTCATTAAAAATAAGTAGATTGTTGTTCGTTGCGTGCAGCTAATTATAAATAGTATTTACTGTGACTGTTAGGGTGTTACAGGGCTTTAATACTATTAATAGGGCTACCCCATGACCATTCTAGAGTCCAATACTACTCCATATCACAACTGTCTGGAGTCTGGAGGGCAGTCTGTCTCGGATGGCACAATTGCCAAAAACGATTACTATATACTGCTGTACTGTAGCCAACCTATCTGGCTGCGCGCTACGGCTGCGAGCATTACTCCCCGTACCTCTCATCCTCTGTACACACATTTTCCGTCAGACCTGTTATTTTGCTGTCTCAATGGTGTTCTCGTACTCGTGCAGAGTAACTGCCAGCAAATGCTCCGAGTATACTTCATACTCGGAGTATACTCGGAGTATACTCGGAGTATCGAGTATTTTTCGTACTCAGACTATTATTGCAGTACTGGCGGCCTACATACTACGAGTACTGGGAGTATGAGCAGTACTGAAGGCCCAAACACTGCGAGTACTGGGAGTATGTGATAAGTACAGAAGAATCCCGAGTACAAGTATAGTACAAACATCCGAAATGGTCAAGAGTACTATTAATAAGAGTATTATTATAAGGATTACTCTGCGCTGGGTAATCGATTGGTCTTTCACCCCTATACTCGTAGCTCAGTAGGATATACCTTCACATTGACGTCGTCGAGGACACGGGTTCGAATCACTTCGAACGTTTCTGTCATAGAAACGCGTGCGTCCCTAAAAGCACATCTCCTTGGTTCCCCACGTATTGAAACGAAGTGGGTAGGTCAGCGTACCAAGGCCCCAAAGATCCCGCAGTTCAGAGTCGATTGGTCTGTTACCCCTATATAGCTTAGTAGGTCATACCTTCACAGTATCAAGAGTATTGAACCCGTAAATACTGCGAGTACTCACAGCAGTATATACTCCCGAGTTAGGGCCATTCCTAACGAACCGAAAAAAAATCACGATTCGTGATTTTTAGGCATGCCAAAAGATCACGATCCGTGACGTTTCAGTTCTAACGAAAAAAGCCGAAAAACGTCGCGTTTCGTGATATTTTCAAATAGTTAAAATTCTGATATTTCAAACCCAACGCTTTTTGGGGGTGTGGAGCCAACTCTCGAAAGTGGGGCACGGCCAGGCCGGGCTGGGCCGTCCGCACCTGGCCCAGCCCGTGACATATTCGAATTGCGGGCCGAAGCCTGACCCAGCCTGCGAGATTCAACTTTACCGACCGTCGGCCAAGCTCGTTTCGCGAGATTCCATCTCGCAGGCCGTCTGCCCGGCCTGGCCAGTGACATCCCCAGGTCATGTTCGCGTTTGCCTTCCAGCAGTGGCTCCCCCTCCTGGAAATTTCGAGGCCACAATCTCCTCGTTAGCCCGCGCCCAGCGGTGTCTTTGGGTAGCTGCCCGTTGTCCACAAGCGGCGTGCGAAGCAGAGTCTGCCATGCCCCTATACCGACCATCGGATACCGTTGGTGCGCGTGGGTTGCGTAGTGCCTTGACCAGGCGTATTTTGAGACACGACAAATGTCACGAATCGTGATTTGTTTTTTTTTAGGGAAAAGCTAAAAAAAATGGCGTCATGAATCCTAAGGGCCACTCCTAACGAACAAAAAAAATCACGATTCGTCAGATTTTTGTCGTGAATCGTGATTTTTTTGTCGTGAATCACGACAAAAAAAATCACGATTCATGACGCCAATTTTTTTAGCTTTTCCCTAAAAAAAACAAATCACGATTCGTGACATTTGTCGTGTCTCAAAATACGCCTGATCAAGGCACTACGCAACCCACGTGCACCAACGGTATCCGATGGTCGGCATAGGGGCATGGCAGACTCTGCTTCGCACGCCGCTTGTGGACAACGGGCGGCTACCCAAAGACACCGCTGGGCGCGGGCTAACGAGGAGGTTGTGGCCTCGAAATTTCCAGGAGGAGGAGCCACTGCTGGAAGACAAACGCGAAAATGACCTGGGGATGTCACTGGCCAGGCCGGGGCGACGGGGCGTGCGAGATGGAATCTCGCGAAACGAGCTTGGCCGACGGCCGGCGAAGTTGGAATCTCGTAGGCTGGGTCAGGCTTCGGCCCGCAATTCGAATATGTCACGGGCTGGGCCAGGTGCGGACGGCCCAGCCCGGCCTGGCCGTGCCCCACTCTCGAGAGTTTGCTCCACACTCCACCCCCCCAAAAACGTTGGGTTTGAAATATCAGAACTTGAACTATTTGAAAACATCACGAAACGCGACGTTTTTCGGCTTTTTTCGTTAGAACTGAAATGTCACGGATCGTGATCTTTTGGCATGCCTAAAAGTCACGAATCGTGATTTTTTTTCGGTTCGTTGGGAACGGCCCTTAGGGAGAAGCTAGAAAAATTGGCGTCATGAATCGTGATTAAAAATCTCGATTCATGACAAAAATATCACGAATCGTGATTTTTTTTGTTCGTTAGGAGTGGCCCTTAATACTGCCAAGAATCCGATGACCCCAGTCGTCGGATTTTGGGGCCAAAATCTGACGACTTGGCAAATCGAAAAATGGCATGCCCTCTAAATTCAAGATGTTATCCACGACAGCAAGCAGCAGCAGAACGATCGATGAGTTGGATGGTGATAAAGCAGTATAGCGACGTTGCTTCGCGCCCGACGCGCGGGCGGCGCGTCCCTCCGTGGCCAGACTAGAGTCGGCTGGCGCGGCTCGGGCCTATAGACCAAGAGAATCGCACCCGGCACGCGCCTCTCCGTGGATACGTACTCGTAGACTACACTGGTGTACAGCAGCAGCAGTCAGCCACAAAATGAAACACAAAATACCAAGACAGGTCGACTCTAGAGCACTCGCCACGTCTCTTCGCCGCCAGACCAGAGGCAGTCAGCGTGGGCTCGGACGCTTGGGTCCTTCGCGCACGGCAGCGTACCCAGCGCGTCTCTTCGCGGCGCCAAACCACATTAATAACAACAACAGTTTTGGTCTTGGCGTTTGCTCGAATCTCTACATACATGCACAATAAATAAATCTGATTTTTCCGCACAGCGCATAGATAGATAGATAGAAAGACTCTTTCGATTTGCCAAGTTAATATCTAAAAATATACCATCAGGTCAAAATCTGAAGCTCAAAAATCGAACCGCATAGGAAACGGCCTTATAATAATAAGTATTCCAGTAGCCCCCCCTCGACAGTAATTTGTACCAGGTATTAAGCAGCTTGCAAAGTTGAGTACAAAGTTGATTATCAACTATTTAAGCAGTCGAACTCACAGCTGACGTATTCCAAAATTTCCGAAATTTATTTTTTAAAAAACTCACCATCCGTGATTTTTTTCTGTAATAAGTTAAGATGGGGATGAAATTATATACAACTCTAGTACGTATCTATTTTAATTATGGATACGGTGCACAGATACGTAGATGACATTGTGGTCGAAGCACACTTCATACTCCGAGTATATACTCATCATACATTATTTACGAGAATTTAGTTGGAGTATTTTGTATTATTGTAGAGAAGGGCAAGGGTTTTGCCCTGCTGTTCCCTAGGTGTTACCATTTAATACAAGGTTGGACTGAGGTATGGAAATTCTCTCGCGACGTAGATACGTGCTAGGTACCTGGTAGAATTTTACTTGTTTACAAGGTTGGACTGAGGTATGGCAATTCTCTCGCGACGTAGATACTTGCTATTACGGGGGTCCATAGTTAATAGGACCTATGGTATACATAAAAACCTATATATTTGACTAGTTTTACTAACAATATTTGGTCCTATTTACTATGTATGGTCCCCCGTAATAGGTACCTGGTAGAATTTTAAAGGATAAACCACTGAGCTACTTAGTCAGCATGTTATAAACGAACAACACAAAGAAAGCCCAAACAAATACTGCGAGTACAAGAAGTATATATGTACCTGAAGCTCTCTCAGAAATATTTTACTTTACTCTCCCCAAAGGTACTGCTGCGGGAGCATCCACATCTGAACAACCTACAGCAGTATCTACTACAGTACTTACTTACGTATACAGTATGTACAACTGAACTGTCGTACGTATACGCATCTTCTCTGGGTGTGCAGTATTTCGGGGGTCTATAGTTAACAGGACCTATGGCCTACATAAAAACCTATATATTTAGGTATTTTTACTAACAATATTTGGTCCTGTTTACTATGGTTCCCCGTAATAGTAGTACCAGAATATACTCATAGGTTGGTATTAATAGTATTTTTTCAAGAAATGCAAACGAATGTGTGTGCCGCCTGTATCCAGTATCCAGGGACGGTATGTACTATGTACTTGAAGTATACTATTAATACTGTAATACAACCACTACTACTGCTGTTGTGCTGCTTTTGTTGTATGACAAATGTAATGCTCCAGGTAGGTGTCTGATGTCCGACCGAGTGTTGACTTGAGTGTTGAGAGTGCTGGCACATGCACGGAAAAACATGGGCGAAAGCGATGCCAGGTACAACAACACAGTCAGTCGAACAGCACCCGCTGCTGGACCTGCTGGGAAAGGAACCGCCGCCCTTTGCTTCGCCGCAAAGCGCACCGTCAACGTCACGCAGTAATGTTGAGGCTGGTGCAGCATCATATGATTCACGTATGATATCATACGTATCTGTGGTATCATCTGGGCATACGACGATATACAACTCTGTCCTTAAATACAAGGATCGTTTATCAATTAATATTATATTAAAATGGTCCTTATATTTAGCGACAAAGTGGTACGAATTTTAAAAATTGAAATTCGTCGATAAATTGTGGTTGTATGAAGCAACAATTTCAATTTAATTATTTCGTACTGGAAATAGAGAGAATTATATATTTTCCGTCTTCGGGTTGGTGCAGGGAGAACAAAAAATGATTCAGATGGCAATGTGTTTGTGTTCGCATCAATACAATTATTTATTTTCCGGATTCGGGGAGAACAAATGTCCAAAGATGTAAGGACCGTTTTATAAAAGTACTTTATGTTTTCGGACAGGATGGTAGGATCGTACGATTTTGGCGTTGTATGGTCGGGAGTTCGGGAAAATTCGGGTAGCTTTTTTCAATCGGGGCCCTTTGCAGCTGATCCTTTTAAAAATTCCCCGATTTTACTGCAACCACAATCAATAGAATGTGGCGACGGGTGCAGCACCGAACCTCGTCTTAGTATCAGCCCCACGCGTCGACCTGGGCGCAGGCCGGGGCTCGACCGCCCGAAACAGGAGACGATCGCTCCTCCTCTTATCTGAGCGAACATAAAATAATACTTAAAAATCAAACATCGCAAGGCAACAAGAGGCGAGGAGGGTGCCTCCTCTGTTCGCGTGCGAGTGCGTGCGCTCGCTGTCTCTGAGAGATGCCATTGTCGAAAGGGAACGGGGAGCTTGCCTCATTGCCGAAGCCACGCGACGCCTCCAAGGCGTCTTCGCAGGGAAAAAAACAACCTCGCTCGGACCGCTCAAAGCGGAGAACCCGAACACGAGGCTTTCCGCCTCTCCGCCTGACGACGGCTGCCCCTGCACGAGCGAAGTCCCCCGGAGCCGAGTCTTCGTTCGAATCCCCATCAGCTGCCCCCACGGGGCCAAACAGCCTCAGCAGCGGGGAATCAGGAGGGGCGGTGGACCTGAGCCCCCGAGTAGTGGACTCGAGGTGGTACGACCGATGGTTCCCCAAGCGCAAGACCCAAGCCCCCGACGCTGGGGCCTCTGGCGGCGGCACGTGGAGCGGAGCGTCCACGCACTCATGCGGAGCATCGATACCTTCAGCAGTAGTGAAAAACCCGCCAAGAGACGGGGACGAATGCAGCAGGAGCAATATTGGCCGCCCAGAATCATCTCGAAGAGCGAGCGACAGCGAGAATTCTGCTACTACTGCCAAGGGCACGGCCACCACCACCGCTCCCGCGTCTGCGTCCTCTATCGATCGACCTTTCACGCGGCCTGCATCTCGGCCTGCTGCGCGACCTGCGGCTAGGCTTGCTGCCACGAGTGGTGCTGCTGCTAACACAGACACCGATTTAAGTTCTAGTGACATCGTTTCCGATGATGTTGCGGTATTTCGCCCCCTTCCCCGTCATGCCAGGCCAAGGTCTGTGGAGGGGCCCATGACAACATCAACTACAACAACGGCACCAGCTCCAGTACGAGCAACAAAGTTTTTTGCCGAGGAACAGAGCAGCCAGAGAGGAGGAGGGGGGAGGAGGAGGAGGAGGAGGAGGAGGAGGAGGAGGGCACTCAACAACGCCAACGTCAGCGCCAGCTCTGGCTTCAGACCTGGCAGTTCTAACGGAAGAGCAAGGGGACTGCTACTACTTCGATGGCCCGCTGGTAGAGGAGCCGTCCGTAGCAGCAGCAGCGCGCGGATCGCCCCCGAGTTGTTGGGAACGGCAACCTCCCTCCGCTGCCGCTGTTGCTGTTGCTGCTGCTGCTGGTGGTAGTTGTGCCGTGGGTACGGGGGTAAGACAGGCGGGATTAGTGGAGCCTTCCGCACGGGTTTCCGGGCAGGGCAGAAGAGGATACTCTGTAACAGCGAAGGATAGCAGCAGCGGCAGCAGCGGCGGCAGCAGCGGCGGCAGCGGCAGCGGCAGCGGCAGCGGCGGCGACGGCGGCGACGGCGGGGATGGCGTAGGAGGTGGGGGAGGAGGAGGGGGGGGCGAGCTTGGGCGGAGGAGGGGGGATGAACTCAGAGGGGGCATATGGAAGGGGGCTTTGAGCCAGGAGAAGCTTGGACAATTGACGGGGATGCGCGTTTTGTGCCTGGATGTTTTCGAGTCGAGGATCGGGGGGGGAGAGATCAGGCGGTGGCGGCCGGCAGAGGTGAGCTTAACCCTTCATGCCTTCTACAGCAGCAGTAGGGCAAACTGCAGTCAGTCCCGTTTTGGGAACAAACCACCCAAATTCCAAGTAGTTTTATCCATAATACGGGACTGCAATCCTAAATACCAGGTATATGAATACGAGTACAATACGATGCGTACGTACTACGTACGAATACAAGTATCGTACTTGCATATATTATCTCACTGTTCTCCTGTAGTCTAAATTTAAGTATCAATAGTTTGTTCCGTAAAACGTGGGTTCAGCGGGTGCATGCGCTCTTGGCCAGTTGGGAGAGAGGATAACGAATATCATATTATTAATACTAGAAATTACCAAATTTCCAATTTACGAGTGCTGTGTAAGGGCATGGAGGGCATGAGCCACACGAAGCGGCCACGTATATTATCTGTGACAAGGTTAGACTCGCACGTATTATTTATTTCATCAGCATAGTACTGTTAATAGTAGCTGGTGTTCTTGTTGTTCTCACATTACGTCGTACGTAGCTCATGTCCAAAAGTCCGTGGTCACAGGACAGGCTCCAACAATCTGGAGCAGAAGAATACCTCGGAGGGAAAAATAACTGCTGTTGTAGGTACGTTACGCGTGTAGACTTCGTGTCGTAATCGTTTATGCCAGGTATACCCTATGCCGGCGTCCCCGGTGGCTTGGTAGGTGGTCCGCGTGCCTGTCAAGATCAATTTCGTGGGTTCAAGTCCCACCGAGTGCATGCTCATAGGGACTTTTTCTTGCATAAAAAATTGATAAGCGGAAAGCGCGAAAGCGTGAGTTGGCTACATTCGATGAAAATCGACGAGCCGTGGGAATGCTGAACCCTACGCGCGACAAAAACTAAAGGCACGTACCGGGGGGGAGAAGGGACGACACCTGTGACCACGGCTTGTCCAGAAGATCGTCGAGGGTAAAACCTCCTACGAGTGGGCTGGGAAGTAAAAGTGATGGATAAAAATAAATAAATAAATAAATAAATAACAATATTTGATCACGGTATTGGCCCGCCAACACGAAACACCTATCACGTAATCTGACCAAGCCTTGTTCAGCCTTGAGCTTCCAGTATTACTATTTTGTACGCTCGCCGCTGATCACATACTTATTAGTCGTATTTTCTTATCGTCCCTAAGAAAGCGAGCCTATTGTTCTTATTGGGCTCTTTCATATTCGTGGGCCTACAACTGATGTATGAATCATATGCCAGATACATACCTGATGCTCTGCGCTGGTACCTCGGGTAATATGTTACGCGCTCAAAGTACTACACTATAAATGCGATAGTTCCGCAAATCTCATCGTTTCGTTGGCTTCACGAAGACTACAGCAGTCTCTTCGTCGCATGTACCAGGTACAAGTATTACGGGGGTCCATAGTTAACAGGACCTATGGTACACATAAAAACTATATATTTACCTATTTTTGCTAACAATATTTGGTCCTATTAACTATGGTCCCCCGTAATAGTATCATCTTCGCCCTCCCCTCTTCCTTTTATGTATATACTGTTTTTTTTTTTTTCTTTTTTTTTTTCATCACTTCAACTTTCCAGCCTACTCGTAGGAGGTTTTACCCTCGACGATCTTCTGGACAAGCCGTGGTCACAGGTGTCGTCCCTTCTCCCCCCCAGTACGCGCCTTTATTTTGTTATCGCGCACAGGGTTCAGCATTCCCACTGCTCGTCGATTCTCATCGAATGTAGCTAACTCACGCTCTCGCGCTTTCCGCTTATCTTTTTTTTACGCAAGAAAAAGTCCCTATGAGCATGCACTCGGTGAGATTTGAACCCACTAAATTGATCTTGATAGGCACGCGGACCACCTACCAAGCCACCGGGGACGCCGGATTGGTAGTCATTAACTCAGGTCCGGGGTCACACTTTTTTCTGATTTGTGTTCCTGTTGTTTCTTTCGATTTTTACCTCTTTCAAAGAATGTATATTTCGTGCCTGTCGTATCCAGTGCACTGCCTACTCTGCTCACTGCAAAACAATTTACAGCAGTGTACTGCTGTATCTCTGCTGTGTCGTAGTTTTGTGACCGCAGAGCTTGTGTCTCTATAGGATTGAAGAATCGGCACGGACTAGCTATATAGCACGGACACTGGTTGTGCTGGATGTCGACCGGTTGACACAAGCTTTCAATGTGAAGAACACACATAGCACACAGCAGGCTCTCCGCCTTCCCCCTCCCCACCACCGGTACGGTTCGTGCCTTGCGTTTTTTTTCACGAGAAGACTCCAGCCCTTTATTCCTTCCTCGTCTCGCATCGAATTTAATTCGTACGTGTTTACACGTACATCGCTCCCCCATCTTCGCCACACCGACTACTACTGTTACGTTAGACGATTTGGTGGGAGGGGTACGGTGCAAATTCGACCAGTAGCTGTGTACGTACGAGACCCTTTTGGGACTTTTGAGTGTCAGACAGCAATGTGAAGGGAAAATCATCGATTAGATTACGATGACGGGCGTCGCCCACCCATTACTCGGTTGGCAGATGACCACTGCTACAGAAACCGGACGATCATTGCGAAGACATGTGTATGTCTGTAGGTACACAAGCGCAGCATATTATTAAGAGTATGTATACACCGGTCACCCCGATGGTCTGGTAGTTGCCCTCGAATGCTACTATGACGGGGGGCCATAGTAAATAGGACCTACGGTGCACACAAAAGCCTATATATTTACTTATTTTTACGAACAATATTTGGTCCTATTTACTATGGTCCCCAGTAGTATGAATCAGGATGACACAAAAGTTCAAATCCCGCCATGGTGAGATTTTGACTTCATAATATCTGCCGAAACAAAGTGATGTCAATTGCTGAGAGCTCATAGCGCCGGGTGGGCGCAATTAGGCGCTATAATAGTCGACGAGGGAAGAAAGGGGCTGAAGTCTTCCCGCGGCAAAAAAGGTAAAAAAGCGAGACACGAACCATGGTGCGGAAGGGGGAGGAGGAGAGCCTGCCTGCCGTGTGACCCCGAATCTTGATTACGACTACGTATCAACAGGGAGGAGAGAGACAAGAAAGGCGAAGATAATAAACGGGATGGAAAATAAGTTAAAACAGTACCGGTTTAATACTTCAGCAGTAGTAGCAGGTAATTAGTACTACTCTGGTCGAAAAAATAGTGCCATTTTGATACTTACAGCAGAGCCCAAACGGTTATTGTATTCCCGGACAAAAGTGGTGTTATTTAGAGGGCGTAAGCTAAATTATAAACATCAGTTTTTAGGGCTGAGTCGTGACGACTCAAGTCGCGGACTAGATGTTGGTCGGACTAATAATCAGCTGACACATCGAAGTGCCGACTTGCGACCGTTTGGGCTTCCTTGATGGTAATATAAGAAGGCGTTTTTTCCACGAGATACAGCTTTTGAACGTTTTTAGCTGCGGACTGCGGACACCTTCATGCCCTGTGACACTGCACCGCGCGGCGAGCGATCCACGCGCACACACACACCTAGCTCTCTTCGACGATGCCGACGGCGTCAGCTCTGGCGCACCCGATGCAGACGCTGAGGGCAGAGATCCTGTCGGCAACGTTGTGGCCATCAGCGGCCCGCGGACCACACTGGCGAGCGCCCGTGACCCCGAGACGGTGCTCTATCGTGTGAAGCACGAGAAGCGGCGCAGCAAACCGGCCAGATCCAACAACACGCTGTGGAAGATTTTTTTATGATCTACAAGGAGTCGCTCCCTGTCTTTCGTAGGTGGCATGATATTGTGTGATACCTGGTAGGTAGTTATAGGTGATGGACGGTTTACGACTCGCCGTCATCATCGAGGCGCACGTTGCGTGCAAGGTTGGGAGAGACATTAATAGACGAAGAACATCACGAAGGGATCCAATACCTTTTATTTCGGGATTATTTGATGCACCGCTGCCGTCCAACTCTTGAGACTTTTCGTGGCTTGCTCGTGAGTTCTCTGGTTCGCTCGTATCCCCATCAGGTAAGGGCCCTGTCTTAACGGGGAACGCTAAATTTCGTTATTTGGAAATAAAATTTTAATTTCAATGATTTTTAAATTGATTTCGAAAAAAAAAAAACGTGTTTGTGTCCTATCGGGAAAAGGCGTATTAATTGTCAAACAAAAAATAATTCGGAATGACCTGGAATAACGCACCGCGTCACACAACGCCCAGCCGACAGCGACGAGCGTAGACGAGAGGGAAGGTTTGCGTTTTCGCGTGCGCGCCGCCGCCAGCCTCTTTTTATTTTTGGTGGCGCAGGATAGGAAGCTATCACTCTCAGGGTGTCTTGGGTGGGCGGAGGGGGCCCTCAAGCGCCACGTGCGGAACAACAACGGTGATGCAGCTATCGAGGTCTCGAGCGTATCCTCTGTTTTTTTGCTCGTTTGCTCGGTTTTCGTGATGGTTGGCCGATTGAGCAGGCCGAAAAAAAATGGGCTTGCGGCCGCCATGATTTCTTTTGAGGCGCCACCGCCGGGGTACGATGTGCTATGGTCTGTGGCCGTGGGCGCGGCTATTGCGCCGGTCGCCCCTCGTTGAGGTTTGCGTTTTATCGCCTCGGTCGTGGTCACCGAATCGGCCAATAATCACCCCGGACTCCACCGGGGGGGTGTTGACCCACGATGAACATGCTACATCAAGGCTGATCAATCCAGATTCGGATTTGAAAGTAAAAAAATCACACGAAAAAAGTCCCAAAAGAATTTTCACTAAAATTGTTTTTTTCTAATTTGCCTTGAGAATGCCTGCCTGGTGATTCACTCTCCTGCCAAAAAGATGGAAATTAAACTAAAAAAAAAAAAATCAAAATGAGAAAACAAAAGTCCTCGAAGAGATGAGCCCTCATATTCCGACTGAACAAGTGCTGTCACGGCCCTCTAGTCCGGGGTAGAGAAGTATTGTTAGATTTTTTTGTACCTCTTGTTTTTGTTTTCTCGGGTTTGAACTTACGTTAATCTAGGCCATATTTATTGCGCCTTTCTTCGGGAGAATGAAGCCAAATACCGCAATTTTTGCCTCCAGAGGCGCCTCCGGCGAACCCTCTGGGGGCGCCTCCAGTGGGACTCCCTCGGCCAGGGGGGGCTTTGTTGGATCTGGTGTTAACAGTGTTATTAGTGGTGAAATGCTCACGACTCACACCTCTGTGAGTTTCGTTTGGTTGCGTTTTGTAACATTTTTTCGTGCATGTATGCGGTTTGAGTCTAAATACTACAAATATGTGGCATACATCGTTTGGATGTTTGGACGCTGTGTGGCCGAGTGTGGGTGTTTCCTTATTCATCAACGAAACAGCGGACCGCATGCATGCGTAAGCAAGCAAAGCACATAGAACACAGAACATATTTCATACACCAGGTACTGCTACTCGTGCTGTGAGAAGCAAGCGTTTTGGCGCAGAGAAAGCGCCAGGCGTCTGCCGAGCGCTGCTGTTCTTACTCACAACACGGAATTCTGCGTGCGGTATTATCCATTTTACCTGGACGCTGTGTAAATGATTGTCGTAATGGTTGGCGGAATACTGGTACTCAACAACACACAGCAACAACAGCACTCCGTTTATGTGTATATAGTACATGTTAATTTTATTTAAGAACCTGTTTGAGTATTTATATTGGACAGAATGAAAATGTGAGAGTACAAATGGTTGGAATATGTTTTTTCCTGGTATGTTCTTTCTGTCGGGTGGACGGCGAGACGATTAATGTACGTCACATGTCGAGAATACTCCAACAGGAAGCGAGTTTTTCTGCGCTAGAAATGGGACGTGAATGTGAATATACAGGCGGTATTTATGTCGTACGAAAATGTATACCAGTCTGATCGTAAATGTAAGCAATTTCGTAGGTAGCATATCAAATACTGGTATCAAGTAGACTGAACGCATCTGCTTTTTTCACCAACATTTTTTTTTTTTTTTTTTTCATTTTTTTTTTTGCGTTGTGAGCCTACTCACCGCAATTATTATTATAATAGTACTCGGAGTAACTTTTATTATTTCGCCGGTTGGGGACGGACCTTCCAATATCAGAACCAAATAAAATCGCGGTTCTTGATTTCACTGAAAGTACCAAAAACACCATGTTAGAAACCAATGAAAAAATCTCGATTTTTGGGACGTACGAGCTCAGTAAAGACTCAAAAAAATCCTTGCTGAAAAAATTGTGCAAAGTCCGAGAATCATGGGGGGGATGATAATTGAACATCCCCGGGTCAACGAATGTATTTTCAAGCCGTTGGTTTATCTGTATGGTGATACGAATATAAACGATACTATAATTTACTTGAATCGCCTTGTTTTCAATGTTTTGTGTTGCTTATACGTATGGTCAGACTGGTACGAACGTGATGGTTACGCCTGGTATATCGTTTGCGCGAAAAAATGTAAGGCAAATTTATTTTTTATTCTCAAGTAATTTTCCCGTGGGCTGGTCATTAATGTAAGTTTGGGAAAAAAAACCAACGGAAATAGCTTTACAGAAATTACGATCGTTTTATTATTCTCATATATATTTTATTTTACCGTCTTTTTGTTATTAATTTCTTGTGTCTGGCTTTTGTTGTGTTTTCGTACCCGATACGTGGCATTTCACTTGGTTTACCTTACTCATTTGCTGTTATTGTTTTTTTTCCTGTCTCGCAGTCTGTGACCACATAATTAGTACCGGTACCTGGTATCTCTCTACAATAAGGAATCAGGACGGACACTACGAGTACCGCAGTCAGTAGGTGTACGTAGCCGTGGGTAAAATTAACTGTTCAATTTGAAGAAAACACACCAACGTCGTATAGAAGTACCGGGCCGTAACTATGTTGGACGACGTAGCTTTTGTTGTATGATCTGTAGAATTTACCGTATAAAATATTGTCCAGTCGTGGTCCCGGGCACAACTTATAGAAGGCGAGTATTCGTAATTCGTACGGCGTTAACCCCTTTAGTACCGCAGTCAGTTCCGATTTGGCGACAAACCAGTCTAATTCCAATTGATTTGTCCCCAAAACGGGACTGCGGTACTAAAATGGCCTAAAATGGCCTAAAATGGCTTGACACGACTACGACCGTATGATGGGAGCGCATACAAGGCGAGTCGCCTACATAATACAGATAGGGCGAGTCGCCCGATATGGGTATTAGAACCTGTGTTGTGGCGGATGGTCGCCTTCTTCAGACGCCGCCGACACACAATATACGCAGGCAACACCCCCCTCTCCCCCGACCACGCAACGCCAAAGCGGCGGTCAAGAGTTAGACGCGCGTAGAAAAACAGGAATGATACATAAGTAACAAACACCCTTGCGGCTCGATGCGGAGGACGGAGCAAGGGCTCACCCGACAGGTCGTCCGATGAGAGCGAGGTGGAAGAAGGGACAAAGACGGAGGTGGTGGTGGGGGGGGGGGTCTGCCACCGCTTTCAGGCCTTTCGGTGTCCTCCGGCCAGTTGGAAGAGCGCGCGAAAGCGAGCGCCACCGACGAGGCATGCCATGAGTTGCGCAGGGCGAAAATGGCATGTTTTAGATCTTACACCCAGAGGTCGACCAGCCAAGTGGACAGTAGTGACGCAGCGGGTTTAGCTATTTGCACATCATGTTCGGGGGGGCGCTAGGGCGTTACTTTTAGCTGGTAGTGAATGTCTCAATGTCGGTCGTTCTTTCATGTAGCGCGAGGTATTTGGTATTTACGGCACAATTAGTACGATGCTGTAAAAAACGATTTACCAGGCCAGCTGCGCTCTACCGCAGATGATCCGGATGAAATGCGGTTGAGCTAAGCTGGGGGTGAAGGTTGTAAGCAAATGCACGGTCGGGGCACACGGTAGAAGACACGTGCTGTCGCAGCTCCAAACCTCAAAGTTAGCACTCGATGCGGTCTTACGCTCGCGAAGCGGCTGAATAATATCTATATATGACGAATGGACACTGCTGTACGGTATCTTTATAAGGCATGTCGCCTAACATAGGTTTAACAATATTCAGCTATTAATATTACTATTACGGGGGACTATAGTTAATAGGACCTACGGTGCACACAAACGTTCCGTATTTTTACTATTACGGGGGTCCATAGTTAATAGGACCTATGATATACATAAAAACCTATATATTTACCTATTTTTTCTAACAAAATTTGGTCCCGTTAACTATGGACCCTCGTAATAGTAATATTTGGTCCTATTTACTATGGTCCCCCGTAATAATAGGCGAGTACGGCTATAAGGCGACTCAAAGCGCATCGCCGCTACGGTAGTAGTAGGCAGGTGGCCTTTTAACGGGACCGTCACTGCTGTACTCTCAAACCTGTGCTGCTGTTGACGCAGCCGTACAGAGGAGGCCCTCCTTTGCGTTGAAACTCGAAACCGAACGCACATCGCACGGGCGCATTTAGTACTGAATTATGTCTGTCAAGGCATTGCATTTGGCGATTCTTGTAGGGTGCTTGGTAGGTACTGTGGGGTGGGTGCCAAACCTGGTTTTGTTGGTCATACCCGCGGGTAGATCCAGAGTATATACCCTGTTATACGCAACCTTGGAAAAAATATGTGCCATGCTGCCTGCCGGCAGTCCTTGCCACAGCGGGAGCGACGTGAAAGCGCCACGAAAAGCACACCGAAGGCGACAGCACAGCGAAAGCGCAGAGTATGCACCGCGCAAGCATGGCGAAAACACAGCGCAAGCACCGCGAAAGCACAGCAAAAGCACAGCAGTGCAAGCACCGCGGAAGCTCCACGAACGCGCCGCGAAAGGTCCGCGAAAGCGGTTCCAAACGAAGTTCACGCGAGCGCTTCGCGCTTCGCCCCACCTGCGTCGTTCGTCTGGGCCATGTGCCGTGTGTTGCACAAGTTGCCTGTTGTGTTTTCGTTTTTTTTTTCGCCGATAATGTCGGGGTTCTGTAGCAAAATCAAAGTTGTAAGGGCGGATGGCCTGCTATGGTGTTTCAAGTGTTTTTCGGCGAAGTACTTTCCGGCGTACAACTATGCAGGGCGCGGGCTAAATCGTGTCCCTCCCCTCCCCTTCCCTCTCGTCTCTTCCCCTTCCCTCCCCACCCTGCCCGCTAGATAAAGAAGGTTATTGTGGGAGAGCTGGACGATGAGGTAACGGTACGCATCGTCTTCTCCTCGTACGTAGAAGAGGAGCAAAGCCTCTGCCTCCGCCTCAAGCGAGATTGGAGACGCCTCGCACCGGCCTTGTCCCTCACCGAAGAGGTAATTGTAGCACCTGGCAGTCTGGCAGGCATATGTGGGAGGGGGGGTGCATTCTTGTAGAAACGAAAGCACGGGCACGAGCTCCAGACGGTTGGAGGTGGACACCGGCTTTTCCCCTATGGAAGGAGAGAGGATTCACCGCCGCTTTCGCCACCGCCGCCGCCCCACCCGCTCACCCACGTGCTCTGCTTGGCCTGATCTGGGCCTGGCGTGGCCTGGCCTGGCGCTGGCCTTGGCCTTGCCTTGCCTTGCCTTGCCTTGCCTTGCCTTGCCTTGCCTTGCCTTACCTAACCATACCTTTCCCCACCTTACCGTACCCCACCTGACCACAGTACCCTACCCTATCTTAACTTGTTGCACAGGAAATGAGCAGTGGTGCTTCCCTCGAAGGCGAAACGCTGGATGCTAGCAGGAAACAATTCCATCCTCGCTTCTTCCGCAGGGATCGCGAAGACGTCGCCGCCGCTACCGCCGCCGCCACCACCACCGTCTCAGCCGCTGCAGCGCCCTCCTCGAGGTTAGCGAGAAGCGGGATGACATCGGCGGCAGCGGCGGCGCCGAGGAGGGAAGACGGCGACGGTGCCGGTGCCAGTTACGGTGGCAGCCCAACCAAACGCGGCTCCGGCAACCGAGAAGGGTCCTCCTCCCGCCCCCGCAGAGGAGACAGCCGGAGCCGAGATGCGTACAGAGGGGAGCTCGTGAGCAACGACATTAGAGGTGGCGGTAGCGGTAGTGCTGATGGTGATGGTGCTGGTGCTGGTGCTGGTGGCGATGGCGGTGGTGGTGACGGTGGTGGGAAGGAGCTGGGCCAATCGACGGCGGTAACGCCTTCGGCGCTGCCCGCGGCGCTCGCGGAGAAGGAGGGCAGGGGCAGCGGCGGCGGCTTGACTGTCAGGGGGCGACGGCGGGGCGTCCCCCCCCGGTGAGGGGATCGAGCGTGATCTTGCCCTCGCCGGTAACCGCGGCGGTGACAGTGGCGCCGGCGCCCGCGGATGCTCGACCGAGATCTCCGCTGAAGCTGACGATAACGCCGGCTCAAGGGGAGACGGATTTGGCCATAACGGCGGTGGGCGCGGCCGTTGCCGCAGTCGCCGCGGCTCCAAGGGCGAGATCAGCCTTCTTCGGGGAAGCGTCGCCGGCTGGCGCCGTCGCTGGCGCCGTTGCCACCATTGGCGGGCTCGGTAACGACAGCGGCGCTAAAGAAGGAGTTGGTGTTCGTGCACCCGGCGTTCTTGTACCGGGGTTTCGTTCGCCGGGGGTACCTGCACCGGGCGTTGCACCGGGAGTTGCACCGGGCATTGCGCAGGATAGTAGTCAGGTGGTATTACGGCAGCAGAACCCCTTGAAAGCGGACAACAGCAACAACTCATCGTCTTCGCGGTCTTCGCCAGCGGGGGCGGAGAGGGAGGCGGCGAAGATGGGGGCGGGGGCGGGGGTGGGAGTTGAGGAGGGGGTGGAAGCGATAGAGCAGACTGGCAGCAAGTCGGAGTTGGTGGACATGAAAGCGCCGGGTCGGGCAGGAGGAGAAGGGGGAGGAGGGGGAGGCGCGGGGAGGGGGAAGGGGGCGGCGCGGGGAGGGGGGAAGGGGGCGGCGCGGAGGAGCGGCCGTGGAAACCGTGGGACCTAACGATGGTACCGGTGCCCGGCGATCGGTTCGACTGCCTAGATTACTTCGTTAGCAGCCAGGTGGGGTGGGGCGGTGTGTGCGCGCATGGGTATGCCTTCCATGGTGGAGGGGGGGGGGGGGGGGGGGGGGGGGGTATGGGGTGTTGTACCGTTATGGTGCTGGGTGGGGTTGGGTTCTGTGGTTCGCTCGAGTGCCTCAGTTGGTCGTACAGTTGCTTAAACCGACTGTTTTGATTTATTTTATATTTACCGTAGTGTTGTGTTGGGCTTTTTTTTGCTTTTTTGTGTTGGGTTGTGTATGGTTGTTTTGTTTTGGGTTATTCGTGTTTTTCACCACGCGATGGGCGATTGCTCCCCCTCCCAACCAACAAAAATTAACAAGACCTTCTTTACTCCCCATCCTGCCGTCTTCGACCCCCCCCCCCCCCCTCCCTCCCCACCCGCCTCCATTGGGCGGAACGACCGAACGATGACCATTGTGCCTGGCTGGTCCCGCCGGATTGATGGATGGATGGATGGATGGATGGATGGATGGATGGGTGGATGGATGGATGGATGGATGCCTTGCGCCGCGCAGAGCCAGCGAGACGTGATGAAGTGGCGACATGCGGAGGTGGTGGACGTTCGCCACAGCGGGCGAGGGACGGAAGTGTTGGTGAGATGAGTGGGGCGACAAGACGAAATGTACCCGCTGCCGCCGCAACCGACCCCGACCTCATACTTAGCCCCCACTCCCACCTTTGGCTTTAGCGCAACCCCACCCCCACCGCTACCCCCCACCACTACACCCCCATTCTCGCCCCTTCCCCCACCCCCACACTGCATTCCACGCCGATCCGGAGCTTGGTCGTTTTTGTGCGTCGTGGCGGACGCTGATGTTCGGTGTGTCTCGTGTGTTTGTTAAGTCCTGCCCTGTCAGGCCTTGAGCTATCTTGTGTCAGGCTCAGGCCATGCCGTATGTCGTGTCATGTCATGTAGTGTAATGTCGTATCGTGCGTGTGATGTATGGTATGTCATGTCCTGTGGTGCGATGCCGTGACATGCCCCGTCCTGTCACGTAAGGTTCTGTCGTATCGTGCTGTGTCGTACCCTGTCGTGCGTGTCTCTGTTCGGAAATGGAAGGGGCGTTTTGTAAATTTAGAAAATCGTATAAATGGTCATTGTAAATATTAAATATCGCCGGACAAAAGTTGTATCGTGTTAGGTAGTGTCATGTGATGTTCTTGTCCGATTTCATGTCATGTCATGTCATGTCAGTACAAGTATGAAATAAGCGTGCGCCGACAGTCGCCGACTCAAAACTCAACCGGCTAGTTTTCATGCACCGCCATGCCATGTCATGCTAGGTGCACTACATGAGATGGGGCTCTAAGTGGGACAGATGGGTCTCTATGTCGATGGAGGCGGAGCGATTTGCCCCGTACCAGTCTCGCGCGCGGAGACCCACGGAAGACAGCGCACGAGGAGGTGGGCTAGGGTTAGGACAAGGGTCAGGGCTAAGGATAGCGAGACCCGTGCGCTTGTGGGCTCGTGGGGGGAGGGAGGGAAGGAGGGGGGGGAGAGAGGGGCAGAGCGGGATAGGGGAGGGAGGAGGGGGAACGGGGAGGGGAGGGGGGGGCGGTAAGGGTGAAGGAGGGAGAGGGAGAGAGGGTGGCCATCGTGCTGGCAAGTTGTCCCCGAAACGTAGTATTGCTGGAGTTGCAAAGTAGTTGGCGTTTTTCGTTAGGTTGATGCTCCCCCCCCCCCCCCCCCTCCCCTTATTTCGTCTATTTTAATCCACACTGTGGCCACGTGTCAGAGTTGCAAGTTCGCGGCTGGTATATACGGAGCTGGGTGTTTGCGTGTTTCCGTGCAATGCAGGCATGCTCTATACCAGGTCCGGTATTAGACGTTTTGATGACAAGGATCACACACAGCTTGCGAACATGAGTTTCGACGAAGTCCACAGCTAACAGCCGCTGTTTTTGTTGAAGGTTCAATAAGTACATATACTATGATGACATGATGGGATAATAATATTATGTTATCGCTTCCGAAACAAACAAAAACGGCAGTATTTTACCCCCCGCACTTTATGTTATGTACCTGGTATATGCGTGCCTGCTATATATGTATATACATGACATCATAAATGACACTTGTGAGATCGAGAGTTTTGTCGAAGCTCATATTTACAAGCTGCGTGGGATACTTCGATTGCGCGAACTACGGGCTTTGAGGGGAGCAAAAACCTGACAGCTGCGGCACTCAGATATATCTGGTATGATAGTTTCGTCGTTTTTTTATTCCTGTCTGTTTCTTGCTCCTGACGACGGACGAACCACGGTCGACAGCAGATGATAGCTCGTGCCACCGCAGTCGGAACAGCTTGGACGCGAGCGGAACGGCGATGATGGGGATCTCCGCCAACAGCCCCACGAGCTTCGCCGCCACCCCCCACTCTGTCGGCAGCGGCGGAAGCGGCAGCAGCGGCGGTAGAGCGGGATCGAGGGGCTACGGGGGCGGTGACGGTTCGAGGGTGAGTTCGTCGAAACGCGCGAGTGGTGAAGGCAGAAAACTTCGAAACCAAAAGTTTCGAGCGTAACCTTACGCTGGTTTGTCGCGCCATGTGCCGCTCTGCGCGGCAAATAAAGGCTGTCTTGCGTACAGTAGGGAAGTCAAGGTGTACAGCCTCTTTGGCCTCTTGTAGGGTAAAAACTGCGGTCCTGTCTTTGGGGACCTGCCACACTAATTCCAAGTATTTTGCCTCGAAAACGGGACCGCAGTCCTGAAAGGGTCAACGTGTGCCGTCGAACCACAAAAGAGTAAGGTCGACTAACTCGAGAAGACTTTTCAGCCGATTGCCCGCAGTAAAAAAATAAATACCGTGTACCGTGTATACAAGCACAAACCAGATTATGATATTTTACACCTCTGGTACGACCCTCTTGATGGTTGCGCGCCATGAGATCGTGCATGGCCCAAGCCGGGTGTTGATGGACTTTGCTGCTAGAGGTTGTGGGCTGCAGTAGTTTGCCTGGTGTGCATACGTAGCTGGTATTGGTGTTGGTGATGGCGATGGCGCTGTCTTTGGTGTTGTCTGGTATTGTCGGTGCTGCTGAGGTGGTGGTGTTGGTGTTGTTGCTGTTGTTGCTGTTGTTGCTGTTGTTGCTAGCCCCCCCCCTCTCCTCCACAACGTATTGACTTGTCCACTCCTTACGCTCGCAGCAAAGCTCCTCCGATCTCGCTTCACCCTGACCCCCCCCCCCCCTCCACTCCCCCTCCTGGAACCAGGTACCTGCTCGCGATGGTCTCGCGCTCTTGCGAAGAGCGAGGCCCGGCAGCAGAGGGGGCAGGTCCAGCCCCGCAGGGAGCCACGATAGCGAAGCCTCGGCTGACTCGGTGTTCCGCGACGCTATGCGGCGGAAGGGGCTGTCGGTAGTGGATGTAGAGCCCGACGGAAATTGCCTGTTTCGGTCAGTAAGCCACCAGATTTTCGGAGACGCGGAGCGACATCACCAGGTGGGAGATTGGGCGCGCGGGGGGGAGGCGTACACCTTTATTGCTTGCCATTTGACCATTGACCACGCATCCCTTTCGAGATGGAGCACGGGGGGGGTGTGTACTCGATATCATGCATGGCCGTAGTCGTATGACCGTTGACCCTCGCATCCCTCCAATGCCGGGACGGAGCACGTCGGATTTTCACCGACCAGACAGACCTTGCGTGCACCAAGCGCGAAGCGCCGTGAGGTGTTCGGCGAATCGCACGAAGATTGAGCTGCACCCTACTTAAAACCGCTTGTGAGGTGGCCTTGCGCATGGATGACAGCGTCAACGAGTTGATTTCTTTTCCGGTGCGGTCACTTCCAGAGACCGCAATGGGGGTACTGTGCAACTGCCTCGTGGGTGCCTTACCAAAAATACTACCAATACGTGATACGATCATTCCCCTCGCGCGGAGTAAAGGTTCCCCACACCGCACAAATGATGTATAACTCGATCGCCAGCTGTGACCGGCCGTCAAAAAGAAACGGTGCCCTGGTTGTCTAGCTCACGTCAAGCGGCTACGTTTTACAGTGTCGTTGCCAGACCACGCCAACCCAAATGGTGTGGTTGTTTTACTCGCCGTCTCCGTATATGGAGCGAAACATACCGAACTACATTTACAGTTTCATGTACCTATATACGTACGTGCGAAAAACGCGATTAATCAATAAGTAGCGCTAACGCCCGGCCAAGCCGAGGTTAGGTTTCGTTCCGCGGACTGGAGACATTCGTCGTGATGTCGTGTCCCGCAAAACGTTGTCTTGACAGCGACCGGCGCGTGTTAACACTACGAACACTTGCGTGCTTAAAGTTTCGACTTGCCGCTGCTGCTGGTGCAGTGAGTGGACCCAACCCACCCACCCACCTCCCCACCCACCCCATAGTCTGCACCCCAACCCAACCCTAACCCATCCCAACCAAACCAACATAATACGACTTGGCTTGGCAGGTCCGTAAGGCCTGCGTAGACCACATGTCTGAGCACAAGGCGCGCTTCGGCGTGTTCGTCGCGGAAGACTTCCGCGACTACCTCTACAGGATCAGCCAACAGGGGGTGTGGGGAGATGACGTAGAGATAAGGTGGGATTTTACTAGGGGGCTGTCTGAAACAAGACAGGATTCACCATGATGGCGTTTGTGTCGGTGTCTCGAAACACTAACATACGAGTATGGTGGTATAGGACCCTGTCTGGATATATAAGAAATATGTGGGTCTTGACATGAATACCGATTAAGTCCCAATTATTTCGGACAAGAGTGGTTGCCAGGTATTGGTAGGATTCAGAGGGAGGTATGTTGAAGCGATGTTGTACGTGCTCGGTATGCTTTTGGTGGGGCCTTTATTACTGCATTGATTGATACGGAAGCCATCTTTCTTGCTTGGCTAAAAACTCCTCTCGGCGGGATCCGTGCAGGCTCTGTCGTGTTTATTTTTGTCTGTCTGTCGTTTTTAATTTTGTCTGTCTTGCCTCTTTTGTCTTTGTGTCTTTGTGTTTGTCTGTCTGTCTGTCTGTCTGTCCGTCTGTCTGTCTGTCTGTCTGTGTGTGTGCCTGTCTGTCTGTCTGTGTGTCTGTCTGTCGGTCTGTCTGCCTTTCTGTCTGCCTATCTACCTGTCTGTCTGCCTTTATGTCTGTCTATCTACCTGTGTGTGTCTGTCTGCCTATCTACCTGTCTGTCTTCCTGTCTGCATATCTGCCCCTCTATCTATCTACCTGTCTGGCTATCTACCTGTCTGTCTGTCTGTCTGTCTGTTTGCACCGATGGCTCTCTGCTTGGGCGGTTTTGGTTGTGTGTCGACGATGCTGTCCTTCCAGGGCGTTGGAGGAGCTGTTCGATCGTCCCATCGAGATATACTCCTCGGATGCGGAAGACCTCAGGCCGATGAAGATAGACTTCGATGCCTCGGGGGTAAGCGCGAGCAGAAATCAGGGACAATGGAGAGCAGAGGCGGGACGGAGCGGGTGGGGGGTGGGGTGGGGTGGGATAGGGTGGGATAGGGTGGGGCGAGGTGGGGGAGGAGGGGATTGTATAGTTGGCGGGCTTGGTGGGCGCTTGGGGGATGCAGGCTTTTTTTCTGTAGGCGATGCCGTTTCTTTCTATTCGGTGGACACGCTGCGCGGCGCAGTCATTGTATCGCGCGCTGCCTGCGTTCTCTTTTTCGGCGCTGTAGCCGCTGCTTGCACCATTTTCTATACCTGTCCTGTGTGCGTGTGCGTCGTGCGCCCTTTGTGCGCGCCGCGGTGCCGCCTGTCGATTTTTGTCACGTTGTTTTTGTGGGGGTTAACATTCGGCGTCTCTCTCCGCCTCGCCGTCCCGTTTTTTTTTTTTCAGTTTCCTCCGAGGCTGTCACGGCAGCTCCCTTTTACAGTAGTAAGTAGTACTGGATTGTGCACAAAAAATGTTTGGCTTTAACCCCAAGTGAGCCCAAAACCGGAGTAGGATCCGAAAGAAGTTAAATGACCCTCTGGTCCTAGACTTGCAAGAGGGAAAAATTGACGACGATAAAAAATTAACGATTACAGCGAAGGGCCACCCACCTCAGAGCTGGGGGATGACAAAAAGTTGGTGTCCGAGTTACAATGATTGATGCAAGGAGGTGTGCCGCACACGGGGGGGGGGGGGGGGGGGGGGGGGGGGGGGGGGGGGGGGGGGGGGGGGGGGGGGGGGGGGGGGGGGGGGCGGGGAACACGACCCTATATACCCCGTGGTACTGCTGGGAGCTCACGCGCCTGTCGACGGTCAAAAATACCCAAAGTTTTTTTTCTTCTCTTATCGTTGTTTTGATCGCGCTTTCATTCAACACCCCCCCAAAGGGGGTGATTATACATAGGTTGGTCTCCCGACGTGTAATGCATTTTGCTCTGACTTTTTTTCGGAGTCCCTCACACCGACGTTCGATGGATTTTTTTTTTTTTTTTCGCCCTGACATTTGACGTTTTTTAGTGGTGTTTTGACGTCTTTTTTCGAGACTTTTGGTTTTGGTGCCCTTGACGTTTTGTTGTTGTTGTTGCTGTTGTTGTTGTTGTGGTGGTCTGTTTTTTCTCGAAGGTTGACGTTTTTTCGTCTCCGCTTTTTTTTTACGTTTTTTTTTCGTCCCGATAATTGATTTACGTATTGTGTCGATACGTATTGACCGTATCGCCCCTTTGCCCCCGAGTTTTTGGACGTTTTTGTTCCAATGTTTGAGGCTTTGCGTCGACCTTTTTTATGGCGTTTTTGACGATTGACGCTCTGCCTCGTAATGCCTGCGACGGCGATCTTGTGCTCTTGTGATCTACCCGGCCAACACCAGCTGGACTTGCAGACCGCGCCGATCAAGCTGAGCTACCACGGCCAGAGCCACTACAATTCCGTCAGGGACCGCTCCTTCCGATACCCACTCCAGCCAAGAAGGTGCGGAATGCAAGCCTGTGTGTCACCTTTCCGACCGTCCGTCTGTCCCTCCCTACGTCCGTCCGTCCGTCCGTGCGTCCGCCCTTCCCTCTCTTGCTCCCCCTCTCTCGCTTGGTTTACCTCCGTCCGTCCGTCCTACCGCCTCCCCCCCCCCCCCCGGTCGATCGGCGTTCAACTTCACGAACAACCCTCATGTGATCTGTAGATAACGTATTCAAATATTGGAGTTGTCTCTATTAGGAGTAAGAACAGTGCTCCCTCTCGAAAGTGATGCGTGATGCGTGATCAATGGTCAAATGCCTAAGGCAAGCAACAAATGAGCACGTCCCCCCCCCCCCCAAAGCCCCTCCCGTCCCCTGACCCCTCTCCCCCCCCCCCCGCCCCCCGCCCCCCACCTACTCTTCTTCTCTCGCGCGCTCTCCTGTTTGTCATCCATGTACCCCCCTCCCCACATCCATACCACGTACTGTTATGTCCATATTTTGTACCTTAACGGTGAAAAAGGTCGAACGATATCCTTCAGATGCGGGAGATGCAGCACGCGCACACCCCACGCTCCTCGGCAGCCGCCCTTAGCAGGCCCGGCGGTGGAGTGGCCGGGGGCAGACCACCGTCAGCGGTGGCGGCGGCGGCGGGGGACGGAGGGGGGGGGGGGAAGGGGGCACGAGGGGGGGCGAAAGACTCGCGCTTTGGAGGGAGAAAGGATGGGAGCGGCAGCGGCGGCGGCAGCGGCGGCGGCAGCGGCGGCGGCGCGAGAGGTAGTGGGGTTTCCAGTGGGAACTCGAGGGGGGAGGGGAGGTGGGGTGCGGGCAGCAGCGAGAGGATTGGGGGTGGGGTCAAGGGCGGGGTGGGGTCGGAGAGAGGAGTCGGTGGGGGGGGGGGGGGGGGGGGGGTGGTGGTGGCGGCGGCAGCGGCAGCGGGAAGGGAATGCCTGGCGCAGCGCTCCGCACGTTCTTCGGCGGCGTTTTCAACAGGGTCGCGATTTGACTCTTGTTGACGACGGTGCGGTGCGCTCCGGTGGATAGGTTGTTTGGTACGGTTGTGGTGCGGTGCGGTATGGTACGATAGATGGGCCCGTACGGTACGGTATGGTACGGTACTGTACGGTGTGGTACATGATTCAGTATGGTACGGTGTGATTCAGTATGGTACGGTGTGATTCAGTATGGTACGGTGTGATACGGTATGGCACGGTGTGATACGGTACATGGTATAGTATAGTACGATATGATCAGGTATGGTACAATATGGTATGGTACGGAGTAGAGTTGGTTTTTAGACGAAGGTAGGTCGGAGCGAGCGGCCCCGCTGAGTTAAGCCGCGCGTTGAGCGAGGCAAGGGGGTAGCGGATGCAGCGGTGGCGGCCGCGGTGGTACCAGCGACGGCGGAGTAGGCAGCGGCGCGAGGAGAACTGGGGTTCTATTAGTAGAGACTAACGGTGTTCGACCCTGCGAGCAGCAGCACTTGGCTGCATTCAAGAATGTATGGATGGATGACGGGTATACTAATACTATTTTGTTAGGTTTGTTGGTGTTTTTTCTGCTGCTGCTGTGTTTGTGTTGGAGGTTAGACCTTAGCGAAAACGTTTTTCTCGTGGTCTGTCTGCCGGAGCCGCACTCTCTCTCTCTCGCTCTGTGCGTTTTTATTTTTGGGCGGTGCGGCGTGGTTTGTATTCACGGGGTGATATGGCGTTGCTCGCTCGCCGTACATGACAAGTTACACGGTGGTAGCTAGGCGGTGGCAGCTACTGGTGACTGTTATGCGAGGGCAGTTGCACGAGGACAGTTACACGGTGACAGTTACGTGGTGGCAGCTACACGGTGACAGTTACGCGGTGACAGTTACGCGGTGGCAACTATGCGGCGGGGACAGGTACTCGGTAGCAGGATAGTTCACGGTGAGCGGCCCCGATGCGCATCTGTCGGTGTAAACGGTTGGTCTGGCGGTGCTGTGAAGGGGTGCCCGACCTGTGGCGGAGGATGTGGGATCGGTGGAGCTGTAGGTCTCGTTCGTGTTCTCAAGTGTGTTTCGTACATCACGGCGACAATGCAGCTACACGGTGGCAGTTACTGGATAGCTACACGGCGGCATTCACGTGGCATCCTTCTTTTTTATTGTGAGTGTGTTGTGTGTGATAAATCCAAGTGCGTGCGCGAGCGAGTGAGTGGGTGCGTGTTTTGTTTTTTTTTTCCACATTTTTTTTGCTATTTTCTATTTTTTTTTCACCTTTTTTTTTTCCATCTCTGGGTTTTATGAAATTTTTATGCAGTGGTTTGTTTTCCATCGATCCCTTCTTCCGAGGGATGTGTGCCGTGTTATCCTACAACCCCTATCCCCGGTTTTGTTGTTGCCATTAACAGTCGTTAGCTGTCATTAGCAGCTGTACAGTAGCTTTTTCAGCGATCTGTGGGTAGTATATAATAACGTCTGCTTCGCTTGCTGCGCCCACTCGCCGCTGGAGACGGAAGCGAGATCGGCGTGGGGTATTGGTTGCTTGTGATGTTTCTTTGTTGGTTGGTGAATTGGTTGATTGACTGATTGGTCGGTTGGTTGATTGGTCGATTGATTAGTTGATTGATTGATTGATTGATTGATTGACCGATTGGTTGCTTGATTGACGATCGGTTGGATGGTTGGTTGATTGATCGATTGATTAGTTGATTGATTGATTTGACTGGTGATTGACTGGCGAGTTGATTACTTGATTTGTTGATCGATGGATTGGTCGGTTGGTTTGCTGATTGATTGATTGGATAGTTGGTTGATTGATTGCTTGATTGATTGATTGGTTGTTCGGTTGATTAAGTAATGAATTGGTTGGTTGATTGATTGATGTAATCCCCGTCGTGCTTTGCGCGGGTCGCGAGTTGTGCGCGAAATCACGCGCTCTGCCGGTGAGTGGGCTTTTGACTTGACGGGGGGAGGGGCGGGGGGTGAACAGGTGTTCTGCGCCATACCTCGGGCAGGGAGACGGGAGGAGGGGGGGGGGGGGTCGGGACTGCCGCTCTTTCGATAGCCCTTCTGTATCTCACTAAAATACTGCTGTATCTCGCTAAAATACTGCTGTATCATACCTGAAATGTCTAAAGAGTACTGGTGTACGTACCTGGTAGGTATTTCGGTCGGTAGGTGATCTTATTCGGAAGTTGAAGACGTGTCGACTGTTTTTTCCCGACAAACCAGGGTATACATACTTGGTACCTGGTACGTATCATACCCCACCCAAGGGGCGGAATTGGTGCGAGCCACGAATCCGTATGGTCGCCAGCAGATTTTCCTCCTTTTTTTTCATGTTTTCGCGAGGTCTTCCGGATCTCGCGCGGTCTCCCCAAAACCCAAACGTTTGCCCCACGGCTGGCTCGATCGCTGCCGCTTCTTATTTCTTGTTGCCGTCGCGCGATGAGATTATACTATACATGTATCTAGATGCATTTGTACTGTAATTGCCGATGTGAAGCCCCTCTCGAGGTGAGC